>JAVIAB010000001.1:71356173-71911173 GCA_032433765.1 Megaustenia siamemsis
GGCAGAGGCAAACCAAAACTAACATGGACGAGTAACATCAAAAGATGGATAAGTCAGCTTATAACAAACTGCACCATCAAATAAAGAGACAGAATGGAATGGCGCTCCATGGTAGCCAACCTTCAATGCGGAAACGACACTCAATGATGATCAACTCTGAGATTAAAAGAAGCAGTTGTGTTAAAATAGAGCCGTCATTTTGATCTGGTTCTTTTACGCTAAAAAATGTCTGGGTAATTTACAAGTTTAGCATTGTAAATTAAAGTCATCCCATCACCTCTAAATGAGATAACACGAAGGTAAAGTCATGTTTCCTAACCCTGACCCAAAAATATAATAAAATGTGTTAGTTTTGAACCTAGAGATACTTTTTAGTATTTGAGAATTTTTATTCCAGGGGAGGTAACTTTAATTACAAAGCTAAACTAGTAATTACCAAATGTCTGTCACATTATTACTCTTGGGATCATGTAACACTTCATTTTACAATCCTACTCTCTAAATTTACCACCACACACACACACACGCAAACCCCCCACCCCCCTCCCTCTCCAATTACCCCACACTTCATTAATTTTCTGTTTCTGTGACCCACTCACGCAAATGTTCTTCTTCATACACATAAACATCATCTACAGAAAACATTTTTAGGTTTCTTTACTTTACATTTACTCACAAAATTGACACACACATGTCTCTAACTTGTGGACTACTTTATTAATTACCATTAATCTTTAATACAGTTAATGATGTTTATATTTTTTTGGTAACATATACGTCGCTTAGTTCACTTTTCCAAGTGATAGTTAATTGTAACAATTTACATGTCTCACAATTCACATTTTCTAAGTTATAGATAATTGTAAAAATTTACATGTCTCTGAATTCACAATTTCCAAGTGATAGTTAATTGTAACAATTTACATGTCTCTCAGTTCACATTTTCCAAGTGATAGTTAATTGTAACAATTTACATGTCTCTCAGTTCACATTTTCCAAGTAAAAAAAAAAGTAAAGTACCCCCGTCACGCCAAGTGGCGTATAGGAAAATATGGTGTTAGTGACCCTATATTTTACAGACCTTCAGCACATGAATTTTGGGGTAATGTGGTTCGTATTACACCCGTGCCGCTTTACTTTCCCAGAAAAAAATCCGGTACCCATTAAGGCTGGGTGAACCCGGAAGCCGTCGGTTGGGATCGAACCCTACCCCTTGTCCTTTGTAGTCCAGTTGACTAACCACTGAGCTATCACGGCTCCCTCACATTTTCCAAGTGATAGATAATTGTAACAATTTACATTCAACTTTTTTGTTCAGATGGAAACTTACATGATTTGAGGAAGAAAAGATTGATTCTGGTCTTTAATCATTTTGTGACCGTTAATAAAATGAAAAAATAAATAAAATATTACATGTGTGATCTTCATTGTTATTCTCTACACCTGATAAGTGATATGTAAAAAAAAAAAAAGTAAAGTACCCCCGTCATGCCAAGTGGCGTATAGGGTTAATGGTGTTAGTGACCATAAATTTTACAGATCTTCAGCGCATGATTTTTGGGGTAATGTGGTCGGTATTACGCCCATGCCGCTTCACTTTCCAGAAAAAAATCCGGTACCCATTTAAGGCTGGGTGAACCCGGAAGCCGTCGGTTGGGATCGAACCCTACCCCTTGTCCTTTGTAGTCAAGTTCACTAACCACTGAGCTATTGTGGCTCCCAAGTAATATGTACCTGATCAATAAATTCTCAAATTGTCAGGTCATGATATCAGAATGACACTGGGTTCATTCTGTTTCATAAATTTGGGTAGGCTTTCTACCACGCTGACATGGCTCTCATCTCGTAACATGTTGAATATGCTGTTTATTCAAATAGTGATGAGTATCTCTATTCTAATTTGTAATTTTTGACTCTCTCCTTATATTCGCTTATTGCAATCTACATAGTCTTGTAGTGTGCTGAGATAGTGCATCAACCTGCAGCATTTGAAATTACATGAATTCTGTGACTACACTAAATGTCAAGTTTCCACATCTTAGGCATGTGTATGTCTTCTTTTATGTTATTTGACAATCAAAGTTCAATGAAACATCAAATTAAACTCATGTAATTTAACATTTGACAACTTGTTTAATATGAACAACATATATATATATATGAATGCTGACCTCCACTATCACATTCTCTCACCTTAAATCTAATGGTCAACCAAAATGTAATGGAAATCTTGGTAAGATAGTAATCTATTCTAATGCACAAAACCATATTCTACTATCTTTTACACCACAAGACCATATTCTACTATCTTTTACACCACAAGACCATATTCTACTATATTTTACACCACAAGACCATATTCTACTATCTTTTACACCACAATACCATATTCTACTATCTTTACACCACAAGATCATATTCTACAATCTTTTACACCACAATACCATATTCTACTATCTTTTACACCACAAGACCATATTCTACTATCTTTTACACCACAATACCATATTCTCCTATCTTTTACACCACAAGATCATATTCTACTATCTTTTACACCACACCACAAGACCATATTCTACTATCTCTTACAATATATACAATAATTTCTCTGACAACTTCTACACTTGATATCACCTCTTACTGTCATCATCATCAAGTGCCGGGCCTGCTGGCATAGGTGATCATGTCTCTCCACAACAGTTATTTATCATATTTGTTGTTGACCTTCTGCCAAGCCATTCTCTTAAGCTGTCTGATATTTTTTCTCTTTGCTTCCCTCTATCTCTTCATCCTCAATTTTTCCAGTTGTTACAATATATTCCAGTTGTTCTCTTTTCATTACATGGCCAAAAAATGATGATTGTTTCTTCCTAATATTGGAAATTAGCTCTCTTTTGCTTTGACCTCTTTCAGAACATTTTAATTACTCTTCTTAACTGTCCATGGCTCTTACTGTACTTCTTACTAAATTACACTCTAGCTGAAATCATATTAGTAACCGACATCCCCTAAAAAAATATATCTACTCAGCAGGAGGCACAGATCTAGAATCAAACTATAAAGTTTGGCACTTCAGGTGGTAGACTATTGTCACATAAATCTTAAGTCTTGTGATCTAGTTACAAAATAACATGAAAATCTTGTGATTAGCCATCAACTCACACATATATCCTCTCCATATTTAACTCTCATTATCATTATGGGCAAATCACTCTTGTATATGGTTAGTTTCATTATTATCTCCTTCTTCTTCTTCTTCTTCTACCTTTCAGCTACCTGTGGAGCATATGTCTTCAACAAACACTTTCCAAGTCGTTCTGTTCCTTGCCATTCTTGAAAGATCATTCCATGTCTTCCCCATCATCTTCATCTCTGCTTCTGTCTGTCTTCTCCAAGAATTTATTGGTCTTCCTCTTTGTCTTTTCCCTGGGGATTCCAAAAAAGGGCCTGTTGTGTAATACTCTCAGTTGGCTTCCTATCGTGTGTGTCCTATCCAGCGCAATCGTTTTTGCTGTATCTCTTTATCCGCTGGTATTTGACTGGTACATTTCCATAGTTCTATGTTATAGTGATTTTGTCCTGTCATTTCTATCCTTTTAGTCTGCGTAAGCATCCATTAATGAAAGTCTGTATCTTCATGATTATCAATTTTGTTCTCCATGTTTCACAGCCATATAATAGGACTGACTTAACATTGGAGTGTAAAATTTTTATTTTTGTATTTAACCTAATTTCTTTGGATTTCCATATGTTTCCCAGTGCAACAAAAGCTCCTCTTGGTTTTGATATCCTTATTTTGGTATCATTTTCTGTTCCTCCCTCTTTATCTATATTACTGTCCAGATATATGTAAGATTGTACGTCTAGTAGAGGTATTGTTATCTCCTACACCATGAGAATTATTATTGTCTTTTGTTTTCTAAAAATTACATCACATTAAGTGTATTAGGATATCAGTATGTTTTCCTTTTTATCTACAATTGCTTTCACAGAAATCCTGTCATAAAGTACTTTTTGTATATTTGGTGGTGTATGGTTATTACTAATTATTAGAGGCAGCTGAGATGTGGTTTATCAGAAGAATGCTACAGATTCCTTGGATAGCAAAAATTACAAATGAAGAATGTTAAAAAGGAGCCATAGAAACCAGAAATATCAAAATCATAAGGAAGAGACAATCTACATTTATTGGACATGTCATGTTAAAGGAAGACATTGAGAATACTATAGCAACAGTCAAAATAGAAAGAGGAAAACCAAGAGAAAAAAACAGCTTATCCAAAGACATAACAAAAAATTACTGCTGAAATTTTGACATGTATGAAGGACCAAGTGATGTGGAGAGATAATAATCGCCGACGCCAACCAGCATGGCACCTGGTGATGATGATTACACATCCAACAATACTGAAAACATTTGCTGTTAACAAGTTGTTATAAAAGTAATACTTCATGGCCTTTCTTTATGATTGATCATGCATGTCATTTAGTCAGCACTGTGTAAAAATATCTGTAGGTATTTCTGAGTTCCTTGTAGTTCCAAAGTATTCCATTTATCTTTGGGGAAGTAGAGTTGGCTCTTCTTTTTTCTTCTTCAGCAGAATAGCTTTTGCTATGCAATTTAGACATTTAGGCCAGCTTGGGTCACGAACAAGACAAGTTTGAGGTCAACCCTGGTTTCTTATAACTTGTCATGTAGGTTGTTTCTGTGGGTCATATTTATGCTCTTAGGGTGTTTAGAGTGCTGCAGTCCTGTAGTGTATGCTCTGGATTTTCACTCCACAGCAGTCACATGTTGCAAAGCCACTGAGTCTTGTCTTGTGTAGGTATGCTTTGAGGCCACAATGACCTGATCTGAGTCTGAATATCTTTGTCTGCTCATGTCTGCTAAGTTTGTTTAGGCTGTTGCTGATACTGGTGGGTTGCCTTTCTTGATCATCATGGACAAAGGGTGTTTGAACTGTGAATTGTCATCATCCTTTCTATGGGCATGAATAGAATAATTATACATTTTGTGGCCTCTTGTAGGGGAAGAACAAAGTTTCACAGTTTTGCTCTGTAGTTGGCCATCCTTCACTAGGTCACCTAAGTCTGGCCTATACAGTTCTCTGTGATGTCTGTTGGGCTGTCCTGATCTGGCGCCCCCCCCCCCCCCCCCCCCCCCCCCCCCCCCCCCCCCCCCTCCCTTTACTACTTTAACTCTTTCCGTACGGAAGCTTTTTATCGACGCAGCGGAAGAGATTTTAGAGACAAAATTGTTCATGGTTTTAAGAATCAATCTATATATTTATATTTATCTAACATATAACATATTATATATCAATCTATATATTTATATTTATCTAACATATAACATATTATATATGAATGTTTAGATAATTGAACAAGGTATTAGATTTCACCAGTATCCAGATGATACAAGACATGTAAAATGAATAAGGTTTGATAGCGTTCACACTAATAAAATTTAGCGTGGCACACCATGCGGCAGAACGTACGCAACCAAAATGGAAATGGCGCACCATGCGGCGGAACGTACGGAAAGAGTTAATCAACAGGTCATCCTCTTTGTACATTGTAAAGTCCATATCTCTTTCACTTTCTATCAGGTCCGGTCCACAGCATGACAGTTCACGTAATTGCTTCTAGATCTGTTATGAGCACATGACCTCTGGATCATTTCTTGGTTGCTGATTTTGTTTATCCAGAATATCCTGATAACTTATCCTCAAACAAACATATATAACATTATAAGAGTCTTCATGTTTCCTTTTCTGTTGGTTTCTAGCAGTTAAAATTCAGCAGAACCACATGTGGATAAATTCAGAGACATTAAAGACAGTGTAAAAAAAAATAAGAAAGAAAATTAAAGTAGTTTCATGACTGCTGAGAAAAGAAAGAAGCGCAGCAGTTTTTCTGCCAACTTAGCAAAGAAACACATTTGATTATAAATAATTAAGGACATCAATGGATGGGGCTTGGAAGATAAGCAGAAGAAGCACTGCACAAAGATAAGTACAGAAAGCAAGCTGCAAATATTTAAAATAAATCTCATGAATTAAACATGTTTCATCATGTTTTCCCCTGTAAGAAATGAACAGTTGTGTTCATGTTTACTGGCTCTGGTTTCTTCCTTCCTTCCTCTCTTCTTAAATTTCACTTTGCTCAAAAGCAGTGTAGCAAATTTAGTAGCTGACTGGGTTAAATTCTTACAGTTTAATTTATGAACAAGTTGAATACAGACCACCACGAAGGACCAGGGTTACAGCTCAATAGAGAACAATATGTAACAATTTTTATTTAGACTCAGAACAAGTCAAAACACTTTGAACTATCAACTCTTCAACACCCGAAGGATAGGAATCTCGAATGCGACTGTGGCACAAGCAGAATAATTGCTGAACATCTGCTACAGTCTTGCTCAAAACATGAACAGAGAAGACTCTTGTTGCAATCACCAGTAACCATACAATAACAAGTGGAGGTGTCAGCAATCTTGAGATAATCAATGCTTTCTTCAAACTTTTAATGCTGTCAAGAGGTGTACACAAAGGACGAAGTACAGTTTTATTTTTATGGTTATGGTTAGTTGAAAGCTCTAGTATCACTGCAAACAAATTAGAATCCATAATTGCTCGACCGCTCGTGCCAGTGGAATCATCTAAATTAAAACTCATATCATTGAAGGATCCAAGCAAAGAAAGGCAGCCCCAGTCCCCATCATTGTAGCTACAGCACATACCAAAAGACATACAGCCTAGTGGCACCAAAAGTGAACGCAGCTGAACTTTGTCATACGATATCATTCATCGTAACCAATCAGAATATCAAAACACCATCCGGATGAAAAACACATTTCACGGTGTGCACTGAGCACTAAACTCAGTAACTCCAGCAGCAAGCCGGTCTTGGAATATGGGGCTGCAACAAGGAACACTTTACAGACTGAACCTCAATGGTCCCTGCCGCTAATCCACCATATTGACTGGAAGTCCAGTTTTATTTTGAATGCATCATAAAGTTGAATAAAATATATTTATTCCCTCTACAGATGCAACAAAAGAGGCTAAGCCACCTGAGAATGTCTCTAATGAGTTACAACCCAGTAAGGTAAGGAATCTATACATTGCTTCTAATGATTCTGTTTTATTCATATTTATTTCAATATATTTTTAATTGTGATCATCTCCTGTTATATTAGTCAGACAGTCCTTCTTATTCTTAATATTGCACCAATAAAATAGTCAGAGGTGAACTGATGTGCAGGGCAGCAATAAAATCACGGCACTGCTTATTCCATGACCATCCCATATCATCATATACCAAACACATACTGAAAACTCCCCCATTTTCTGGCAGTTGTTATCGGTCCATTTTGCTTCCTTTGAGATTCACTTATAGCAGTTCTGCTGATCTCATCTGAGCAGATAACCAGTCCTCATTGTCGACATCTGAATTTTACAATACAAATACATTTTTTATTTCTAATACATCCTTTATTTCCTCCATAAACTTTTTTGTTATTACTCTTTGTCATCTAAATTTATTTATTTTTTTGCTAAATTTTTTGAAATAATTAAATGAGTGAGAAGCAGAACATAACTTTATATCTATGCAGAAGCTGTAATCAAACAAAGAAAAAAATAGATGAGCATGCTAGTTAGAATTTAGTCCTTGAAAAATTAAAACAGTAATTTAAATAGCTGCTTAACACGCCAGATAAATTATATTGAAAAGATTGAAACAATTAGCATTGCCTGCCTAAAACCTGAATTAAAAGTTTTTAAGAAAATAAATTCCAACTTTTCTCTCCTCACCATGGCCTGAAATATGTTGATTGTTCTTTTCTGATACTTTTGAGACATATTCTTTTTGTGATGGCCTTGTTGATCATTTTGGCTGTCCAGGGAACTTCCAATGTTCCTTATAGAAACAATGCAATGTCTACAGTTAATGACAATCCCACATCATTTCATCATCATCATCAAGTACCGGGCCTATTGGCGTAGGTGATCATGTCTCTCCACACCTTTCGATCTCGGCAGCTATTTATCATTTCTGTTGTTGACCTTCTGCCAAGCCATTCTCTTAAGCTGTCTGTTATTTTTTCTCTTTGCTTCCCTCTATCTCTTTGTCCCTCAATTTTCCAGTTGTTCCAATATATTCCAGTTCTCTTCTCATTACATGGCCAAAAAATGGTGATTGTTTCTTCCTAATATTGGAAATTAGCTCTCTTTTTGCTTTTGGCCTCTCTCAGAACATTTTCATTACTCTTCTTAGCTGTCCATGGTGCTCTCAACATTCTTCTGTAAAACCACATTTTTACAGACTCCAGTGATTTTCTTGTCTGTTGTCCTATTGTCCATGATGCGCATCCATATGTTAAGACTGGCTCTACATAACATTTAAGAGCTCTTTTTCTTGTTTCTATTGTCAAAAATGGATTGCATAGTATCTCCCTCTTTTTTTGGAAAACTGCTTTTGCCTGAGCCATTCTGCATCTCACCTCTTTTGTACATCTTCCGTCTGAGGTTAACAAACTTCCCAAATATTTAAATTCATTTACCTGTTTTAATATTGTTCCACTTGACTTTATTTTGCACTGAGGTGATGTCTTTTTCTTTGTTGTTACCATTACCTCTGTCTTTTTGCTATTAAGGCTGAGTCCTTTATTTTTGCTTTCTTTCACTATAATGTCCAACATTTCTTGTAACTCATATTTTCACTCTTAGCGATTAAGACTGTATCATCAGCATACCTTAGATTATTTATATTATGACCTCCAATATCCAATCATTTCATAAATCATGAAAAACTCTCTGATGGAGCAGACTGACTAAATAATAAAAATATGAAAACAATGTGACAATCTTGAATGATAATCTTATCAACCTCTGCAAATATGTTAGTGATGCAGGAAACTATGTTCAAGCTTGGTAATTATTATTGTCTATTAATTAATTTGTGTTGATGTTTGTCCCGTTCTCTAATTACTTGTGTAAGACTAGTTTGTGATCAGCCACTATAGGGCATTCATTGCACTTTTTAGTGTTTTGTATGTAGTCTATGTCTTTTATTTTGTACATACAACTTTTAACTTTAAATGTCAACCTCATCTGTATTTAAAATGTAATTGTACAGTTATTTAAAAAAAATAATTATATTATCATAAAATATAGGGTACCAGCCCAGCTCTAGCAGATGAAAACTGGCCAGCATTGCATGAAGTGAAAGGGACTGAGGTTTGTTATTGACTATTTCCTTCACTGTTTTCTTCTCTGGTGTAGTTGTCTTTGCAATTTCAGGACCCTTTTTTTTTTGTATTTGAGAAAATATTGTTTATTTAACTTCAAATATATGTAACACTTTAGCAAAGAACATTTCCTTGTTTAATGTTTATTTATATAGGAATATGTGTTACAATTTAAAGAAGGGAAGAAAAGTCAAGAATTTGTATTTATTTATTCTTTTACTTTGAAGTGTTACTTTTTTCTGAAGCCATAAAGTATTCAAAACTTGAACAAATGAAGATACATGTTGTGTTAACATGTTTAATTATGTTGAGAACCTGTTACTGGACTATTTTTGAAGAATAATGAGTCTAGTGTGCTCATCTCAAAGAAAAACAAGGAAAATAAGTTTATCCTAAATGATGTGTAATTCATCAATAGAAATAAAGTACTTTATTATTAGCTGTTGAATATTTTTAGCACAATTTGTGTTACTCCTTTTCAACATAAAAGGGAAGAATAGATGGTTAAAGTGTGAATTAATTGTAATAATGTAAGTACGTTTTTAAGAAAGTTGAAAAATGATCAGTTAAATGTGTAAATAAAAATATATAATGGCTACTTCAACAAAAGTTTAAAACTGTTAAAAAAATATAAGCAACAACAGATAAAGAAGGGATATGATTAAATTATTTCTAGCTGTGGAAATAAATCTTACAATTGGTTTAAAGTAGTGAAAGCAAAAATAATCAGTTTGTAGCATTACCGTTGATGTAAAATAATAAAACCAGCTTTCTTCAGGGGCACAGACAATACCTGCAATGTCATAGCCTCTAGTTGTGTCATTCTTTCTTCAATGTAGGGCTGTAACTGTATGTGTATTAACATTTGTCCCGTAAATGTATTTTCCTCTTCAGCAGGAGGTAAGCTTGACAAGTGCTTTAAAAATCACTCAACTATTTCCAGCATTTTATAGAGAGAATACTCTCATCACCACTGCAAAAAAAAAAAAAAACTATGATTTAGCAATTTAGATTATGACTTAGTTATTTAGTCATTTTAACTATTATTTAATCATTTTAACAATTGTTTAATCATTTTAAACACATTTTTTAATCATTGAAAAACAGAAAGTATCCTTCTCTCATATAATAAGTTTTAGGTTTGAAATTTTGTGTTGAGGTATGTAGTGATCACTTGTTGTTGATGTCACCTCACAGTGTGTAACTGGTTTATAATTTGTCTTTAGACCTCATATCCTACTGCCTTTTTCTGAAGCAGCAATTTAGCCATTAAGTTCAACAATAGTTAACCAGATTACCTAAAAAGAAAGTTACTGAAACAACCGAACCAACCAACAGAATATAACAGGATTTCTGTTCCTTGCTGCTGTACAGAAGAATTAGGTAGCCAGTAAACAAGCAAAGGAGGGCATCAACAACAAAACAATTAATTAAAAAATAGCACTTTAAAAAAAAAAAAAAACAGGCCGCAAATAATCATAAGACTCATGATTATAAAATGTAACAATGACTCCATTATTCAGACTCAGACATGACATGCAGATTGAATGCAGTCCTGCCAATCCCACAGTGCACACATTAACAGCAGAATTATTACATTGTTCACAAATGTTGAGTGATACTGTGATGGGTAGGACTTAACATAACAGCAACTTTGGTGTGAATTTGAATGTCAGCACAAGAGCAAATACTCAATATTTATTCTGATGATCATATCATGGGAGGTGTATTCTCAGAACAGAAGATTTATATAAACCAGGAATAAAGAAAATGATTTCTCAGAGTAAAGTAAACATTTGGGAGAATGAAAAACCATAGTAGTCTCTGGTTTTATTTAATGGGAAAGTCTTGCTGCTGTGTTATATAGAACCATGGATGTATTTATGTGCATTATGGACAGCAGTTACACGATTGAAAGAATCACTAATTACTTATCTTAGTGTTAATGTTTCTGACAAGCATATAATGCATGGCAAGGACAGGATGAAAAAATGTAGCAATAAATCACCATGTAGAGAACAAAAATAGGTAATATATAAAAAGATCTTCACTGGACACATAATCTATGAAAGTTGTGTATATTTCACAGACAATGAGAAATGTAAATACTAAGAAAAGCAGAAGAAATAATGTTGTTGATAAAACGACGGAGACAATACCTGCAATGTCATAGCATCTAGTGGTGTCATCTTTCTTCATTGAAATGCTAAAATAAAATATGTTTGAAATGATCACCAATACCACCTGGGAGAGTATATCTTAATTAAGATATTTATTTTAGATACAAATTTGAATTGTGTAAACACCTTTTGCAAAATGATGTGTATTTTAAAATTGCTGTAGAATTTCAACAAAAATATTTGTTAACCCCCAGATTACGATTACAATCTGTGACTCACTTGTTTATGATACTGCAGTAAAAATTACAACCACTTAATTCTAACATTAGGACTTCTAAAAATAGTATTTTCTTGGAAAACAGCTGTGTGTTTACACTAGGACAGACACAGGGAACTGTGGGAGAGAAACTGGGATTCAGATTTCGTGTCTGAGGTTGATTGGTTTATGACCCCAGGGTTAAATATGTTACAATGTCTATCGGTACGGACTCTGTTAGTCCATCACTATATTCTGCTACCTCATAGTGTTATTTGCTATGTTTCCTGAATTAAAAAGGGTTGTCTGATGTCAGCCTATGGCTGAGGAAATTTTTCTGGTGAGTGCAAAAAAATATATCGATCAATTTATTGAAAATTTTATTTTTTTCTGCAGCATATGAGATCATTTCTCATGAATTGGGGGGGGGGGAATCCATCAGCAATGAAAACAAATCAAACACTCAGGGGTCGCCGGAAGTGGTAGTTATTAAAAATTTGAACAATGCAAAATGTCAAATTTAGAAGAATTTGCAGTAATTTTGACTACGGTATTGTAATCTAGGGTTGCATTCTCCTTTTAAATATATTGCACATTAGGTTAGGTAAAGTTAATTCTTGTTTCAAATAGCTGCAAAATCTTTTAAGGTGAAGGGAAGTTCCACAACTGCAGTAGCTGCAACAGTAGTGGCTCTGGACACGGATGATTCTATAATCAACAGTTTGGAGACACAACCAGTAGTTGGTGACAGCACAGTAACCAAGCCTGCTGACAGCAAACAAGCAAATGTATGTTGTTTAAGATTGCATTTTTTTTTTCGGTCGCCAGCTTTTATCTCTGACGAAGTCCCTAGAGACTAGCGACTGAATTTTACGTGCTAATCCATTTTTCCCTGGCAGCCGTGTGCATAGGGGTCCCTCGCCGCATAGGCAGATAACTCCGACTTCGGAGGTACTCATATTTTTTCCATTGATGAGTAATTGACGTTTCAAGCCTTTTATTTTAAGATCATGAATTGCTTGTTGCGAGAATCATGCGAATGAGATACAAACATTTTTTTATAGTATTTTAGACTGCACTGTATACATAACCAAGTGCAGAACTCACAGAGCTCACTGTAAACATAGATAATCTCATTAAAACACATGGCATAAGGTTGGTGATGCGATTGACTCCAGGACTCCAGTACATGAGGAAATGATAAGGCAGATACATTAGCTAAGGAGTAAAGCCATCAAGATGCGTTGAGATGCAAAGCTGCTGTAAAACTGATGATAATAACAACAATTTAATTTAAAAAAAAAAAAAAAGTGGCATGGTAACAGCTTAACGTAAGTGAGAAACAAAACAAAAGTCAAATATTTCAGCCAAATAAGACCTTTAGCTGGAGCAATACCCATAGTTAGATATACACACTTTTATACATATCTTGTACCCACCTCCCCATATTTCTAGAATCCTTCCCATTTATTTCTCACCTGACTGCCAGTCAGTGAGAAAAATATGGGGTCAGCACGCCTACCAATTTTAGTCCAGTCAGTGCCTGACTAAGCTCTGGACCACAGGGAAGTGACTTTTTTTCCTTTCTTGAGTATTTAGCATATTATCGCAGTGTAGTTAGATTTGTGTGTATATCCTTATATATATTTTTGTGTTGTTTGTTATTGTTTGAGCTGAAGGCCTACCTGGCCGAAATGCTCAACTTTTGATTTGTTTTTCACTTACGTAAAGCTGTTACTATTCTACTTTTTCTCTCTTTTTTTTTTTTTAAATTGTCAATACATTATCTAAGAGTCAAAGAGACACAGTTTTATACTACCATCTTATTAACACAGCCAAACAAATCATAAACCCCAACAGTAGAGAATAGTGGATGAATGGATGGGATATGGAAAAAAACAGCGAAAGATATTTTTAAATACATATCAAGGCCAAATCACCATGATAACATTACGAATGTAAAAAGAATAGACCAAACCACCGTTTTCAGACTGAGAACTAGTAATGTACTACTGAAGAGACAAGAGAATACAATGAAACATTAGAGCCTCACCTTGTTCAATGTCCAAAGCTCGCTGACATCAGAGCAACACTACCTCCTGGAAGACCTGATAAATAGAATACCTTAGAACTCTAGGGAACTCAGAAATACCTGCAGATATCATTACATGGCTTTAGGCGGAAGGGTGTTAGCTCAGAAGCCACTGGGTCAATAACAGCAACAGATTGTACTGATTGAAAATAAATGTGAATAGAATTAGATCTTGCTTGTCCATTATCATTTTTGTTGTTGCATGACGCGGAGCTGGGACGGATGGTGAGATTTGATAGAATATCTTTAAAAGAAAACTGCTGGAGCAAAAAATTCATATAGGAGAAGGTGTATCTTGGTCCACGCCCTATGGGCCGGTTACGACTCGAAAGGTCAATAGATAGATAGACAGATGAAGAAACAATGTAGATGTTGAACATTAAGATTATATCTTTAACATATGAATTAAGCTGAATGGTTTATTGGCTTGATAGTTTGAATATTGTCATCCATTTTTGAAATATGCATATGTGATTGTTTGGTTTGCTTTTACTTTTTAAATTAAAATGGTAAAGATTAATATGCTATATGTAGTACCATTATTTTAATTGCCAATTTGGATGTTTGTGTGACCCATGTTCTTACAACAGCCTTGATTAGAGAATGCCTGTCAGGCAATGATTTTTAAGTCATGAAGACTGAACAGCAGACTACTCCCAATATGAAGAATTATAATAATTAAGATAAATATCTTATATAACAATCATCATCATGTGCCATGCCGGTTGGTGTAGGCGATCATGTCCCTTCCACAGTCTTCTATCTACAGTGCATCGTATCAGTTCTGTGTTTTCCATGCCATGACACCAAGCTATCCAGTATTTTCTCTCTCTTTGTCCACGATATCTCTTTCCTTTTATTTTGCCAGTTGTAACCAACCAAGTATTCCAACTTTCCTCTTCTTCATGATGTGCCCGAAAAATGTTGATTGTTTCTTGCTGATATTTTTTAGGAGCTCCCTTTTTGTGTTGGTGGAGCCCCCATTAACGTCGTTAGCTCTAATTATTACGTTATAATATAACAATAGCAACAGAAAAACGTTTATAGGGCAGACCTGAAAGACTGAATAAATCAACCAGCTATAATTAGCATTACTAAATATAACTTTTTGTGTCATGAAGTTCAGTTTTTTTGCAGTTTAATGTCAGACTACATATATTATATGTACCCTTTGGCCCAATACATAACATCAATGCAGCAATTTTTGAGACCATTTGCTTTATTCTACTGTCTTTATTAGACTAAGTAGCCTGCCTCTTGGGCTATCATGAGGGAGAAAGGGAGGGAGTGATGTGTTTTTGACCATCCACTTTGCTGATCCTGGCACAAGTATTCAACTATGAAAGGCTGGTTGCTTTTACCTTACTTTCTACAGTGTCCCTCAAATAGAAAAAATAGATTAGATGACATTGAATATAAGTGAAGGTGTGAAAATGGTACCTGTGTGCTGTTTTTTATGATGTATTTAAAGGTGTGCCAATTCGTCCAGCAGACACTGGACAGGGTGATAGTCATATGCTCATAGCTACTGGTGTCAAGGTCAGCTAATCAGAGCTGGCCAAGACCTTATAACACCAGGCTGACTGAAGACTGCAGCACAACACAACAACAAAAATCATTTTCATGACTGAAGACTGCAGCACAACACACAAAAAATCATTTTCATGACTGAAGACTGCAGCACAACACAACAAAAAATCATTTTCATGACTGAAGACTGCAGCACAACACAACAAAAAATCATTTTCATGACTGAAGACTGCAGCACAACACAAAAAATCATTTTCATGACTGAAGACTGTATCACAACACAACAAAAAATCATTTTCATGACTGAAGACTGCAGCACAACACAACAAAAAATCATTTTCATGACTGAAGACTGCAGCACAACACAACAAAAAAATCATTTTCGTGACTGAAGACTGCAGGACTACACAACAAAAAAATCATTTTCATGACTGAAGACTGCTGGACAACACAACAAAAAATCATTTTCATGACTGAAGACTGCAGCACAACACAACAAAAAATCATTTTCATGACTGAAGACTGCAGCACAACACAACAAAAAAAATCATTTTAATGACTGAAGACTGCAGCACAACACAACAAAAAAATCATTTTTCATGACTGAAGACTGCAGCACAGCACACACACACAAAATCATTTTCATGACTGAAAACTGCAGCACAGCACACACAAAAAAATCATTTTCATGACTGAAGACTGCAGCACAACACAACAAAAAATCATTTTCACAACTGAAGACTGCAGCACAACACAACAAAAAATCATTTAACAATTAAAGATATTTTAGAACTTGACCTAGTTGCTATTTCTGGGAAGGCATTGCAAATTTTTTTCAGCTACCAATCTGTTGCCAGATTGGCATATATTTTTTAAAGAAAATTTATGTCATATAGGTATTTTTTCAGAATGACTCAGGTGGAGATGATTCCTCCAAAGAAAATAAAGAGAGTAATGTGAATGGAGATGAAACAAACAGTGCTGTTAAAAACAAGAAAGGTATTTTAAAATATTTTTTTTAAACTTAACATAAATTGATAGACAAAATACTTTTTAAATGTCTTGAACTATAATATCCATCATTAGAATTGTTATGGATCTTTCTCTTAAATGAGGTAATACTTCAAGTTTACTTGAGTCAGGTTGTTGATGTGAGCATATCTTTATGTCCTTGGTTTTGCTGGAGATGTTATTAATTAATTTTTTTAACAACTTTTGACCAGGTTCAAAACCAAAATGGCAGAGAATGGAAATAGATCACCCAAAACCTGATAGACGGAACAGACGTAGCCGGAGCCAAGGCCGAGGCTTCTCTCCAAATAGACGAGACGGACGACGAGCTGGTGATCGTTTTAACCGGCCTGATAGTCGAAGATCAGACGGTATGAAAAGTATTTATTTTTAAATGCCTGTTGCATATACTACTTTGTTGCCTGAATATTGTTTGTCTCTTCTGTCCTGAAAAGTACATTTGTAGTTTTATGTGATAGTTTACAGCAAAGCTGCAGTGTTTGCACCATTGGTGAATAGTCTGACTTTATCAGTGTATTTTTAGGACTAGGTTTGCCTTTCCTATTCAGTCTCTATTGCTTCATATTTCCTAAACGAACAAGTGAAACCGCAGCAGTTTCTTGATCAGGTCTGGTTTAAATTGAGCTTGCTGCCAATGGTTAAGTTTGTGACTTTACTTCCTAATTTACATAACACTCTAAGTATTAGGTCTTATTTCTTGTTCTTTTACCTGACATGACAATGTACTTTGTTGTTGGCCCATCATCATCATCATCACGTAACCGGGCCTGCTGGCATAGGTGATCACGTCTCTCCACAACTTTTGATCTCGGCAGCTATTTATCATTTCTGTTGTTGACCTCCTGCCAAGCCATTCTCCCAAGCTGTCTGTTATTTTTTCTCGTTGCTTCCCTCTATCTCTTCACCCCTCAATGTTTCCAGTTGTTACAATATATTCCAGTTGTTCTCTTCTCATTACATGGCCAAAAAATGATGATTGTTTCTTCCTAATATTGGAAATTAGCTCTCTTTTTACTTTGACCTCTTTCAGAACATCTTCATTACTCTTCTTAGCTGTCCATGGTACTCTCAACATTCTTCTGTAAAACCATATTTCTACAGACTCCAGTGATTTTCTTGTCTGTTGTCCTATTGTCCATGATTCGCATCCATATGTTAAGACTGACTCAACATAACATTTAAGAACTCTTTTTCTTGTTTCTATTGTCAAAAATGGATTGCATAGTATCTTCCTCATTTTTTGGAAAGCTGCTTTTGCCTGAGCCATTCTGCATCTCCTCTCTTTTGTACATCTTCGTCTCAGGTTAACAAAGTTCCCAAATATTTAAATTCATTTACCTGTTTTCATATTGTTCCACTTGTCTTTATTTTGCACTGAGGTGATGTCTTTTTTTTTTGTTGTTACCATTACCTCTGTCTTTTTGCTATTAAGGCTGAGTCCTTTATTTTTGCTTTCTTTCACTGTAATGTCCAACATTTCTTGTAACTCATTTTCACTCTTAGCGATTAAGACCATCAGCATACCTTAGATTTATTTATATTATGACCTCCAATTGTTATTCCAGGCATGCCCCTTATGGATCTTAAAATAATCTCGTTATAAATATTAAACAAATATGGTGACAGCATACAACCTTGTCTAACACCCTGTTTATTTGTTGAAACATTCCCAATTGGTTTCCAGTTCTTATGGCCGCTGTTTGTTGCCAGTACATGTTCTTTATTATTCTTAGATCTTTGCTGTCTACGTTTATGCTTTCTAAAATTGTGATTATTTCTTGGTGCTTTACTTTGTCAAATGCCTTGGTGTAATCTATGAAACATAGGTATAGATCTGTTTTCACTTCTATGGCTCTTTCTACTAAAGATCTTATGATATAAAAGGCATTGCTTGTTCCTTTATCTCTAACAAAACCACACTGTTCATTGCTAATTTCTAGACTGATTTTGTTTCGCACTCTTCACATGATGATTCTTAGTAATATCTTAGTCATATGACTCATAAGGCTTATTGTGCGATGACCATCGCATTCAATCGCACCGGATTTCTTTGGTAGGGCTATGAATATTGATTTGAGCATGTCGTCTGGTATATATCCGCTGTTGTAGATATCATTCAATATTTTTGTTATTATTTCTATTCCAAAATCACTCATGGCTTCAATCTCTTCTTTAGTTATATTATCTGGCCTGCTTTCATATTGCGCAAGGCGTCTTCCACTTCTTCTCTGAGTATTTCTGGTCCTTCTCCATTATCCTTAATATTTACTTCCGTTCGTTCATCATTATAAAGATCTTTAATGTATTCTGTCGATTGTTCCCTTATGTTTTCTTGATCAATCAACAGTTTTCCTTCCTTTGATCTTAGACATCCAGTTTTTGATTGCGTTTTTCTTCCTGTTAATTCCTCAATTTGTTTGTATATAGCTTTAGCATCTCCTTTTTGTTGCATTTCATTCTCTTTGTATCTCTCTTTTAGCCCTGCTTCTTTTGCTTCATTGCATTTTACTACAATTTCTTTATTTAATCTCTTATACTCATCTTTATTTTCTTTATTTCTTCTTGTATCCATTAGCTGCAAAATGTCATCTGTCATCCATTTCTTTCTTGAGTTTGTCCTCACTGGTGGTATGAACTCTTTTGATGTTTGTTGCATTGATTCTATTAGCATTTCCCACTGTTCATCAATGCTTTGTATCTTCTCTATTGCATTGTACCGGTTCTGAATTGTGATTTTATATTTGTCTTGCAGCTTCTTGTCTGATTTTAGTAAATCTAAATTTAACTTGATGTTAACTGAGGCTTGTTTTGTTGTTTTTAATTTTACTCTAAGCTTTCCCACAACTGGTACATGATCACTATTGCAATCTGCCCCTGGTCTAGTTTTCACACACACCAGACCGTTTCTAAATCTATTGCTTATTATATAATGAATTTGATTACGTGTGTTGTCCCCTGGGCTTTTCCATATCCCTCAGACGTCTTGGATGTTGCTTAAACCAGGTGTTAATCTATAATCATCTTGTGTGTTCTTGCCCAGTCAATAAGTTTCTCACCTATTTCATTCCTCTCGCCTAAGCCATAATGACCAACTACTTCCTCAACTCTGTTGGCCCATAGTAAGATATTAATTGGGCATAGTTGAATTGTACTGTGGCTTATAGCAAACTGCAATATCTGCACCTTTCAACCCCACATATCTACTTTCAGCATATGAAATATAAAAGTGAAATTGTTTTGGGCAGCTAAACTAACCAGCACATATATTTTTGTCTGTTTCCATATTAGTTTACCAATACAGTAAAGGTCTAGTATAGTCTGATAAGTATTTCAGTGAAAGAGTCATCTCCCCTTAGTTGATGTCACAACAAAACTACAGTGGTTCTCAAGAACTGTTGAAAGTCACAAATTAGATTGCTTCTCAATTCAGGTGATATTATTTTTGTTATTAAAATAAACATGGATTTTTATTTGGTGTAACTTTGTGCGTTCCAGTGTGCTTCCCTGAAGAAATATGTCCTTTCAATTTGGATGAGTGCTAATTAATTTGTGATCAATAATAAAACATGCATACTTAGATAAATATCAGTGATAAGGTGTAACATTAACAGAATCACTATCTCTAAATCACAAATCTTTTGTGCCAATGGGAGTTGGCTACCTATCCCCTACCCAAGTAAATCTTTAACGCTGAGATAGCATTAGATGATAATGATGATGGACAATATTGTAGTAAAAATCTGCTGCAAACAGGTACCATATTTGGTAAAAAGCCGTACCTGAAACATAGCGTTTCCTTCACGGTTTTTTTTTTTCACTCTAGAATTAGGGGTATTCAATTGATGGATTGAGAATCACCGAATAACTCAAGGGGACATTACTGATTACTTTTCAGAACTGTACAAACTGAAATAATTTATCTGACTAAACTTGAACGTTACCCCCAATACAATTTCACATTTACTTTTTCAAGTTTTTCCAGCTTTGCTTGTGCTCCCTTACAATATTTATATGTGTGCTTATCTTACCTTCAGTGCTCTGCTTTTTTTTAAAATATTTTTTTTTATTTAAATTTTTTTTTTTCGTACTAGTTCTACTGTTTCCTAATTGACCCATACTACCTAGCCGTGACTGCCTAGTCTGCATCCAAATCTACAATGTGGTAATAGAGTCAGTTCATCATCAGCTCTGATTTACTGATCCTGTGTATAAGTAATCAGCTATTAGTCTCTATCCACTTTCAACATTGGTGCTGACATGCTCAATTGCCTGAAATATCGACAATAGCTGACATTACATTTTTCAGGAGAGTACATTTATAATTTTTAATGATACCTTGATTACAACTACCAACATATTTAAGTTTAGGGATATAGTCTAGCAATTGATTTAAGGAGATGGTGACTTCTGAGTGATGGGAATCACAGAATATATAAAATTATGTTGACAATACTTTCACTTTTCAGAAATATAAGGGTTTATATGGAGACTAAGATATAGTGGGTTTGTGTGGAGACTAAGATATAGTGGGTTTGTGTGGAGACTAAGATATAGTGGGTTTGTGTGGAGACTAAGATATAGTGGGTTTGTATGGAGACTAAGATATAGTGGGTTTGTATGGAGACTAAGATATAGTGGGTTTGTATGGAGACTAAGATATAGTGGGTTTGTGTGGAGACTAAGATATAGTGGGTTTGTATGGAGACTATGACATAGTGGGTTTGTATGGACACTAAGACAGTGGGTTTGTGTGTAGACTAAGACACAGCGGTTTTGTGTGGAGACTAAGATATAGTGGGTTTGTATGGAGACTAAGATATAGTGGGTTTGTGTGGAGACTAAGATATAGTGGGTTTGTGTGGAGACTAAGATATAGTGGGTTTGTGTGGAGACTAAGACACAGTGGGTTTGTGTGGAGACTAAGATATAGTGGGTTTGTGTGGAGACTAAGACACAGTGGGTTTGTGTGGAGACTAAGACACAGTGGGTTTGTGTGGAGACTAAGACATAGTGGGTTTGTGTGGAGACTAAGATATAGTGGGTTTGTGTGGAGACTAAGATATAGTGGGTTTGTGTGGAGACTAAGATATAGTGGGTTTGTGTGGAGACTAAGATATAGTGGGTTTGTGTGGAGACTAAGACATAGTGGGTTTGTGTGGAGACTAAGACACAGTGGGTTTGTGTGGAGACTAAGACACAGTGGGTTTGTGTGGAGACTATGACATAGTGGGTTTGTGTGGAGACTAAGACATAGTGGGTTTGTGTGGAGACTAAGATATAGTGGGTTTGTGTGGAGACTAAGATATAGTGGGTTTGTGTGGAGACTAAGACATAGTGGGTTTGTGTGGAGACTAAGACACAGTGGGTTTGTGTGGAGACTAAGATATAGTGGGTTTGTATGGAGACTAAGACACAGTGGGTTTGTGTGGAGACTAAGACACAGTGGGTTTGTATGGAGACTAAGACACAGTGGGTTTGTGTGGAGACTAAGACACAGTGGGTTTGTATGGAGACTAAGACACAGTGGGTTTGTGTGGAGACTAAGACACAGTGGGTTTGTGTGGAGACTAAGACACAGTGGGTTTGTGTGGAGACTAAGATATAGTGGGTTTGTGTGGAGACTAAGACACAGTGGGTTTGTGTGGAGACTAAGACACAGTGGGTTTGTGTGGAGACTAAGATATAGTGGGTTTGTATGGAGACTAAGACACAGTGGGTTTGTATGGAGACTAAGACACAGTGGGTTTGTGTGGAGACTAAGACACAGTGGGTTTGTGTGGAGACTAAGATATAGTGGGTTTGTGTGGAGACTATGACATAGTGGGTTTGTGTGGAGACTAAGACACAGTGGGTTTGTGTGGAGGCTTTTAGATGCAGTGGGTTTGTATGGAGGTTGGACTATGAGAATTGTAGTTAGTATCTTTTATTTTATATAAATCATGTGATTTATTGATTTTGTGAGTTAATTATATTTTCTGTATTGTCAAACAGCTGGACCAGATTACCATAACTGGAGAGCAAATGTGCTACACCAGTCCTCTTCTGCGACAGTTAATTCTGCTGGTGGTACAGAAGGTGGTCATGGTGGTTCAGGTGGAAGTTTTAATATAGGTCGTGGTGGCCGCGGTCGTGGTGGGAACCGTGGTGGTGTTCGAGGTGGAAGAGGGGGAGGCAGAGGAAGAGGTGGTGTCCGAGATAGCCTGTCACCATCCCTTCAGGGTAGGTTGGGATATTACACATAATGTTGTATATTTACTCATTTACCTCATTTATAGTTTATATTTATGAAGCAAAAGAAAAAATAGGAAAGAAATGAAATTAGGAAATTTGAACTAACAGATGCAAGTTGTGAAGGAAATGGTAGCATGAATGTTCACAAAGATGCATTTATTTTAAAATGATAGTAGAAAGCATTAGTTTGTAATTATTTTATTGTATATGGAAACGTTAAAGAAATATAAAGTGCTCAGTATATACACAAGTACAGAAGCAATGCTATAAGTATTTTTAAAAAAAGAGAGAGGAGTTTGTTGTCACAAGGGAATAAGCACAAAGTCTTGACCACTGTCATTCTTAAAGCTGTTATGATCTACCAGCATATATTTACAAGCTTATGTATAAAATCACAGTGGCTTCCAATCTTATGCTCTGTGTGTTCTAATTAAGCTCATGACTTGCTATATTGTTAGGTTGCTCCAACATTTTTGTGCAAAAACTGTTTATTTCATTCTAAATGTTATATAGTATGCAAATAGTTTAGTGGAAATCTTCAGTGACAATGCAATTTAGTATATTTTGTATCTAAAACTGTTCTTGATGGTGTTTTTCCACTAAAGACTTTGCTAGTTGTCAACGTGCATACTGTTGATATATCATAATTGTGTGTGTGCACGCATGTGTGTGTGTGCCTGCCTTACTGCACAGAATGTTAATTTCCTTATTCATTTTTGAAGTACAAGATATGTCTAAAAATCTTGCTGAATGGTCCAATGTCTCATTATAAACATTGGCCAGGTGTGTGTGCGCACACTTGGATATCCAGAGACACATCAAGAAACGGCACCTTCTATAAAAGTACAATAGATAAATGTTAATTTTAACATTTTATGAATATGTTACATAGTGAGCTAGTATAGTTTATAGCAATAGTCCTAATATTTTGATTATTCTTATTTCTAAAGTGAGCAGCTTGATTAAATCACTTGCTTATACTGGGGAAAATGTACAAAAAATACTACAAGGAGACTATACTAGTCATGAAATCATATCTTAAAAATAGTGCTAGGACAGAACCATTGTAAATACTGTGGTTTTATTGTTACTGAAATTTCATGCTGGCATCTTATTTGTATGCTCCCAGGTACAGCCAACAACTGGAATCCTGATCAGGTCTTTTCAAATATCCCAGTGGACCAAGAAAACATCCAAGGTTCACATTTTCTTTGTTTTGTACTTAAGCACTGTCTATAGATGGTTTTATTTCATTTCCTTTTATTTTTCCCTCTCTCTTATTTTCATATCTCTCTATTATTGGGCTAATTTCATTATTCACACACAATATATTATAGAAGTTTATATTATTTGAAATATTACATTATTAAACTAGATGTTTATGCTTCTTCAGAGTCTCAAGCTATGAAAGGTTTATTTTAATTTTAATATAATTAGGATACTTATAATAATGTGACTCCTGTGTGGAAATCACACGGTGAAGGTGAGGGGAGAAAAGAATAAAGCCTCTATAATCTGCCACGCATGTCATAAGAGGCAACTGAAAAGGTTTGGAATCCTTGGCTGTGCAGTTGCATGGGAAGTGCATGGAGCGACCATATCAATAGAATTTCACCATTGCATTTTGGGAAACGCTATGACAAGTAGTGGAGTGGATTTGGGGAATTACTGACTGCAATGAAACTGGTTCCATGGATTAAATAGAATAATATAAATGTGAAGTCAACTTAATGAAGCTGAAAATACAGAAACTAAAAACAAATTATTGAGACATAAGAAGGGAGGGAGGAACTGCCAATTAATATTTGGTCAAAAAGTATTTAGCCTTCTGGGTTATGTTGAGGTTTCTGCTAGTTTTATATGGGTTGTGTAGCAGATTGTTCTAGAGATGAACAAACTAATGAAAAGTTTTAGTACAATTGTATTGTTAGGAGAAAGTATTTGATAGAACATGCTAGGGCATATTTTATGAAGATTGTAGAAAAACAACTGAAGCGATTGCAGGAAAAAGTGTCATAATGTACTTGAGAAAAGTTGTTGCCATTGGAGAATGAATTTCATGACGTATTAAGTTGTTGCTATCAATAAATTATCCCATAAAATATGAGATGGCTGGCAGCAATTACCAAATAAATTCTGTCAATATTATTTTCTCACTTTCCCTCTTTTATGTTCTTTTATAAAAATAAAAAAGGGGGGGGGGGGTGTCAGGAGATAGAAACTCAAAATGTAGCTAAAAACAGTGACCTTAACTGTAGTAACGATACCGTAGTAAAATTTACAGCATCTCAAAACACAAATTGCTAAAAAATGTTTCCATTTTTCCCCATGTTCAAACCACTTCCTGTGACCCCTGAGTGTACAATTTGTTTCCATTGCTGTTGGAAATTTCATTACTCCCCTCCATGTACCTTCCAAAGTTACCACTTCTAGTGACCCCTGGGTGTTTAGTTTCCATTGCTATAAAAAAAATTTTTTTTTAAATATATCATGAGATACATCAGTTAATTTGGGGGGGGGGGGGAAGAGAGAGGAACAGCTAATTACCAGGTAATATTTTTGCTGTGACCAAGGATAGTTCGGTTGTCAGCAGACATCAAACAACCCTTTGTGACTCAGGAAACATTATGAATAACAATATATGGTCACCAAACATATTGATAGACTTATGGCGACCATACTGATAGACATTGTAACACGTCAGGTCCTTATGGTGAAACTCAGGTCATAAATCAACCTGAGCCAGGAATTCCCTGTGTTTTACCTAGCCTGAACACAGGAAACTGTCAAGAGTTCAGAGAAGTTACTAATTTTAGAACATCTAATGTTACATTTAAGTAGTAGTAATTTTTAGTACAGTATCATAGCTGGGAAAGTTACAGATAGGTATCGTAACTTAAGGGTTAACAAAGACTGATATTGATGACCTAAACACAGGACTGAGAATGATGTTTTCAACATAGATCTGAGAAATTATTTCAAAGTAGGACTGAGAATGTTTTCAACACAGGATTGAAAATAATGATTTCAACACAGGACTGAGAATGATAATTTCATAATAAGTATGAGAATGATGACTTCAGCATATATCTGAGAATGTTATGATTACCTCAACACACTACTGAATTGATAGTTTGAAAACCGGACTGAAGGTGATAACTTTAACCCTTAATTACGATACCTGTCTGTAACTGACATGTTTATTTTACCATAGTAAAAATTACTACCACTTAAATGTAATGTTAGGAGCTCTAAAAATAGTATTTTTTTTTTAACTTTTGAAACACAGCTTTGTGTTTACTCTAGATGAGACACTGGTACTCAGATTTCCTGGCTCAGGTTGATTTATGACCTGAGTTTTTGACAACATGGACCGGACGTGTAACAATGTCTATCGGTACAGTCACCATAAGTCCGGCAGTATGTTCGGCTACCTCATAGCATTATTTTCTGTGTTTTCTGAGCCACAAAGTTACTTGATAACAGCCGACAACTGAGAAAATTTCACTGGTCACAGCAACAAAAAGAATGAAAAACGGCAGATAACAAAAATATATTGGCATTTTGTTTCTTTACTAAAGCAATGTATCTCGCGAAATAAAATAAAAAAATCCTACATCAATAGAAATAAATCCGACACTGAGGGATCATCAGAAGTAGTAATTAGTAAGGTACATGGAGGGAAGAAATGTTTGACCACTGCAAATTGTCAAATTTGGAAGAATTTGTCATGATGCTGTCATTTTTGCAACGGTGTTGTAAAAAAACAGTTTGTAAAAAAAGGATTAATACAGGAGTGAGAATAATTTTAACACAGGACAGATAGTGATAACTTTAACACAGGACAGATGATAACTTTAACACAGGACAGATAATGATAATTTTAACACAGGACAGATAATAATAACTTTAACACAGGACCGATAATGATAACTTTAACACAGGATAGATAATAACTTTAACACAGGACTGAAAGTAATAACTTCAACACAGGACTGAGTGATAAATGTAACACAGGACAGATAATGATAACTTTAACTCAGGGTAGATAATGATAACTTTAACACAGGATAGATAATAACTTTAACACAGGACTGAGTGATAAATGTAACACAGGACAGATAATGATAACTTTAACACAGGACTGAGAGTGATAACTTTAACACAGGACTGAGAGCGATAACTTTGAATTTTAATATATATATATATATATTTTAATATTTTAACACAGGATTGAGAACAATAATTTTAACATAGAACTGAGAATGATATTTTTAACAAAGGACTAAGATTGTGATGACCTCAACACAGGACTAAGGACAACAGCATCCACACATTCCTCTTTGCCATCCTCACTTGTTGGAGACTTCAGATACTGACATCAAATCAATATGTTCATAACTCTTTCTCGAAGAACTGAAGATCATGTCCTTTAGACTTATCCTTGTTGGCAAGGATTTGCCTTCTACATAATTGTACTGTTTACAGTAATAGAAAATGTGTTACGGACTTTGTGGAGGTAGGCGACCCATGAAAGGATTATAATCTCAACACAAAACTAGGATATTAAGAAAAATAATTGTTTCAAAAGAATTTGTAGTGTTTTCTATCCATTGATCACTTTGAAGACCACATTAATTTTATTATCAACTATTGCAATGAAATACTAGTTCTTTTATAAAGTATAAATTTTAGTTAGAATATTTATAAATTATTTATAGTCACATTTTTCTATTTATAGTATTTATAGGTCACTTAAATAATATTAATTGTCATATTATTTATATTTCCACTGTCATGTTTTGTTTTATTTTCTCTCACCCATTCTTTTTTCTCTCTTTATTTTTAGTAAAGGTGAATTGGGATCTTTTATTTTAATTCATTTCATTATCCACTTTAACTTTTTTAGGTATAGATATATTTGCTAATGGTGAGAGGTTTACTGTCATCATATATACTATTTTTTTTTATGGTCTGGTGTGATTGGTTTTCTTGTTTTAATCCTTCTCAAGCAGCTCCTTGGAGCCAGGGGTTTAACCGGGTTCAAAATATCCCACGTGTACCTCCAATAAACCTAGCAGGTTAATATGTTCTCTTTTTTTGCTTTTAATTGTTCAGTGTCTCATTTCATTTCATTTTTGAAGTGATTGCTTTCTTGGTGTTGTGATCTTTATTTCGGAAATAACTTCACATTTGCAATTAATGTTATATATTTATAATTTCATTAAGGTACTGTTATTTTTAACATGCAACTTATAATTCAGGCTGCTTGAGTGTATAGTTACTTTTAAAATTCAGCTAAGTTTTAACACTTTTAAAATTATTTGAGATAAATAAAGACGCATAACTTTACACTGTGACTGTATTGTGAGTTCTCTCATTATTTCACTGCCTTATATATAGACATACCACATGGCAGAACTCACAAATGGAATCAAAACTTCATAGATTATTTTACTTTTTCTGTTGAATTGGTTAATAATGATGTGTCTGTACTTTAATTTATCAAATAGAAAATGAATTTTTTTTATTGAAAAAAAAATTAATTAAGGTTGTCGCCTTGTTAAGTAGCAATGTTTGTTTTTTTAGGGATCAGAATCCCTAAATCTGAGATTTAAAATCGAAAATGTTAAAATTCTGAGATTTTGGATTAACTCAGATCCTTTTATAACAAATGCTTGCAATTCAAAAACAGTTTTGAGTCATCATTGTGTTCTTTAGTTATTACTTGCATGCTGTCTGTAGCTTTGACACCTTTCACTGTGATATTTTATTTTAACTAAAAATAGTTAGTCTGCTTCTATATTAATGGTAACAAAGTGGAAAAGCCACATTAAGTCCTACCAGAAAGATTTTACTTCAAAATGAATTAAGTCCTTATTCTGAATTGTTATGGTATAATTAGCATACTATATAGTATTATTTCAAATTTTACTTTCTGAAAATACTTACATATAGTTTTTTTTTTTATTCTATGGGTTACATAACTTGTTTAATCAGTTCACTCAGAGTTGATTACCTTACTTATTTGTTAATTCGATAACCATATTTTCTCTTTACACAGCCTTTGCCAATCATCATCATTACTTTCCATTTCCTTTGCGGAACATTGTATGTTTGTCTGAAAAAATCTCTGTCTGCACCCAGGTCTCTTACTTTTTCTGCTGTCAAATTCAAGGTCTCTTTAATGTCTTGAAACCTGAAACCAGACGTTCCACTATTGTTCTTTTCATCCCACTATGTCTTTTAATGTGAATGTAAAATTTGAATTTACTTTGTAAGATGCTGTTTATTGCCAGTTCATTTTAATATTTAGGTTTTTTAATTTCTCCATTGCTCATTTTTCAAATCCAATGTATCCTAAGAATTTTTCTGTAGAATATTGTTTCGAATGAACCAATACTCTTCATTGTTGCTTGCAAGAATGTCCATGATTCACAAACATTTGTTGCCATTAGGAAGATACATGCCCACAGTTTAAATTTTCCTGCCTTGTTGGTATTGTGCCATATCCTGTGCACATTTGCTTAATACCTGAGTGTAAGACATAATTTCATGAAAAATAAACAGATTGACAATAAAGCTAAATGTAGATATTGATTTTAAAATTCCAAGGGTTTCTATGGAATCCTTGCCTTCATTACTATCAATTTTAAAGCTGCCACAACAATATCATAGTGATTAATAAGTAAATTACAATTCTAGTGCCTGCAGATCCACCTTTTAGTACTTGGTGAGATTTTTCAAAAGGCTTTGTCTGCAACAATCTTGTTACAGTTCCTAAAATATCTTGATTAGAAAGTTTTGAAACGTGCACATACAATGGTTCCAAAACATTGGATAATCGTTTTGAACTTTCTATAAAGGTAAAGTATGACACTTGAATCGGCGTCTTAACATGTGAGTTTTCACTCATATGTGCTCAGCCACTTATCCAGAAGTGTTCAGAGACTTCTGGATAGTGTCGCTTCAAGCATCGAAACTCACGATGCAAGGCGACATTCCTCACCTTCCCAGAGTACTATATCTTGGTACTCATTTCTGCTGGCGGCTTGGTCGACCAGGTGGTTTTCCCAACCACGAGTACAACTCACACTGCTTCCAGTGGGAATCAAACACAGGTTGTCTGAACGTTGGTAGCCCAGCTGGGTGGTTTTCCCAACCACGAGTACAACTCACACTGCTTCCAGTGGGAATCGAACACAGGTTGTCTGAACGTTGGTAGCCCAGCTGGGTGGTTTTCCCAACCACGAGTACAACTCACACTGCTTCCAGCGGGAATCAAACACAGGTTGTCTGAACGTTGGTAGCCCAGCTGGGTGGTTTTCCCAACCACGAGTACAACTCACACTGCTTCCAGTGGGAATCGAACACAGGTTGTCTGAACGTTGGTAGCCCAGCTGGGTGGTTTTCCCAACCACGAGTACAACTCACACTGCTTCCAGTGGGAATCAAACACAGGTTGTCTGAACGTTGGTAGCCCAGCTGGGTGGTTTTCCCAACTACGAGTACAACTCACACTGCTTCCAGTGGGAATCGAACACAGGTTGTCTGAACGTTGGTAGCCCAGCTGGGTGGTTTTCCCAACCACGAGTACAACTCACACTGCTTCCAGTGGGAATCAAACACAGGTTGTCTGAACGTTGGTAGCCCAGCTGGGTGGTTTTCCCAACCACGAGTACAACTCACACTGCTTCCAGCGGGAATCGAACACAGGTTGTCTGAACGTTGGTAGCCCAGCTGGGTGGTTTTCCCAACCACGAGTACAACTCACACTGCTTCCAGTGGGAATCGAACACAGGTTGTCTGAACGTTGGTAGCCCAGCTGGGTGGTTTTCCCAACCACGAGTACAACTCACACTGCTTCCAGCGGGAATCGAACACAGGTTGCCTGAACGTTGGTAGGCCAGCTGGGTGGTTTTCCCAACCACGAGTACAACTCACACTGCTTCCAGTGGGAATCGAACACAGGTTGTGTGAACGTTGGTAGCCCAGCTGGGTGGTTTTCCCAACCACGAGTACAACTCACACTGCTTCCAGCGGGAATCGAACACAGGTTGCCTGAACGTTGGTAGCCCAGCTGGGTGGTTTTCCCAACCACGAGTACAACTCACACTGCTTCCAGTGGGAATCGAACACAGGTTGTCTGAACGTTGGTAGCCCAGCTGGGTGGTTTTCCCAACTAGGCTACCGAGGCTCCCAATGATTGAAGTTTCTATGTTTTTACAAATGTCTGTTACTCTACATGCCACTTTATGTGTATGACAGTCAAAGCAAACAGCTTCAGGATAAAACTCTAATTTTAGCCTGCCGTCCTCCATCACCACCATACATTACTACTACACCATCATAAGTTTGAGCTATTATTGTCAATCCCTCAACATCACCAGACCTTACAGTTGCACCATCATAAGTTTGAGCTATTATTGTCAACACTTCAACACTAAAATCCTGAACTCATAATGAGATCAGCTAATTCTGTTACAGTTTGTTTGTTTGAGCAGTCATTGAAACTGAGCAATCTTTCGTGTGGATATCATCATCAACATAACAAATGCAAAGAGACAACTGGTGCTGTTTCTGATATCTAGTCTCATCAGCCATAATAGCAAAAACCTTGCAAATCTTAATCTCATTAACAATTTTTTTCAAGAAGTATTGTAGTTAATCTCTTTATTCACAATAGTTATACTACAACATGCAATGTTTTTTGTCAAACTCTTTAAATGTACTGTCATGCTGGGCATCACGAAATTCTAAGAAATTACCCCTATTATTAGAATCTTTCCTTTCATTGTGCCCTCTGAAAGCAATGCCCTGTCTTGCAAGAAACATAATAACATCAAAAACTTTCCTTAGATGTTTTTTCTACTTCTTATATGCATTCAAAATCATTCACATGCTTCCTCTCTCCATACTGTATTTATGCATTGCATATTTTTCCACACATAACAAAATGGCTTCCATTTTTTTTCCTGTTTCTAAAACCAGATTTAGTAAATGTATCTTCAGAGGGAATAGATTTGTCAAATATACGGCTAACATAACAAAACACTATCTTTTCTTTGGCTATATGCCAGTGGTGTTGTTCAAAATAAATTTTAGAGCAGGAAAGGTTGACCTTACCACACTGTGACAGTCGGTAAGAGCTTAAGACTGGCCTCATTGGTCCTGAATTTAAACCACCAAAATCCACCTCAAACTGGCTATTAATATCATTACTAGTCCTGCCACTGCTTCACTTATTGCAAACGTAATTGTATTAGAGAGGCTAGCAAAAGAAATGAGATCACATGTAGAAACTCCTGGCTCACTGTTACTGTAGCAGTCTTAGTAGCACTTGAAGTTGTAGTACTGTTGTAGGCCTGATAGCACTAGAGGTAATGGTAGCGCTAGATGTAGGATCAGGAGATGTAAAAGCAGTTTGAATATCAGTTTTGCTGTCATTCTGTGATTTTGAAACTTTATGAAAGAAGTTTTTAATTCGTTTCAGTTTTAACATTTTCAAAAAGCTTTATGACAAATAAGCTACGATTTAAATACGATTGTACGATTTAAATTGTACAAATTAAACTTCTTAGAAATGCAGTATTTCCTATATATATATATTGGTAGCCAACCTTCAATGTGGAGATGGCACCCAATAAAAAAAATAAGATGTAAAAGCCAGAATATGAAAGGACAAACAGGATTGTATCAACTTAGCCATAGAAGCTGAAATAGCAGCAAAAATAGTAAACAGCAGCACATGAAACAGTTGTTGTGCCACCATCTAATCTCAGTAAACATCTCTGTCCAAGACAAAACTGATGGATTATTGCTAAGAAGCAAAGATGAGCTGAACATTTTACACAAATATTAGATCACAAACATTAGATTTATTGTTCCTAGTCTTAATGAAGAAATTGTGTCTCAATGTGAGAACGTGAAGTAATAGCAGTAGAAAACTCTTTATACAGAGCAGCAGGAGGCAATTGGATCATTAGAAGAGGAACCCCATAGAGCAAGTGTTTCGGCCCTTTAGCTTTGTGACACTCTAAGTAAGGTGGGCCCGCTTGGGTTATGGCTCCCAGGCGTTGACCTCCTCCTGCATTGAACTCTAAGGCTTACAATATACTCAGCATAAAATAACTACACTTATTCTACACAACACTTGTGGTTGAATCTACTGTCTATACCTGGTCGTATACGACTTATCTTAGCTTTAACCTTGCATATTGATGTCATCTGTGGTGGCATTAGTCGAAAAGGTGGGATGGGATATATTTCCTTTAGTTAACTTCCCTAAACATGCACATTTATATATACTTAAGACTATATTATGTTGTTGATCAACCACTTATATCTCATCTCAACCCACCTGTATCTCATCTCAACTACCTATATCAGATCTCAACCCACCTGTATCTCATCTCAACTACCTATATCACTTCACAGCCACATGTATCTCATCTCAACTACCTATATCAGATCTTAACCCACCTGTATCTCATCTCAACTCAACTACCTATATCACTTCACAGCCACCTGTATCTCAGCTCAACCACGTTTGTAGGGCTATCTATACATGTTGGTACACGTTTTGTTATAAATTCAGCATATTGATATTCTATAATAGTTTAAAGTTATAATTCTGACTTAATGAACAGCTAGATATTTGCTGAATAAGTGAATGCTAATTGCTACATTACCTAGTATGCTTGTGCATCCTCTAATTATTGTACACTAGTGTACAATATTGTACACTAGTGTACAATATTATAGTGTACAATATTGTACACTAGTGTACAAGTACCCATCGAAAGAGAGAGTGAGAGAGATTGGGGGGGGGGGTATTATTGTGTTTATAAGAATTTCCTATTATTGTAAATTTCATGATTTACATTAATTTAAAAAAAAAGATGTTTGTGATTTTAAATTTTGCCTCCATTATATATAACAATGAAATTATAAGGTAATAAATTTGTCAGTTTCTTGAATGGAAACTTGAAAATTGTGAAGATTAGTGATTCTGCTGATTTGATTAACAGTGGTTTAGGAAGCTACTTTGCTATGGAAACATGATACTATGAAACTATACTACTAAACTTGTACTGTGTGTGGCTTAATTGTACCAAGTGCTGTATGAAGTTGGTCATATTTAATAATATGATTTTGGTGATTTGCTTGCAAAGCAGATAGCTTGAGCAAAGCGAATAACTTATTGTAAGAGGTATGTTTATAAAAAAGTCACAAATAATCAACAGCATAAAAAAACAGAACAATAGATAATTCGAAGCAGGATCCAACCCGTTCTACTCGGCAGATAGTTTTGCTACGAGAACCAAATGTTAGAGTGCTCAACCAACTCAGCTACCTAAAAAAGAGTTTACACAAAGTATGCTCTATCGTTTGGTTCAGGTCGGGTAATTTTACCGGCTAGTAGGTATCATCTTGGATGCAGAAAGAGCAAGAACAGTGAAAAGCTTTTACCCAATATCTGACAGAGTCCTTTTAGTGAAATTGAATGGAAAGCCAATAGATATAAATCTTACACAAGTTTATGCACCAACAGCAGACAGTCTAGATGAAACAATTGATAAATTTTATGAGTTAAATAAGGCACATCGTGAATGCAAACCACATGAAAACACCACAGTTCTAGGGGATTTTAATGCAAAAGTAGGAAAGGAAAGAGTTGAGGAAGTTGTTGGTCATTATGGCTTAGGCAAGAGGAAGAAAAGAGGTGAGAAACTTATTGACTGGGCAAAACACACAACATGATGATAGGAAACACCTGGTTTAAGCATCACCAAGGACGTCTGTGGACATGGAAAAGCCTGTGGACATGGAAAAGCCCCGGAGACAACGCACATTATCAAATTGATTACATAATGATGAGCAATAAATTTAGAAACAGTTGTGTGTGTGAAAGCAGGCTTGGTACTTGATGATAACGATGTAAAGATACCTCTTCTCCTGAATTTATTCACTGATCTATCTCCTCTGAAGTTTCCAACTATAATAATATTCATTAATTATTTTTCCCCTAATTTTACCAAATGCTGATTTGGATAACTTAACCCACGATGATGATATCTCTTATAGGTTACATTTTTTATGAGACCAGTGTAAAATTTACCACCCAAAGAAAGCTGTAATTTGGAGAAATAATATTTGTTATTGACTTTTTGAAACAGTTTTAAAAATAAGGGAAACAAGGAGCAAAACAATTAAGGATCACAGACAAAGGTTAACTTGCGCACAAACAGCTTTTTTTAAAAAATCTAATCCACTTAATATACATTTTAAAAAAACACTTGTACCACAATCTTATTTTTTTTATGCCATTTATGTATCTTTTAAAATGTGATTATGCAAAATGGGTCCCTGGCAAGAGAGAGAGCTAATGCATGTTGGAAACTGTTGATTTCGAATAATTTGATTTTTAAGATCATCATTTTTACATTATGATTGTAATCGAAGGTTAATGCAGTGAGGTTTTATAGAATTCACAAAACGTACTATAAGGTGAGATAAGTACTAAGTGTGTAGCTTTATTTATGACTGGTTTAGTTAATTTAATTTTATTACTAGTTTATATCAGTGACAACTAAAATATAGTTTTAGAAATTATAGTAATGAAATAATGGTGAAGTTTTAGTTTAGTAATCACCGGTTTAATCATATGAATGTAATATCTTGTTTATTAAATTCTCTGTAATGTAATGTAATTTACCTGAATGGTTGATTCATATAATTCACTGTAAACTTTTTATTTATATATTTTGCAGTAAATTACAATTTAAATGAATTATTTATTAAATTAGACAAGTGACAGCAATTAATGGTTTAGAATACTTATCAATAGTTGATTGAGTTATTTTATTACAGCCTTTGATCTGATAATTTTGTTATAAAAAAATGATAGAAGACCCATAAGTAAGTTTTTCTTTTTTTTTCAGTGATGTTAGGAATGGACACTAATCTGTACATTCAAGAGCAGTTGCTGAGCATCCTAGGACAAGCTTCTATGTGCTATGATCCAGCCACTACCACATATCCACAAGAGACAATTAAGCATCAAGTGTAAGTTAGATGAAACCTTGTGTGTTCATAAACCAAGCCTTTTTGTGCATTAAATTGTTGCAAGTCATACTTATTATCATCTCTTATACTGTTTTTTGTCACATTTCATACAGCTTTCAGTCTTCAAACCTATTGTCCCTTTAAACCGAAGACGGCACGTAGAGCAGAAATTGTCTCTCTAAATCAGATAATCTTTGTTATCAAGTGTTAGCCCTTTCACAAGACCCACATTGTATCTCACCACAATCCCTGTTCTGGGCAAGCCCCTCAATCTCTTGATTTAATGTTTTGTAGATTGTGTCATCAGCACAAACACAAAACTTAGACTATTCAAATCAAATGTACTATCAACCCTTACGTATGCGTGTGAAAGCTGGAAAACAACAAAAGATATAGAAACAAAGTTGAACGCATACGAAAATAAATGTCTAAGGAAAATACTTGGTATATCATGGAACGAATTCAAAACAAACAAGGAAATTAGAGAAATCACCAATCAACCACTAATATCTTCAGTAATAAAGAAAAGACGATGGTCATATGTTGGACATGTGATGAGAAGAGATAATAACCAAATAGCAAAGCAAGCCCTCATGTGGGAAACAACAGGTAAGAGGAAGACCTAGAGAGACACTGAGAAGAACATTGATGAGAGAGGCAAGAGCAGCAGGAATCGGCTCCCTCAATGAGATAGAGCTGCTTGCACAGAACAGAGACAAATGGCAAGATTTGATAAAATATCTTTAAAAGAATTTAAAACTGCTAGAACAAAAATTCAGATAAGAGAAGGAGTGTCTTGGTCTACGCCCAATGGGCCGGCTACGGCTCGAAAGGTCAATAGATAGACTTAGAGATAAACTGTTTTGTATTCTAAGAGATGTACAAAGTACAGTAAGTTTGTTCTCTTTTATTGTTTCCATAGTGAATATTACTTCAGTGAAGATAACCTAGTGAAAGACCTATTTTTGAGGAAGAAAATGGATAAAAAAGGCTGGGTGAAGCTGGAGTTAGTACTCAGTTTTAACAAGGTGAAAGAGCTGAAAGCAGACTATAAAAGTCTAATACAGGTGAGAAATGTGTCAAATGTTGACTCTGTTCTTGTATTAAAGGATTGTAGTTTTCTAGCCAGATTTGCTGAACATATACTACAACCAATAAAGGTCAAATTTAGAATTCTTAAAAAAGGACCTGTCATGTAATACCCTTAGCTGGCTTTCACAGTGTGTGTCCTATCCAGTGCTATTGTCTCCTTTATATCGTTTTGTCTACTGATATTTGACTGATACTTTTCCATAATTCTAAGTTAATGAATTTGTCCTGCCATTTCCTTCTTTTAATTCTGTGTAAGAATATATATATATATCATCATCATCAAGTACCGGGCCTACTGGCGTAGGTGATCATGTCTCTCCACAACTTTCGATCTTGGCAGCTATTTATCATTTCTGTTGTTAAACTTCTGCCAAGCCATTCTCTTAAGTATATATATATATACTGGGTATATATATATATATACCCAGTGAATAATGCTTTGAGGTAGCCAAACATATTGATGAACTTACAGCGTCAGTCAGAACAGACAAATAACACATCCAAGCGGTCAATTTTTCAGTTCATAAATCAACCTGAGACAAGAAATCCACGTTCCCTGTGTGTACACAGTTAATGTATCAAAAGTTCAAAGAAAATACTATTTTTAGTGCTCCTAATGTTACAATTAAGTGGTAGTATTTTGTATTACAGAATGTAACGAAGCATGCCACAGGTAGGTATCATAATTAAGGATTAATAAGATCCAATTGTGTGTCACTAAAACAAAGACAAGTTTGTGACAGAAGTGTTTTTATTTTAAACTTGAATTTAGGATATATGCTAAATGTTGGTGAATGGAGTTATATGTTACCCTCGTTTCATGGCTCACTAGTTGCAAATTGTTACTTGAGATACCCACACTGTGTTTGCTGTGTAGCAAAAGTTCAAAGAAAGTTTTATTTTCCAAACCGAAAATGTTACATTTATGTGGTAGTAATAGCTTTTACTTCCGCATCGCAAACATGTTGGTCACAGATAGCTATCGCAATCTAGGGTTAATTCTCTATTGATATTTCAGATTTGGCTATTTCGTATGTGTTCAGTTTCTTTGTCACTTTCAGCCTGCAGAGGTAGACATTCTGTCTGCAATGTCATTTTGAGAGCCTGAAGATTATTTTTTTTTCTCTTTTCAATTTTAAAATAAGATCTTGAGAGAAACCTGCTAATTGTTCTTGTTCTCCATTCATGTCTGTATATTCCTTTGATATTGATGTTTTCTTTTTTCTCCCTTGATATTTAGGCTATAAGAACTTCCACCAAACTGGAGCTGTCTGAGAATGAAGACTATGTGCGAACAGTGAACTCTCCAGAGATGTGGCCCATAGAGGATGATATCAAAGGTATACCACCTCCTCCAGCTGTCCAGAAGGTTGCAGCCATGTCCACATTACATTTGGATGCCCCAGAGTTTGTTCCTGGCAAACCCTTCATTCTTAGATCTTTCAACAGTGACGCACCAGATTTTTTACAGGAAACTAAAGAAGGTACACAAAACTTATAAATTTGGAGAGTTATGTTTATATTTTTATTAAATATTTGATTGCCGTTTGAAGCCGTCGATCAGGATTGAACCCTACCTCTTGTCTTTTGTTGTCCAATTCACTAACCACTGAGCTATCGCAGCTCCCAAGAGATGACTATATATTTTGATAATTTGGGGGCATCAGGCGAACACAAGCAGGCAAAGAGATGACTATATATTTTGATAATTTGGGGGCATCAGGCGAACGCAAGCAAGCAAAGAGATGACTATATATTTTGATAATTTGGGGGCATCAGGCGAACGCAAGCAAGCAAAGAGATGACTATATTTTGATAATTTGGGGGCATCAGGCGAACGCAAGCAAGCAAAGAGATGATTATATATTTTGATAATTTGGGCTGTGGGGAGGTGGGAATCAAGGAAAGAAGATGGATTGGGTGGTCTAGAGGTTAAGTTGTCAACCTCAGGACTGGAAGGTTCTGGGTCTTAATCCTGTTACAAGTGGTAGAAATTGTTCACTTTGAATCTGTGGTTTTACCCTCCCCTGGTCTACAGGTAGTGAGATCCAATGTCAGTCCAGACCTCTCAAATAGTGGCAAAAAGTAGAACCTGTGTGTACTCACATATGTTAAAGAACCCTTAACGGATGAAAAGAGTAGGCCAAAATGGCTATTTACCTGGTAAAATTGATAATCAAAATCTAGTCACGTTAAAGACGAAAGTGTTGGACCTAAAGATGCAGATAAATCTGCTTTGCCATAAACCAGCAACAAATACACTCAGAGATCTTCATCTCTGCATCTGATATTTGACTGGTACTTTTCTATAACTCTATGTTAGTGATTTTGTCCTACCATTTCCATTCTTCTATTCTGCGCAGGCATCCATTAATGAACGTCTGTACCTTGCATGATTGTCATTTTTGTTGCTCTTTATATTTCGCAGTCTTGTAATAGTTTCTTCAGTTAACAGTCTTAAAAATGTTTAATTCTACATTCATTGCTTTCTTCAGATGACCACAATTCCTCCGATTTAAGTCTTCGATGCAGACAAGCTGATGAAGATGAAGACAATTTCCTGTGTGATGCAACCAGCAACTTAACAACCATTCCACCCATGCTGTCCTCCAGGTAAATCATCTAATCCTTACATTCATAAATTGGTGGCCCAATAATTAGCGCACTCACTTTTCTCATCAGAAGAGTCTAGGTTCAATTCCTAGGAGCTGATGTTTTTTTCAGACCAAAAAGACCATATTTCACCATCGCTGCCTTTCAAGACAGTGGCGGGGAGAGGACCTATTGGTTATGGAAGGCCTCCTTATCACTGCAAACGAATTAAAATCCACAATTGCTCAACCGCCCGTGCCAGCGCAATCATCCAAATTAATATCTCATCTCCCAAACAAAGAAACGTAACTGTATCCCCCATCGTAGCAGTCTCAGCACCCGCCAAAAGACATAAGGCGAAACCACGCAGAAAGTGAACACAGCCAACTGTTCCCTGTCATACGATATCATCATTCATCGTAAACACTTGGAATATCGAAACATGATCAAAACGGATGAGACACACAGCTCACGGTGTGCACAGAGCACTTAACTCAGTAGCTCCTGCAACAAACCGGACTTGGAATATGAGGAAACTGCAATAAGGAACACTTTTCAGACATAGCCTTCAATGGTTCCTGCCGCCTATTCACCATATACCGGAATTTCACGTCCTCCCGAAAAGAGGACCTTTACTACCTTTCACTTATAAATTATTTAAGAATCCTGTTATAAATGTATGTGCGCGTATGGTAACAGGTCACTTTTTTGTAGGGAAAGTTATCTAATGGTCACTTTTCACATGCAGTAGAATGTATAGTGTGCTCATCAAATCAAATCATTTTTAAAAAAGTGTTGATACTAGGTATTCATTATTATCTCTCTAGTTTACATGACCTGCTCAAGCTAATCAGCTGCGTGTGGATTATAAGGCGTTACCAACATGGCATCATACCTGTTAAATCAGAGGCGGCTCCCTGTTTTTGGAGCTAGTCACATTTGGGATACACTTTTATAGAAGTCACTAATAAACAGGCAGGAAATTTTTCAAAAATATGGCACACCAATTGGCCAAATTTTGTGTACAAAACATGTGTTGCTAGTGTGTAAAAACTCTCTTTTTTTTTTTAGCAAAGGCGTACAGAAACATTTCAGCAAGTGGCGTAAAAACCCTTTTGTATAGTAATATGGCATTTTCCATGAGAATTAATATATGGAAAAATACAAGTAGACATGCTTTTATATTCACCTGAGGTTATGACAGTGTCGTAAAAATTATAACCTCAAAATACAAATTCTTGGAAATTTGACAGTTTGCCATGTGCAACACCCTAATTACTAATTCCTAATTCCTACTTCTGGTGACCCTGAGTGTTGGATTTATTTCCTTTGATGCTGGATCAGGCACAGATGTGCCCACTGTAAAAATTACTACAGTATTGTAAAAAAAATTATGAAGGGGGAAATCTCAGCCACTCTTTCAGGACCAGAACAAAAAACAGGAATTTTCAGATTTGGACCAGGTTAATTTTCCTGTTTCCAGAAATTTTACCATATACCTTTTTCATTGACTACTTCACACAATAATTTAGATAAATGTGGTATGTTTATAAATCATCGGAAAGGGAAACGGATACAGAAAATGAAAATAGCAATTTATTTATGATATGTGATTATTTAAAGGAATAAAATATTTGTTAAAATATAAAATATTCAAGGTAGATCATTTTAAATTTAAAATATTGTAATTCACTTACCCTTTTCCATGTTTATATGTGTTGCTATCCATTTGTCTTGAAATATTACACAACATAATCCAAATTCCTCCAAAATACAGTTTATTTGATTAATTTATGTCCACAAATAACGAAATTATGTACATTTTTGTAAATGATCCCAGAATGAAAAATATTATAAATTTATGTGACGTCATAACAATATTATTTACAAATCAAGTTTATTATTTTTATTTACACAACTGGACTTATTTTGTGTGATATGTCCCTAAAGAACCCTTTCGTTATCAGAATAACTACCACTCGATTCCTCTGAGACACTGATAGTGCTGGAATAGAAGGCATCCACTAGCTAAACCTAAGCCAGATCGTCTTACCTTCTTATCCTAACTTTTACCAATATTCCGACCCATTATCACAACAACAAAATTATTGTCCGAGTCTAAATACTATGAATACTCTATTTCTGAATCACTCAATAACAAGGTTTCAAACATAGATCTAGCTTGTTCTGCTCTATATCTATATCATTTTGGTCGACTGCAAGAAGTATCAACAGTGGGCGTGGCCATTATGTGACAAAAATTTGATAATAAGCAATGAATATAAATTAACAATTTTCCAAACATTCGAAACTTCAACCATGCCGGTATAAACAGAAAGATCAAGCGAGAGAACTCTCCTACTTCCGGAAATCAAGTATTGGTTGAAATAAAAATGAAAATCAGTGAAAACGAATCAAATATTCAGCTACACCCAAAACAACCGTGTCGGTGAGTGGTTAGAACTGATCAATTTCATAGAACCGATGTGTCGGATAATACTCCGGAAAGAGTTAAACTTTTGTAAGGGATAGACAGTGAACAACACTTAGAGAGAGCTGAACATAAGGCTGGATCAGTGGAATGATGTGAGTAGACAACGTAACACCTCTGGTAGTCACGGCGCCATGTGTTCTGGCCATAAATCTAACATAACCAAGGAAATAATTGCAGCATCAGATTCCGTTGTTTCTGCTTGGGTAAACACACAAGCTGTGTAGCAAACATTCAATGAAAATCATATTTTTTTAGATTAAATATATATTTAAATGGAAATAATTAATCATTATGTTGATTAATATCAAGATGTCTTAATGTGTCTCTTATTATCAATACAGAATAGGAAATGATCAAAAATTGCATTTAATGCCTTGGTTTAGATTTCATAGAAATTGGTTTTATCTTTAGTTTACTTTCAGCCATCTCTTGTTTCCAAAACCATAAGAGAATTAACTTTTCATTAAGGAAAAGGATAGGAACATGCGATAAGAGATAATAACTGAATAGCGAAGCAAACCCTCAGGTGGAAAACAACAGGGAGGAGGAAAACAGGCCGACCCAGAGAAACCCTGAGATCACTGATCAGAAAGGCAAAGGCAGCAGGAATCTGCTTCCTCAATGAGATCGAAATGCTTGCACAGAACAGGGACAAATGGTGAGATTTGATAAAAGATCTTTGCAAGGATTGAGACTGCTTTAAAAAACACAATTTTGAAACAGGGAAAGGGTACCTGAGTCTGTGTCCTGTGGACCGACTAAGGCTTGAAAGGTCGATAGATAGGATAGGAGCCTCTGAGTGTGACTGTGCTGCATGCAAGATGACTGCTGATCATCTGCTATAAAGTTGCCCAACTTATGAACAACTTGTGGCCATCACCAGTATCATACCTGGACAAAATATATATGACAAACCTTTTTCTGACTAAGACTTTCTTTGAGTTTATTAAGTCTATGTCTAGAGTATACACAGCAGAAGAGGAAGAACAGTTATAGTGTGTGGAACACTTTGATCTACTTTAAAAGTGTGGAGGAGGACAAAAGGTGATTGACTTTACTCTGGGGAGTTTTCTTTAATGATTCCATTATTTTGTTTTTTAACCTTTCAGTGCACCACAACTGACATTAGATGAATGGCAAACTGTGCAACACAAAGCAAAAAAGAAAACAGTAAACAAAGAGAAAAGTCCTTCCGAGAAAGTAAGTGCCCATACAATATTCTTTTTCATACACTAATATAAATAATGTATATGTAATGAAAAGAGAACAACTGGAATATATTGTAAAAACTGGAGGACGAAGAGATAGAGGGAAGCAAAGAGAAAAAAATAACAGACAGCTTAAGAGAATGGCTTGGCAGAAGGTCAACAACAGAAATGATAAATAGCTGCCGAGATCGAAAGTTGTGGAGAGACATGATCACCTACGCCAGCAGGCCCGATACTTGATGATGATGAATATATATAGTTAGTTGTCACAAGTTAAATGTCATTAAATCATATTTTGATGTTTGTAATCAGTGAGTCAATGGTAAATGTACTGCACAGTTTTTAAAATGTGTTTTTGTTCGTGTTGATTATCATCTCTGAAACACAGTCATAATTATGATGCAGAAATCCAAGCAATAAAGTTGGCAATAGAAAAACTGCTGAACAGTAATCTTAGTTCACAGCCTGTAGTGTTTTTGACAGGTGCAATATCAGTACTCCAGGCACTACAATCCAGAAAATTACCACATCTACAGACCTTATTGACTGAACTCTGCAAGCACCACAGGGTTGCCCAGCAGTGGATCTCATCTCACTGTGGAATACCAGAAAAAGAGAAAGGAGATCAATTGGCAAAGGAAAGTTCAACAGGCACATAATTAGATGCACCAGTTACATACCATCATAAGAAACAGATAATCAAATCAATCAGAGGTCCACAAGCCCCAAATCAAGATGCCTTTCATAATATGAATAGATATGAACAAGTTATCATTATAGGCACCCCAGACTGCTGAACACATACTTCAAGACTGCACTGAATATAGTAGACTGAGGAAAATCCATTAGCCCATAGATAATACACTACAGACAAAACTATATGGTCCACTGCAAGAATTACAAAAGACAGTAAAATTTATACAGGAAATGACATTGCAGATATAGACAATACTTCAGGTGAACAAAAGATAGATAGATAAATCTCTGAAACAACATTGTTGACATCTGTCTAAGGTTTATTTGTTTTCTTTTTTGGCAGGTTTTACATAATGTGGTAGTTTCACGTATGGAAGATGATCGAGAAGAGTTGGACTTTATGTTTGATGAGGAGCTTGATAATCTCAATGTGGGCAGAGCTAATAACTTCACTGATTGGTTAGTGTCATCTCCATTTGTTAAAAATACTGTCTGTGTTTGCTAGAGAAGCTCACTTAATTGTAAATATTGTGTTTTACAACAAAATTTATGCAGATTTCCTGTTCAAGTTTCTAAGGATGAAGATGTGATCTCTGTATCATTTGATTCTGTTGAAATCTGGCTGCTTGCTGCATGACGTGAAATGGACGGTACCTTTCTGGCTCTACATGCCACAACCAGCGAAAAGTCAGCAGAGAAGAAAAAAAAACAAAGAGATCAAATAGAGGTCAAAAATATATTTGAAATCTTGGTGTCTGTACAAGGATCACTAGATGAGTTAACTAATAATGCACAGCATTTTTTATATTTTTTTTTTTTTTTTACTGTACTTTAAATAAACAAAAATATATATATATAGGGGGACTGGTTGGTCTCGAGGCAAGATGCCGGCCTCGAGACAGAGAGGTTGTGGGTTGAAATCCCGGATGCACCAGCTGGGATTTTTATTTATAATTTCTCTCGGCGGCAACCACCCGTGGTCTCAACAGCGAGGCCCGGCCTGAAACATCAATTACTCATCGGTGGAAAAAATATGAGTACCTCCAAAGACGGAGTTATCTGCATGTGCGGCGAGGGACCCTGTGCACATGGCCGCCAGGGAAAAATGGATTAACATGCAAAATTCAGTTCCTAATCTCTAGGAACTTCGTCAGAGGTCAAAGCTGACAAACGACAAAAAAAAATATTTTGCTTGACTTTTTTTTTTTTTTTTTTTTTTACTTTTGACCAGTTTTATATAGGACTAGGGGTTAGCCATGGGGGAATAACCTTATCTAATCAGCACATTCAGACTATTGTGTGGTACCAAAATTAGCTAAGCTAGAAAACGTACATTTTTTTATGTGACGTCACAAATTGGAGCCACTCTCATAAAGTAGCAATGTTCAGCATGAAAGGAATCATTGCCCATTCTTGCTGCAAAATTTCTAGGGTTACCACTAGAACAGTGCTTTGAGACCAAAACAAACAACAGTGAGGCAGGTTGAATTTGCTGCAGTGTCTCATGATGCTCATGCTTGCATATCTTGCATTTGAGAAAGATGTGTTTGGGCCACTCTATCACAAGGCATGAAAGAGTTTTAAAAAAAAACCCTAAGGAATTTATCAATAATTCAGCAGTTCTGCGTATCATTTTTATATGTAAACTCACACACAGTAGCACTTTGAAGCAAATCAGCCTGTTGATGATTTAAGAAAAGCAGTTATTTATTTATGCCATCAATTTATTCAAATAGTTTGAATTTATACCATACAGGTCAGATGATTCGGGAGATGAAATTGATGACAGTGACATCAACAAAATATTGATCGTAATGCAGACACCACCAGCCTTGCGCAAGCACCCAGGTGGTGACCGAACTGGTGATTATACCAAGAGGTCAAAGATCACATGTGAGCTCAGTAAAGTCATCAATGATGGGCTGTTTTGCTATGAGAAGGACTTGTGGGAAGAGTCTGATTTCTCAGTAAGTGTTCTCTTTTTAATTTCTCTAAAATTGTAAAATTTCAGACATTCTCTATTAAACATTGCTTCTATTGGTCAGATAAAAATAGATATACAAAAAAATCTATATCTCACGATAATAAATCAATTTCACAGCAGATTGATCCAGTTATGTAGATTTGGCTCAAGTGCTTTCAAGAAATGCATAAACATACTAGTTTATAAATGAGGTGGATCGTGGCAGCATAACTTATTGAACACGACATATAAATATATAAAAACTAATTAAAAATTAAACAGCTTATTTATTTTATGATATTAAAAAGAATCCAGGATTAAATTAAACCGGTATATTGTGTTTCATGAAGGACAAAGGAAATTATTGGCGTGACCAACAGCAGCAGGTGATATAATTACATTCACAGTACATGTGCTGTGGGAGCCGCGATAGCTCAGTGTTTAGTGAACTGGACTACAAAGGACAAGAGGTAGGGTTCGATCCCAACCGACAGGTTCCGGGTTCACCCAGCCGTAAATGGGTAAATGGATTTTTTCTAGGAAAGTAAAGCAACACGGGCATAATACCGACCACATTACCCCAAAAATCATGCCGAAGGTCTGTAAAATTTATGGTCACTAACACCATAACACCACATTCCCTATAGGTCACTTGGCATGACGGGGGCTTATTACTTACATGTACTGTACGTTTAAATAGCCTGACAAAGTCTAGAACAAACATATAGTAAAACATGTCATCCTCTCCCCAGAGCAAAGTTGACACTAGAACATTCAAGTAACATACAATAGGACATGTCATCATCCCACCACCACCGTGGACAGTTGACGCCAGAACATCCAGGACAAACATACAGTTAAATTGCCTCAGCAGAACAGTTGATTTGCTAGATCATCCCTCACCCCTGAACCACACCCTACTACCACAGATAGTTTATTTTTTTGCACCAGAGCAGTTAGGACAGACCGAGCATCTATTCTAGGACAGTTGTTTTGAATCAGATCAACATGGTCATATTCTCAACCCATCTAAGTGGTGTCTTGTATGTTTCACACATAGCCAGAAAAGAGGTGATATATTTATTATCATTTTAATGTCTTTTATTTTTCAGAATGATTTTAATTTCAAGACAGTAAATGTGATAACCAAAGAGGAATTTGATAAGATAACACCTTCAAGATATTCACCTGACCTGGAAGAACAGGAGGTCCCACCCCCACCTCCACCGCCAGGTAGGCTTTGGTAACAATTGAAGTATAACAGTAGTTTCATTTAGCTCCAATGGTGGGCCTTGTCAGTCATAGTAGCAATTTCTTTAGTACAGTTTCTCTCAACTATAATCATAGTAGTTTATTGTATAGTAGTAAGAGGTTGTGAATAACCTGATTTCAAACCAATAGCTAAAGAAGCGAAGACAATCCTGAAACAAGCTAGAACAGTGAAAGTATGTATGAATAAATGTATAGTTGCCTCTTTCAATAATAGTGATGTAGTCGTTGCCTCTTTCAATAATAGTGATGTAGTAGTTGTCTCTTTCAATAATAGGGATATGGTAGTTGCCTCTTTCAATAATAGTGATGTAGTAGTTGTCTCTTTCAATAATAGGGATATGGTAGTTGCCTCTTTCAATAATAGTGATGTAGTAGTTGTCTCTTTCAATAATAGGGATATGGTAGTTGCCTCTTTCAATAATAGTGATGTAGTAGTTGTCTCTTTCAATAATAGGGATATGGTAGTTGCCTCTTTCAATAATAATGATGTAGTAGGTGTCTCTTTCAATAATAGGGATATGGTAGTTGCCTCTTTAAATAATAATGATGTAGTAGTTGTCTCTTTCAATAATAGTGATATAGTAGTTGTCATCTGATGAGGAGAGATAATAACCGAATAACAAAGCAAGCCCTCATGTGGGAAACAACAGGTAAGAGGAAAAGAGGCAGACATTGAGAAGAACATTGATCAGAGAAGCAAAAGCAGCAGGAATTGGCTCTCTCAATGAGATAAGAGTTGCTTGCACAGAACAGAGACAGATGACGAGATTTGATAAAATATATTTAGAAGGATTGAAAACTGCTAGAATAAAAATTTAGATAAGAAAAAGAGTATCTGTGTCTATGCCCTATGGGCCGGCTATGGCTCGAAAGGTCAATAGATGATAGATAGTAGTTCTCTCTTTCAATAATAGTGATGTATGTAGTTGCCTCTTTCAATAACAGAAAAATTTTAGTTGCCTCTTTCAATAACAGAAAAATTTTAGTTGCCTCTTTCAATAACAGAGATATATTAGTTGCCTCTTTCAATAATAATAATATTAGTTATCTCTTTCAATAATAGTGATTTGGTAGTTGTCTTTTTCAATAATATGGGTAATAATCTCTTCCGATAATAATGATAGAGTTATCTCTTTTATATGTGAGCCACGAAAGCTCAGTGGTTAGTGAACTGGACTACAAAGGACAAGGGGTAGGGTTCGATCCCAACCGACGGCTTCCGGGTTCACCCAGCATTAAAATGGGTACCGGATTTTTTTCTGGGAAAGTAAAGCAGTACGGGCGTAATACCGACCACATTACCCCAAAAATCATGTGCTGAAGGTCTGTAAAATATAGGGTCACTAGCACCATATTTCCCTATACGCCACTTGGCGTGACGGGGGTACTTTACTTACTATCTCTTTCACTAATAATGATAGCAGTTGCCTCATTCGTTAATAGTGACAGTTGTTGTCTCTTTCAATAATTAGTTATAGTGATAATCATGATGCTAGAAGTAGCTTCAATTACTTGTGTGAGATGCTCTAAGGAATGTATACATGAAGAATTACTCGAATAACATTTTGTTATTTAGTCATTTAACTTTCTTGCTGTAGGGGAAAAGAGACATTCATCAAGTACATTATGACACATCAAGTTACACTTTCACAAATTGTATCTTCAGTAATTGGATATCATTGTCCATTATACCATATACATTTTATTTTATTTCATTCTTAGTAAAATATAATTTATTTTATGATTATGCATTTAATTATAATTTTATTTGTGGCGTTACTTTTCATATAATTTTAAAATTCCAACTTGTATTGTAAATTTCCTTTCAGCAATAAACATCACAGAAAGCAAGAAGGTGCCTAGCCCACCATCTTCACAAGCAGGGCATCCTGATATAGCTAGATCACTGCCTGCATGGGTTCCTGACACTCCAGGTAGACGAGAGCAGGGACCAAGGACCCCGAGGCATGACCGTAAGGAACCACGATTCTATCCAGTTACAAAAGAACCCGGAGCACCTAGGGACCCACAGGTTGGTCTCAAGTCAAGCATGTTGTTTATGTTAGCCAGCTTTATATCTCTAGCAAAATCCCAAAGGACTAAACTTTGCGTGAATATCACCTATTTTTCCACATGGCGGTCTTGTGCTAAGGTGTCCCCCATTATATAGAGGTATACATTCTCCAGTCGTGAAGTCAAGCATTAACTTTATGCCTTTTTTGTGTTTAATTCTTAGAAGTCTGTTTTTTTTTTCTTTTAAGAGTTTTAGAATATTTTCAGGTTCCTGTTTGTGGACAACCACAGTGCAAATCTTCTTTGGTTTGAACCTAAGGTTATTAAGAACTTTGTATTTAGAAATTATTTAATCAGACCTATCTACTCCTTCCATATACTTATTGTGATAACGAACAACAATTGGCAGGTCAACATTTATTTCTTCAAAGATACCATTGCATTTAGTTCTACCTATACATGATATTTTTAATTTAAAGATTTGTGCACAACACATATTCAATGTTTTATTATCCTTCTATTGACTAAACCCTGTATTGTCCCTTCTAACACATGTCATTGGGGGGAGCTTAAGCGCCTGCGACCTGCAGTCGCAATAGCAGGGCCGGCGCACCATCAGCTGGCCAAGACCTAGCAGATCTACCTCCTCGTGGCCTCCCCTGGTAACAGTCTACGTCAAAACAGACTGGCTAACAAGCTAGGATCGACATGTTCCCTGTAGTGGTGGCTGTTACTGATTGAGGACCCAGTATTGCAGTACCTCTGGGATGGACTAGTAGTTTCCCAGCGTAGCCTGGGACAGACGACCTCCAACCTCCAGTAAGAGCCGGGAATGTCAAGAAAGCCATTATGACCCGCCACATCTTATGAGTCAAAGGGCAAACAAGCTCGTATCAACTCGTGGTAATCCATCAACAACAACAACACATGTCATCTGACTCCTTGTAATTGTAATTTTCCCTACAACCTAGTTTTTTTAACATTTGGAAACCCCCTATGATTTGATAAAATGGTGCCAAAAAAAAAAATAATTTTTGTTCTTTTCATAAATCTATAAATAGTGGTCAGAAATATAATAATTGTCTATAAATATTCTATATTCCTGAGTGAAGAGGCTTTTACTTAATTTCATAAGACCATCATATCCCAACCCTTTTGTTGAGCAAGCTGAATCTTTCTCTGGATGTTCTATAATTAATAGCTTTACGATTATGGCTGTGAAGAAAAAAAGGGTGAACGAATATGCTTCCACGTATGCACTGAAAAAATGTTTCCACAGCAACTGTTGCTAGGGAATGAAAAAATTGGATGCAGCATATTTATTGTGTGTGTGAGTGTTTCCTTATTGATATTGTTATATATATTGTCATCATCATCATGTGCCATACTGGTTGGCGTGAGTGATCATGTCCTTCCAAAATCTTCTATCCACAGTGCATCATATCAATTCTGTTGACTGTTTTCCATGCTATGACACCAAGCTATCTAGTATCTTTTCGCTTCGTCGTCCGAGATCTCTCTTTCTTTTTACTTTGCCACTTGTAACCTAGTTTTTCAACTTTCCTCTTCTCATAATGTGCCTGAAAAATGTTGATTGTTTCTTTCTGATGTTTTTTAGGAGCTCCCTTTTTGTGTTGGCCTCGTTGAGAACTTCCTCATTTGTCTTTTTCGCTGTCCAGGGAACTTTCAACATTCTTCTGAAAAATTCCATCTCTGTGGCTTCTAAAAGTCTTTTCATTTGTTTGTCTTCTGTCCATGATTCGCTTCCATAGGTCAGAATTGGCTCTATATAGCACTGCTGAACTCTCTTTCTCACTCCTATTGACATAGACTTGTTGCATAAGATGTTTTTCATTTTCTGAAATGCTATTTTGGCCTAGGCTATTCTATATGTCAATAAAAGCACAAAATAATGTCAGAAACTTTTTTCAGAAACTGAAAATGACAAAATAACATACTTGCAAAATGAGTCCACCTATAATTCAATGTCAACATAGTTCGCAAAAACTATTGAATTTGGCAGAACAAGCTCAAAATCTCCAAAATCATAAGTTAGCAATTTCTCATCTGTAATATCACTATCAGTACTTATCTCCAAATTAAGGATGTAGTCAGAATCATCAGATGATATGTTATTAGTAAAAAAAATTAATCTTAAACACCAGGCTGTAAAGTACTAAAATGGTATCATAAACAACAGGAATTTTAGCATGCTCTTGTAATCAATTTTTGAACTAAAGTTGAAAAATATTTTAAGTTTTACATATTAATTTTGATATCAGATGATTTTTATAATTAAAAAATATTTGGTAAAATGCATGGCTAAATGTGACCTCATCCATTTCTCAAATTTTTCATAAGGTGGATATATGAGGGTTAAGCTCCTCTTGAAAATTTCACAGCAGACCTGTCATAGATAAAAGAGACATAATAGATACAAGCTTAAATGTCCCTTAAATAATTTCTTACAACAAAAAATTGTGACTCACAAAATAATTTTTTTTTTTTTTCAAATTTTAACAAGGAATTATTTTCTTTCTAGACACCCAGGAAGAAGAAGACCAGACACAGCAGTAACCCCCCAGTCGAGTCCCATGTTGGATGGGTCATGGACAGGAAAGAACACAGAGCACGCTCTCGGCACAATTCAGCATCACTATCTTTGCATTCTGCTAGGTAAGTATTACATTCTGGAATTAATTGCATATAACTGTAATAGATAAAGGACTCAGTCTTAATAGCAAAAAGACAGAAGTAATGGTAACAACAAAGAAAAAGACATCACCTCAGTGCAAAATAAAGACAAGCGGAACAATATTAAAACAGGTAAATGAATTTAAATATTTGGGAACTTTGTTAATCTCAGACGGAAGATGTACAACAGAGGTAGGATGCAGAATGACCCAGGCAAAAGCAGGTTTCCAAAAAATGAGGAAGATACTATGCAATCCATTTTTGACAATAGAAACAAGAAAAAGAGTTCTTAAATGTTATGTAGAGCTAGTCTTAACATATGGATGTGAATCATGGACAGTAGGACAACAGACAATAAAATCACTGGAGGCTGTAGAAATGTGATTTTACAGAAGAATGTTGAGAATACCATAGACAGCTAAGAAGAGTAATGAAAAAGTTTTGAAAGAGGCCAAAGCAAAAAGAGAGCAAATTTCCAATATTAGGAAGAAATAATCATAATTTTTTGGCCATGTAAATGAGAAGAGAACAGCTGGAATATATTGTAACAACTGGGAAAATTGAGGGATGAAGAGATAGAGGGAAGCAAAGAGAAAAGATACCAGACAGCCTAAGAGAATAGCTTGGCAGAAGGTCAACAACAGAAATGATAATTAACTGTCGAGATCAAAAGTTGTAAAGAGACATGATCACATACGCCAGCAGGCCCTGTACTCGATGATGATGATGATGAGCTGTAATAGATTTGTGATGGCTAGCTGAAAATAGTATGTTTGTAATTGATAGGTGATTATTTTAATATTAACAGTCTAATTTGAAGGAAATAGAAACAATGAAAGGAATGATTTTACCAAATTTGTTGTGGATATAGCAGCCTAGTTGTGAACAGAGGAAATGTGCTTATAAAAGGAAGGCAACCAGATCAATATTATGATCAAAACACAAAAAAATAGGCTCCTAGATTACTACTCTTCTGATGGGATGCAGTTATTTATACAGATTGGTCTGTTCTTTGGCACGTATGGAACTCGTGGGCTTTCACAGCTCATGTTGGTGGCAGAAATGTGAAGGAAAAAGTCATGTTGTTCTGACCTACTTTTGCAAATGACATCTAGGAGCACATGCTTTAGATATTATTAGTTTTGCTGGGTTTTATACTCGTTACATGTGCTGCTATCAAACAAAATATCGACAGTTTCTGGCGGTGGGGCAAGATTCCACATTTATGTTCAGGCTTAAATCTATTGATGTGTTGCTAACGCTGTTTTCTTTGTTCAGGGTGCAAGTTTGCTAAAATAACAATATCACGGCAAGCCCAGCATTGTATAAAACAATATGATGGATAATATTCTCGTCGATAGATGTCTGCAGCTCTTTGCTGATGACATTTTTTAGTAGTTTTGGTAAATTTTAAGTTTTGAAACATGATTAAAGTATAAATCTGCTATAGGATATTAAAATTGTAATTATAAGGGATGCTACAACTTAACACATTTTATATCAAGGGGTCTAACATGCGGTAGACTTTGATTTTTCATCATTTAAAAGAAATGTTTAATAACGGTGATAAAATAAATTAAAATAGATCTAAAACATGCATTTTGTTGGGACAATATATTCACAAAGTCAGAAAAGCAGGTGATAAGAGAGTTACAAGGAGGAAGTGGAATTTTAGGAAGAATACTGAATAGATCTGTTAAAGGTGAATATGTTATGTTCATTGTACAAGCATAATGGCACAAAATGAAAGAATCCTTTTGTCTCTTAACCATTTGCTCACATTACAATGACAACCTTATTTTAACCAACAGACAGTTATGTAGCAGTCATTAAAATGAAATGGTCATTCAACAAATGTCATAGAAACCATATATGTGTGTAATAATCTTATGTTATTTAAAAATAATACAAATGTATTTATCTTTTTAACAGTCCATCTGAAAGTCACCTGGGCTCCAGCTATGGCTGTACACCAGTGTCCATGCCTCACTTTGAGCACCCATCACATGAGCTACTGAAGGAGAATGGATTCGTCTGGCATGTGTACAATAAATTTCATTCCAAGTGCCTTAAGGGTAAGAGATAATGTTTGTCTTGCGTTTTAGACCTTATTCCTTTTGCAATACATAAAACAACGAAGAACATGCCTGTGGCATATCAAGCATTTGGTAGTACTGTGTGCATTTTGTCTTGTTCAGATGTTTTGATATTTTTCCTCCGGTTGTATGAATATATAGAACATGTTCTCCAGCACTCAAATCCATATAGAATCATTTTAAACTTTGTGGTTATAAGAGAAGAGAGGCAATGACAGCAGACATTGGCTCTCTTGTTGAATTTTGAGAGGCTTGTCCAGAGCAGGTATTGTGGCAAGACATACTGCATGCCCTGTGTAAAATCTGAAGACTCTGGAAATTAATCATTGGATATGGAGAGGTTTTTTTACTGCTGCCCAATGTGCTGATTTCAGCATGAGGGAAAACCTAATTTTAAAATGAATACCACTCCAAATGGCGTATAGGAAATATGGTATTAGTGACCATAATTTTTTTTATAGACCTTCGGCACATGATTTTTGGGGTAATGTGGTCGGTATTACGCCCGTTCCACTCTACTTTTGCAGAAAAAAATCTGGTACCTAATTAAGGCTGGAAATCCTAACAAGCTAGTGATTATTTTAAGGTTTGAAGATTTGAATGATTCACTAGTAGTCTTTCTCTCTCTCTCTTTCTTTCTTTCTTTCTTTCTTCACTTCCTCATACACCCATTTGGGTGATGAGGGATATACAAAGTTCTGGTTCTTGCTCTTTTGAGGCTTCACCCATTGTCAATTGATGATGATGTAGCACTTCTTTTATGTTGTCTCTCCATCTTACTCTGGGTCTGCCTCTTGCTCTTCTGCCTTCTTCTTTTTAATATATGCTTTGTATGGTAAGGAATCTCATGGCATTCTTTCTAGATGGGCAAACCAGTTTATTTGTTGTATCTGTATGTAGCCTAGGATTGGTTCAATGCCTACTCTTCTATTATAATATAATTTCCAATTCTGTCTTTCCTAGTCAATCCAAACACTTTTCTCACACATCTCATCTCTTTCACTAGTAGTCCCTGAGTGAAACAAACTGCTGTTGCCTTGCTGAAGAGTCTGTGGAAGTCAAACACTAAAGTAGCAGCTCCAAACAAATACAGAAAGTATAGACCATACACAATATAATGATGTTACCCTAGATTAAACCCATCTGTAAATCATGTTGCTATGACACCTTTGTAAAAATTACTGCTCTCACATAAAACCTTGTGTAATTGGCAAAAATATGATTTTTTTGGGCATTTTGGTACAAAAACATGGAATGACAATTAGGAGGGGCAACAATTTAAAAATAATTGAAAAAAATTAAGATACACAGTCAGAACAAACCCTAACATGTGCATGACAAATGGTCCTTTTCCTTTTACATAAAACACAAAAGTATTTTGTCATTCTTCTGATCTATGAGGGACACAGAAAGCAGTTTTTTTCATGAGGGACCAGCCTGAACTTGAACTATATGTCAGCTCACTGAGTCCAATATTACAATATTTTTGAAGAAGTATCTTCTGAATCTCAAAAACATGTCCTATCGCAGTGAAGGTTCATGAATGGCTTGCATTAACATTTAGAATATTACCTGTGCATGGCAGTAAAAGCAACCACCCCATGCTGCACCAAACTGTCTCGGATGTGGTCATCATTTCCTGGCAGGTTCAATTTATTGCCTGAACACGTGACACTTTGGCTATCACAGACACATGTTTTGTCTATTGACACATCGGCCACAATCCAGACTTCAGTTCGCTTTCATCTTAAGTGTTCTTCATTGCCTAACCAGATTTATTTGATGTCTCACTGACAACAGCACAGAGATTTTCGCCATCAGAAGTTAAAGAGCCCATGCTTTACTACCAATGCCAGACCCGAACCTAAATGCAAGAACAAGGAAAATAACCACTCATCATCATCATGTGCCATACCGGTTGGCGTAGGTGATCATGTCCCTCCACAATCTTCTATCTACAGTGCATCGTATCAGTTCTGTTGTTGACTGTTTTCTATGCCATGACACCAAGCCAACCAGTATTTTCTCTCTTTGTCGCCCGCGATCTCTCTTTCCTTTTATTTTGCCAGTTGTAACCAAGTACTCCAACTGTCTTCTTCTCATGATGTGCCCGAAAGATGTTGATTGCTTCTTTATCATGTTTCTTAAGAGCTCCCTTTTTGTGTTGGCCTCTTTGAGAACTTCCTCATTGGTCTTTTCAACTGTCCAGGGAACTTTCAACATTCTTCTGAGAAATCCCATCTCTGTAGTCTCTAATCGTCTTTTCATTTGTAGTTTCCATTAACGTCGTTAGCTGTAAATATAAGGTTGTGATTTGTCATGATTATTCCAGGCAATTTAAGAAGGTAGTTTGCCATTCCTTTCCTTCTTGGCAGTGACTGTACTAGTCGGAGATCGCAGCCGTTGTCTCTTTACATGAGATCCTCTGCCTGCCATCGCGGTGTGGGGACCATAACCGGCACTACTTGTCGGCTGCTCCCACAACACCATCCACCACCTGCTCCAATGGCTTCACATAACCCTGATAGGGAGAGACTAAACGGGAACTCCAACTGGCCAGGGGTGTCCCGAAGACTAGCGGAGGAAAAGAGACATCTTATTCCTCCTTTGGTAGGGCAGAACTCTACCCCGCTATCCCAAATAACCACTACTGAGATGAAATGTGTTAGGCGAATGACAGGAAACAGCCCGAGAGATAAGATCGAAAATGAGGCACCTAGAAAAAAGCTAGGAAAAATTTCTGCCATAGAATACATAAAGAAACAACAGATAGAATGGTTTGGCAATGTGATAAGGGAGAAAGATCGCAGCACAACGAGCCTTCAATTAATGTTAAACATCACACTTACAAAAATGAGGGAATATTAGAAGCATATTAAAGCATAACAGCAGCAGACACTAACAATAGCAAAGGATTGATAGAATATTAGAAACACTATGAAACATAACAATAGCAGGGGCAAACAGAAGAGCAAAAGACACAAATTATATCTCCCCTTAATGTTGAAAGGCAAATGAGGAAGCAAAGGAGTAAACGCAAATTTAAAGAAAAATGTGCACCTTTACATTACATTAGCAGTTTTTACTAAACATGCGTGTTGTTTGAAAAACAAAATCCACCAGCAATGACTGGCCAGGGGTCACCGATGAGAATAATTAGGAAGGTATAACGAGGGAAAAAATGTTTGCCTGTACCAAAAATGTTTATTTTTGATTTCGTAATGGAGGTATCATAATATAGGGTAAGTGAATTGTGATGCAAAGACTCCTGGTGAAGGCAGTTTACTGTGAGCAGTGATGATCAAACAACAGTAAAACCAATTTTCAAACTGACTAACTGGATGGTGAAAAAGTTGTATACGAATTTCCCAATTTAGCTGCCATGGGCATCATATTCAGGATACCTAAATTATATTTTGGTGCTGCTTATTTACATATTTTGAGAACAATGGTTTCATTGTGTTCAATATCATTTATAATGTACAATTGAGTAAAGAAATGTGAATATTTAATTAAAAGCAAGGAAAGAATACAAGTTAATGTTTGTGGTCATATTGAAGATACATCAAAGTTGTTTGCTCTAGTGATAAATTCAGTGCCAGTCCAGATTGTAAAGTTTCTGCGTGTAGGTTGTTTTAAATGCATTGAAGGTAGTATTTTGTAATGTTTTTGATGTATATCAGGGAAAGAGTAGGCACTGATATACTTCTCTGAGGAATCCCTGCTTTCAGTGTGATTCATTTAGAGGGGTAATCTGCTGCCTTGCAGGAAGATTGGGGACAATCAAAGGCTAAGGAAAGCAAACCTGAAAAAATGCTGGCTGAAATCGGATGCACTGGGCCACTGGCGCAGAACACAGTGCAACGTATTAACGGGTGTTCAGTCAGACTGGATCTGGCGGACTCTAAATGTGACGTTCTGTCTGTGGGGGCGATCAACACACTTAACCTGACAGCTGACTCCATGTGGGAGTCTGGAATCCTACTCTGACTGAGTCCTGATCGCAGAGAGAGAGTGAGAGATTTAGAGGGGTGATTGTTTTGCTCTGATTGTTTTTTGGAAAAGTCTTTTGAAATTCGCTAAGTTCACAGGTCTTCTGATAATCTTCACATGATTTAATTGCCATTGAAACTAAAAGTGCAAGAAATTGCCAGTGCATGAGTGTAATAAGAGGAACAATAAATATCCACCTGAATTGTTGGTAACTCAGACAGATTGACAGGTACGAAAATGTTATGTTTTTATATCTGTAGATGCATTATCTGAGATGTTTTCAGTTTTGTATCCAAAATTGTTATCTCCAGAGCGTAAACGTCTTGGCGTGGGTCAGTCTCAGGAAATGAACTGTCTGTACCGCTTCTGGTCATTCTTCCTACGTCAGCATTTTAATCGTAAAATGTACAGTGAGTTCAAAACATTAGCTGTTGAAGATGCATCCAAAGGTCACAGGTTAGTACTGGAAGGAAAGTTATTAGCATATCAGTTCTAAATATTGCCCTATATATAATTCATGTGTGAAATGTATAGTCATATCCAAATGTCACCACACTTGTGTTTTGAGTTTTACTATCCTTTGTTTCTACATATCTCTGGGAGAGTGAATTTTCAATTGAAAACCAAAACAAAGAGTGGATTTTCAATTGAAAACCAAGACAAAGAGTGGATTTTCAATTGAAAACCAAAACAAAGAGTGGATTTTCAATTGAAAACCAAGACAAAGAGTGGATTTTCAATTGAAAACCAAAACAAAGAGTGGATTTTCAATTGAAAACCAAAACAAAGAGTGGATTTTCAATTGAAAACCAAAACAAAGAGTGGATTTTCAATTGAAAACCAAGAAGAGTGGATTTTCAATTGAAAACCAAAACAAGAAACAGAAGAAATGTTGAGAAATGACATGAGGGTAACAGAAACACAACCACAAATTTGTACGCTTTTCAATGAGTTACAATTTCAATCAAGGTTGTGAACCACTGTAATATGTTTTCCTTATTAAGCAAACATTTCCTCTTTAAGACATGAAACTCATAAGGAAATGAAGAAAAGAGAGATGAGATTAGAGTTGAAAGACAGTGGAGATTAAGTAAAAACTAAGTCAATATTTTAAAATTGTTCTATAGTTTGTGATATTTCTTCGTGTTGTTACTTGTGAGTGCATCTTGACTTTCATCGTTTGACCTATTATTTACTTTTGTTAATTTTTCTCTTTTATATAGTAGCTTACATAATAAGCATCTAATATTGCCAAAACATTTATAGTACAAATTATATAGAATTTATCTTTTTTTTTTTCTATACAAACAGGTACGGACTTGAGTGCATGTTTCGCTACTACAGTTATGGATTAGAAAAAAGATTCAGAATAGAAGTCTTTCAAGACTTTCAAGAAGAAACAATGAGGGATTATGGAAATGGTGAGTGTATTTTAACGCTTGCCTTTCGAGGGCAGTAGGTTTAAGGGTAAGACACCCTATTGCCAAGAGATCCTAGGTTCGAATCCCACCACAGGTGGTGGGAATTTTTCTCTTCTAATTTATTTCTTCATGATTTTACCCTCCGCTGGTTTCTGAGTAGTGTTATTTGATATCTAGTTCTCTCAAATGATGACGAAGAATGGGAGATCCAGTGTACAGATTGTTCATATCAAAAAAGAGTAGCCAAAATATGGTCTCTGCACAGGCAGAATTGTTAAGCAATTTAATAAATTTACTCATGTCAAAGGTAGATGTGTCAGACTGAAAAGCATAGATAATGTTGTTTACCATAAACTAGCAATACAGTACACTATGCCCACGTAACAGGAGAACACTAAAGGAGAGGACTTTTTTCTCTTAATACAAAAATAGAAACAGACGAATCCTAAAAATAAGACAATCCCAAAGCAAATCTTTAGAACACAACTACCATCCGGCAATAATCATTATCACCCTGGCAAAACAGCAAAAGGCTGTTCTGCACCACATTGTCTTTCCGTCTCATTTGCCATTCAGCATTGAGGGGAGATATAATTATGGTCTTTTGCTCTTCTGTTCACTTCTGCTGCTGTTATGTTTCCTAGTGTTTCTAATATTTCGTCTTTTTTATAGTCTGCACTTGGGTCTGGTGCTCTCGCAACATTAATTGAAGGCTTGTTGTGTTGTGTTTTGATCTTTCACACAATAACTGCTGTGTTGGAAATAATCCTATGCAGGCATATAAATTGTACCAGCTTAGACTTTTCCATCATCCCAGTGCCAAATGCATAATATTATCTCTCTCTCTCTTCTCTCTCTCTCTCTCTCTCGTGTTGTTTCTGTGATAGGTACTTCTCAGCAAAAAATAACATGGTTTTAGTGATTTATGTCCCCTAGCATCAATTTCTTTTCTATTTATTCTCATTATTTTCTTTTTTTCCACCATTATCATTTTATCCTTTCATTATTTCTATTTTTTGGTTTCAATCTCTTGTCATAATCGTGATCTATACACGTGTATTTTTTTTTTTGCTAATTTAATACATCAATGACCTGTATACTCTATAAACCACAGGTCAGTTGTATGGACTTGAAAAGTTCTGGGCTTTCCTCAAATACTCCAGGCGTACAGTGGATGTCAACCCCGAACTACAAGAAAAACTGTCTCATTACAAAAAGTTGTCAGATTTCCGTGATGATGTAAGTTTAACTTATACAAAATTATAAACGCTTGGCAGCATAAGGTCACATATTTTTTGTAAATACTTTACTTCATAAAATGATAGCTGATTTTATTTAATTTTTACTTTATTACCTCACTGTTGATTGTGTTACTCCTGTTTTTGTTGCTGTATTAATATGTTTTAGTTGCTAATTGAAGCATACATTTTTAGTCTAAATTTTTTTTTTTTTTAGCCTTAAATGGGTGCTTATCACGTTTTTAATTTTGATGCTATATTTACTTCTTTAGGATGCTCCTGGTCAGTCACAAGTAAACACAAACACCTTCCAGACAACAGCAGAACCAGCACCAACAAAATCTATTCCTGTTCAGCCAGTTTCATCGATAAAATCTACACTAGTGACGTCATCATCAGCACAACTCTCATCAGCTTCTACCACAGTTGTTAAAGGCAGCAGCAAAAGCTAGTTCAATATCTACTCCAAATTTAACCCCACACACACACAAAAATCTTTCGACTTGTCAAAGTATTGCAATCTTGCAGACAAATTTTACTGACCCTACTGGATGGACTACTACCAGGTTAATATTTGTTATTATTAACATATACTTATCTGATGTTTCATGGAATAGCAGATCTAATTAGTGACCAAATCCAGTACAATAGAGTTTGTGAACAATACCAGATTTATCAAAAAAGTACATTTGCTATGATAATGAACTGGTTTAAGAGATTTGCATTTTGTCTTGTGTTCTTAATTAGAGTATATTTGGTTTTCTCTAGCCTTTATTTGAGCAGGTAAACTGAATATCTTAGATGATGTATACCATCATTTATTATATATTGGAAGTGGGATATTTTATGTTCTTTTAAATTACCACATAAACATCGTAATTGATAGCAGTTTGTGAGGTGTAATATGTAAAATAGTAAAGTAATAGGTGAGAAGGTGTTGGTCAGACGTGTTGTGTACATTGCATAGTATGTTGTACACAGTATCTGGAATCAGTCGCATTATTTAATGTATACAAATTATTAAGTTCAATTTCATGCATGCTTTGTTTTAAAACTGGCAAAAATTTAACCAAAATTGGACATTTGAAAAAAATTAATTGTAATTAAATATTGCAAACGGAAATTAATTTAGTAATAGAGATTTATATCAACATCTTGTTGCCTGAAAAACAGGTCTGATCAAAAATAAATTCTGATAATGGAGAATTTTGTGACAATTGTTGAGTGCTAATATATTATTTGATTTTGTGCTCAGACTATGATATGTACTGTTATTTAAGGAAGTTTGTTGTAGATTTATTTGTGAATTGTAACCTTACAGAAAACTTTGCATTTAGTTCATCTGATCATCCAGTTCATCTGATCATCCAGCTTAATTTTAACATATTTTACTTTCAGGCAGTTTTTGAGTGGTTAAGAGTGGGCCTGATAAGACTTGGAAATATATTTATTTTTATATTAAAGGAAAAAAATACTTTTAAAAAAAATTGGTATATAAGTAGAATTGATATAAGCGATTGAAGGTTATGTGTGTGTGCATGCCTGTGTGTGTAAGTGTATAATGAGAAACCAGACATGAAAGATTGTGTACATTTTTTTTGTTCTTGTCCATTGTAGAGCAGTTTACTGTTTATTTTACCAAGTGTTCAAGTGTTGCACTTAGTAGCAAATGTCAATATATTTGTTCTTTTACTTTTATTATTTCTTGAATGCTGTTTTATTTGATGTGACACCATAAGAAAGTCATGATGGCAGGTTTCAAACAAGTAATTGGGATGATTCCAGTCAACTAGTAACCTGTTGTTTAGGACTGAGATTTTAAAATGTTGTAAATGTAAAAAAGAAAATGTCTAGGGAAACTAATACAGGAAGAGAATTAAGCAAAATATGTTATATAACAGCAGAATAGAAGGTGAATAATAGAGATAGATATGACATCTGTTATATAACAGCAGAATAGAAGGTGAATAATAGAGATTGATATGACATCTGTTATATCACAGCAGAATAGAAGGTGAATAATAGAGATAGATATGACATCTGTTATATCGCAGCAGAATAGAAGGTGAATAATAGAGATAGATATGACATAGCCTTCACAGATTAAAAAATCAAGGTAGTGTTAGGAAACAGGACTGACATATAAGATAAGAGAATTGGCCATGCAACCAGCGATCTCGTCTACAATTAGGAAGAGAAGATGGACATATGTTGGACATGTGCTGAGAAGAGACAACAAAAGAATTTCAAAGCTGAACAAGACCTAGAGAGACATGAAAAAGAACACTCATAAATGAAGCAATGTTGGCTGGTAAATACTCAAACATCTTACCAAGAGAAGAGATGAGTGGCGAAAAACACAACCAGTCCTATGCAATGTCTAGAGGTGCTGGACGGATCAAGATCAATAGTTTTGAGGTTAAGAAAAAATATCAAGCATAGATGATTTGTTATGAACGCTTGTGCATTCAATTTGGCATAAATTGATTATTATATCGTCAGCTCGTTGGTATGACTTGCCATGCATTCTTTTTTCTCATTTGCTTATTTCAGTGTCAAGGAGAGAAATAATTTGCGATCTTTTGCTCTTCTGCTTGCCTCTGCTACTATGTTTCCTTGTGTTTATAATATTCTGTCAAATAATATTCTGTCAATCCATCTTTTTTCATGGTCGGACCTTGGATCTGGTGTTCTCACAACATTTATTGAAGGCCGCCCATTGTGTTTTGATCTTTCAGCCTTATCACGTGGCCAAACCATTTCATCTGTTGTTTCTTTACATATTTTTTGGCAGGGATTATTCCTAGCTTTTTTCTCAGTTCCTTCATTTCTTATATTATCTCTGAGGCTGTTTCCTGTCATTTCATCTCCAGTGATTCATTTTTATTATTGCTCTTGCATCTAGGGTCCTGGACTGACATTGCTTGCACAACGTTGGGATGAAGATTGGTTGTAGAAAATGTGCCTAGAAGAAAGTTATTTAAACAGTTGGCATGCCTTTGTTATCTGCTAAAAGGGACTAAGATTCTATGAGTTTTCCAAGACTACATTGGAGTTAATGTTTATCAATCTGTGATTTCTGGTTGTCTCATTCTTTTTCATTAATTCTAGAAAAATATTCCCTGAAACTCCTGATTATCTTATAAATGCAATGGAACAAATAAAGAATATATTGCTGAAACAGGAATTGATCATTCGACTCTAGAATACCATTATGAACACAGGTGAAACAGAAAACAAGAATTTCATCATCTATTGCCAAAAGTCATTCCTCCAGGTGGCTGGGCCATGTAAGAAGAATGGCAAACAATTGTATTCCTAAACAAATATTGTATGGTGAACTTAAGGATGGAAAGAGACCAAAGGGCACACCAGTGCTGAGATATAAGAATGTTTGCAGGCCTTCCTTGAGGGAATTTTTTATCAGTGAAAGAAACTGGTGGCTGCAGATTGTGGCACATGGAGAACAAAAATAAAAAATGGCACAGCAACTTTTGAGACAGTGCTGATATCAAATTCAGAAGACACAAGGCGCAAAAGACCAGGTGCCGCAAATACACCTTGTTCATTCTGTGGATAGATCTATCCATCCAATATTGGCAAATTCAGCCACGAGAGAAGCTGTTCAGTAAAGCAGCACCCAGAATGAGACACTAATGCTTTACCAAACTACTGACTTATCATGATTGCTTGCTACCAACTGTCTGTCAAGATGCCAAAGGCCGAATCCATATACAGTTGGTGTATATATACATTGTGTTGTGATTTACAACTGCAGTATTTACACCCTTTTCCCCACAACATGCATTACAATATGGCATTTTTTAGCACATGGGTACCTTTCCTCCCAGTTCATATCTACTTGGACAGAATGGTTAGTCTGTTATTAAGTAGCATCTAAGTCAGGTTCACTGATCTTGGCACACAGTCAGCTATAAGCCACAGACCGCTTTCAGCTCTGGCATGGACAGATGACTTTGTCCCAATTATGAATGCTAATACAATCTGTCATTATGGAATATTGAAAAACGTCATTGAAAGAATTTTAGCCAATTGTTGTGGGTGTTTTACCTCTCAAGAAATGATACAGGACACTTCTCTGTTCTCTCAAAAGTTTTGTGGATGTGACCAATAATTTTATGATATCTTTTGTTGCTGGCTACATTGTGGACTTAAAGTTTCAAATCATTGATTTCAAATCACTTGTTAAACAGTTTGATACTTATTCACAAAGCAAATACATTCTTAAAGGAGTAGCTGGGAGAAAAAGAAAGGGTGTGACCACTATTTGTCAAAAAAAAACACACTTACATTGAAAATTCAACCACTATATCTACATAAAGAAAATACCATGTGGTAATCGAGGGAAGTAATTATGAAGTTTCTTCTAGATATCGAATACAAGTAATGGTGAATATTTATACAGATTCGTTACTTTACTTTGAAATGTTCAACCATACTTGGTCCGAGCCAATGTGTCAGTTTTGGTCCGGTAGTACCTTAAACAAACAGTATTCTTAATTAAAATATTTTCGCTTTGAGCAAACTTAATATTATTGACAATCTATTGAACGAGACATTACTCCATATATTTTATGATTCCAAATTGTCTCTATCATTATTGTGTTGCTGTGATATCTAACTCACTGACACCTCACGCTGTGGCTGTATCTTGAACCATATACTGACTTTTGACAGATTTTTCTGGTGTCATGTCACACTTTTCTTCTACTTCTCTCTTGGAAACCCCCATTTCTTTCTTTTTAACGTATGAGCATATATAGCAAATTTAAACATATAACATGTGCTTAATCAATACAGTACCCCATTGTAAAAATCAAATTTTTGTTTTTGGTTGTGGTTTTCTTTAGCACTGCATTAATCTAACAATGTCTTGTATAAGAATAACTATGTATTTGAATTAACTCTGAAATCTTTCAGTAATTAAATGTAATTGTTTTATTGAAATATGGATAGAGTGAAGCCAGTGTGGCAGCTATATATATGTATATATTTTGACTAGCATTAATGTGTGCACATATATATTGATTATATCTTATATAATCTTTTTTTTTTTTTTGTAAACGGGATCATCAATTTTTTTTTTCATAGTTATTGCATGGTAAATATAAGAACTGCTTGAACGACACTTTCAAGGGATGCAAGTGGAAATTGTGCAAATAATGGAAGAATCCACATTTATTTTTAAAACTAACTATCAAGACAGCGGCATCATATTTTCTTTTTTATTATTATTATTATTATATATATATATTTTTTTTTTTTTAATCTGAAGCTTAAATTATTATTTGATTTATTTGTAGAGTTTGGGATAGTTTGCCCTGTTTGTGATTTGACCTGTGAAGTTTGACCTCTTCCAGGGCTGTCATGTTCATCCACACTTTTGCTTATGAATGTCGGTGATAACTTGCCCTAATGCAAGATTCCATAATAAGCTAAGACTGGTGTGCACTTTTGTTTTAAAGCCTTGCCTTGACCTCCTTGTAATATATTCCATGTGACCTTCTGCTCCTGTTTTCTGGTGTGATTGCTCTACTTATGCTGACAAGTTCATATTTTAAAACAGACATAAACCTCTTTGACTATTATCAATATATTTTTCATTTAGTGATAACCATTTTATTATTTTGTTTTCTATTAAATGGAAAGATCATTTGAAAATGTCTTTCTTTCTATAATTTGCTTCCTCAAACGCAAACACCCTTATGTATGTAATTATGGATTTTGTAAGTGTGTGGTACATAAAGGTAAAGTACAAGACTTGAATCGGCATCTTAGCATGCGAGTTTTCATCTATATGTGCTCAGCTGCCTATCCAAAAGTGTTCTGAGATTTCTGGATAGTGTCGCTTCAAGGATTGAAACTCACGATGCGAGGCGCATTCTTCACCTTCCCAGAGTATTACCTTGGTACCCAATTCTGCCAGCGGCTGGGTCGACCGCGGAGTTTTTTTTTCAACCACAATTACAACTCACACTGCTTCCAGCAGGAATTACACGTGGGTTGTCCGAACGTCTATAGCCTAGTGACGTGTGTGTGTATGATACATGCACATATACAAGTGAATAGCCTGATGGGATATGCAGGCTTGAGATATTTGGTTCTATTGATAACAATGATAATTTGTGAGTTTTCTGTCCACTTTGTTACTGTACTAATAAAATAAATACAAATTATAAAATATTGCCAGATTATGTTTAAAAAGCAGATTTAGCTAATATTATCATGTGTTATGTTTAGGGTGTTAATCAATTATTTTCTTTTACAATAATCTACTTTGAGTGTTCATTGCTTCAAGTACCTTCTTATCCACAGTTATCCTTCCTCTCTTACTTTTGCTAGCTTTATGTTTTTCATGACGTATGAACAGCATTTTAATTAGAAACCATATTTCTATTCACCATGTCAGTTTCTCCTTCATTCATTGTTAACTATTTGCATAGCAAGACAGTGTTGAATCTGTACAAAACACACAATTGCTTTTTATCTTCCATCGTCAGTAACTTATTAGATTTAATGGGCTGCTTTTACTCCTGATATTATGCAAATGTGTTCTCAGATTTGGTTGTAAATTTTGTGTTCTGTGATGTGATGTGCATTTATGTATGAAATGGCTAAAAAAAAATACCCAAAAAATTTGGTGTGGAACTTGTTTCTCCAAATACACAATGTCTGGTAAATAATGTATATTCTGCAATATGTTTTTTGTGACTAACAGACAATATTAAGGATATTGTATCTTTATATCACAAATTAAATAAGCTATCACTTGTGTGTTATATGCTGTCATATTTGTGTTATATGCTGTCATAATTGTGTGTCATATTTATGTTATGTGCTGTCATATCGCCATTTTGCTGTATGTTGGACCACTTTGCTGACAGTTGTGCAAATTTGTGGACACAAGAAATATGAGCTCAGCTCAGTCGTTTGAAGAGTTTTACACACACACAACAAACCAAAATCACCTCTGCTGAAACACTTTTATTTTTTGGGAGGTTATTGCTTCATGCTCTTCAACTCGTCAGTTACTGAAGCACACCATAGCAGCCATCAACAATTCTGTAGCACTTCTGCTGATTGCCCCTGAGAACACTAATGTTGTTGTTGAAGGCTAACCCTGCCCACAGTCTGCACTTTAATCAGATCATTTGTGAATTAGAGACTGACAGAAATGACTTAAAAGTGATGGTAATATATTTTTTTTTCCTTTTCATGTGTTATTAAATACTATGAACTTTCAAAACTTGTATTACTGTTTCATGTTAATTCAAAGTAATATGTCTTTAAATGTAAATACAATAATGTGTATGATCAGTGACCATGGATGTTAGCTTCTTCATCCAGTGACTTGTATTCATTTATCAAAGTTAGGGTTATCATTGGGTCTTGTTTCTCATTTTAGAATGGGACACAATAGATGAACTGAAGCCCAAGAGAAGCTATAATTATTTTTCATTGAGATTTCATATTTTGTTTTTCATTTGAGATTTCATCTTTTGTTTACTTGCTTATGCAGAATCTGAGGACATTTTCATGAACTCTTCAGACTACAAATATTGTCATTAACACGTCATTGTTATTCAGAATAAAGGCCTGGGATTTGACCTTCATTTGGACTGTTCCTATAGGCTTTGCTTTCTCAGGGTTTAATTCCAGTTCTTCCTTACTTTTCCTCCCATCCAGTTTCATGCCATTTCATGTTTTTAGTTTATTCATTTTACATTTGTGTGCATCATTGACACACCATTGAGATGCACAATTTGTGACAACAAAAATATTCAACTACTGTATTTGTAGTTTATTGCTTCAGTTCACAGCAGTTTTAAACTGAATTTCACACTGCCATGACTGTACTTGCTTTTAGCACAAGTTTCTAACCTAATTGTCACACTTTTAATTCTTTTTGTGAATGATCATTAAAATGTGAGAAAGAGCTCTGAAGCATTCTATTGTGTCCTATTCAAGTTGTGTTTTCTTGCTCAGACAAGAAAACTATAGAAAGTGCCAAGTATAGTTTATTAGCACAGCTCCCCAGATTATAATTTGTTTAACATACTTAAAGGAAAGAGAGAAATATATATCATTGTCAAGGCTATTAAGTTGGGATGCTATTATCCTCTATTTGAGCAAACATAGTGTTTGCTTTGATTAACAGTCGAACCATTTTTATCATGTTCAGAATGCTGTTAGTGCAAGATTTGTCTATAAAAATATGTATTTAATATGTGTTGATTATAAGTTATATATCTTTACAAATGAATATAAACTGGTCCTATATTCAGCAATACCTGAGAATGTGTACTTATTATGTTATTGGATGGGACTTTTTGTGACACATTGGTTGTATTTGTAATAAGTGCTTGGTATAACATACACAAAATTAACCCCAAGACATGCATATGGGTTGTTCTAAATTTGTGACCATCCCAATGTTTAGCTAGAACTGCAGCCAAAGCCAAGTTGACAAAACAAATCTGTATACTATATGACCAATTATATTGTTCTGTTATTGTTTTACAACATCTTGGGAGTTGAGTTTGCTTGCAGAGGTGAAACAGCCTCTCATTGATACAAGTTCAGTCACTTTTATACATCTTTAGGTAATGTCTTCAAATTTGTAATTATGAAACTAATTGGAGTTGAATGTATGTATTGGTATTTAAGGACTTGATGTTCTTTATTAACTTTGTGGATTTCCTAAAGGAATTTGATAGTTTACACCGACCTGCACCTTAAAGAAAATGTTTAGGGACTTGTTACAAAATATGTGAATATTATAGAAGCTTTTTATTCAGATTCAGTTTTTGCTGTGTGAGAACAGAAACTGATGACACTTGACCACCGGTTCCCAGTAGAAACAGGTTGTGAAACAAGGATGTGTCATGTCTGCACTTTTATTAGGGATTGCAGTTATTTCGATCGTGTGAAAATCAATAGAAGACAGACAATTAGGCATTAAGTAAATAAAAAAGTAAAGTACCCCCGTTACGCCAAGTAGCGTATAGGGAATATGGTGTTAGTGACCATAAATTTTACAGACCTTAGTTAGGAAATTAAATAACTTTGAAAATAAACATCTTCATAGGATTTCAAACATAAGCTGAAAAGAATACATTTTAAATGAACAGATAAGAGATGAATCAAAACAAGAATATATGTTTGGCTTTATAAGAAGGTGTTGAGAATGAATGAAGAATGACATCCCTTGTTAGGCATTCATATGGAAACTATCTGGTAAAAGAAAACAAGGTAGACCAAGAGAATTACTATGCAGAACAACTATTAGGGAAGGTTCAACCATGGATTTAAGAAACAACCAAGAACTAGCAGCAGATCATCACTCATGGAGAACTGAGTTCCACCCTATATGCCATCATCAACCCAAGAGGAAAATAATGAATGACTTGATGTTACAACTGCATCATTTTTTAATAAGGAAAATGTGTTAGAGATCAAATTTTTCAATTATTTGTGTGTGTGTGTGTATATATATATATATATATATATATATATAATCTGTATATGACTCTCTGAAAAGAAAAAAAACAAATGATGAAGTCTTAAAACAGCTAAAGATGACATTAGAACTACTAAACACAATTCAAACAAGACAAATGAGATTTTTGGGGCTTATTAAAAGACACAGCAGCCTACTAAAAGTAATCTTGGAAGGGAAAATGCAAGGTAGATGAGGCAGAGACAGACCAAGACTACCATGGACTACTAACATTAAAAGATAGATATGCCAGCCTATGACAACCTGCACCATCATAGCAAGAGACAGAACAGAATTGTTCTCCATGGTAGCCAACCTTCAATGTGGAGGTGGCACACGATGATGATGTTAGGGATTATTTTCGTGGATTGATATGTGAAAAATAGTTCTGGTTCTGTATGCACTTCCTTCTGCCTCTCTCTCTGACCTGGAATGTGAAACAAAAGCATCACCTCAAACATAATTTGCAGGTTATCAGTACATGTTCAGTCATAGCTCTGTTGATACCATGATTCTAATCTTGTCATCAGAATTTGAATACTTTATATATAAGGCCAGCTGAGACACTGCTTTAGTGACGGAGCCAAATGCACATCCAGAGAATCCTTGTTTTTCCTCTGTATATGACTCAATGGACGACTTGTGCATACTTTGCCATATTGACTTGTTACAGAAAATGTCACTCTGCACATAAGTGACCCACCACGGTGATCAAGGCAGCCATATCAAAGATGCTCTATTGCTTTCATTACAAAGAACCTGTACACTGATGGTTTCAGTAGCTTAATGATTTAATGTATCCTCTTCTCTGTTCTTTTATGTTTACACAATACTGAATTTGATTCCACAAATTATAGCTTTATTAATTGTCTTGTCATTTAAGAGGAAACAGACCTTAGAATGTATCCATAATTAATCACCTTTCTATCAGAATTTCCACGCTCTCTCATCATTCTGGTGTCACAACACTCAACAATATCTTCAAGATGAGTTTTTTTTTGAGGTTTCAGATAGAAATGTCTCAAATATCTATCTATCTGTTGTCCTTTCGAGCCAAAGACGGCACAACCACAATCTCAAAAACAGAAACCTTGCGTGCCAAAATGGCACAAATTGCAGAGATCACAGCTCTGAAATCTATGGCTCTATTTCCATAACAATACTTTTTACAATGACAGCTTGTCAATCCATCGATCAACCTCCTTAGTCACCTCTTACGACATGCCTGGAAGGTCACAGTGTCACTATTCTTTTATCATCATCAAGTACCTGGCCTAGTGGTGTAGGTGATCATGTCTCTCCACAACTTTCGATCTCGGCAGCTATTTATCATTTCTGTTGTTGACCTTCTGCCAAGCCATTCTCTTAAGCTGTCTGTTATTTTTTCTCTTTGCTTCCCTCTATCTCTTCGTCCCTCAATTTTTCCAGTTGTTACAATATATTCAAGTTGTTCTCTTCTCATTACATGGCCAAGAAATGATGATTGTCTCTTCCTAACATTGGAAATTAGCTCTCTTTTTGCTTTGACCTCTCTCAGAACCTCTTCATTACTCTTCTTAGCTGTCCATGGTATTCTCAATATTCTTCTGTAAAACAACATTTCTACAGACTCCAGTGATTTTCTTGACTGTTGTCCTATTGTCCATGACTCGCATCCATATGTTAAGACTGGCTCTATGTAACATTTAAGAACTCTTTTTCTTGTTTCTATTGTCAAAAATGGATTGCATAGTATTTTCCTCATTTTTTGGAAAGCTGCTTTTGCCTGAGCTATTCTGCATCTCACCTCTTTCGTACATCTTCCGTCTGAGGTTAACAAAGTTCCCAAATATTTAAATTCATTTACCTGTTTTAATATTGTTCCACTTGTCTTTATTTTGCACTGAGGTGATGTCTTTTTCTTTGTTGTTACCATTACCTCTGTCTTTTTGCTATTAAGGCTGAGTCCTTTATTTTTGCTTTCTTTCACTATAATGTCCAACATTTCTTGTAACTCATTTTCACTCTTAGCGATTAAGACTGTATCATCAGCATACCTTAGATTATCACAATTCTTTACCTCCCTCATAATGAGGCCCAGGTCACACATGGGTGAAAAACAAATATCTATAGGGGGATAAAAACCTTTTGGAGAGTATGTGACATTATATTTAATGAGAGAATTTATTCAGACTATCACTCAAATATCAACTTCCATATTTGTCAGCAGGTGGACAAACCACATACCTTGAGAGAATGTTGCCTTTAGATTACTGAGTTGACTTTCATTAAAATGAGAAGTATCCATTAGAGATTAAACATAGACATGAGATGTATTACAAACACCACGATTAGTATGTGTCAGTAATTCCTGAACATTGAACATGCAAGCTTTCCTGTTCCTTTGTATTGTTCATGTTTGACAAGGTTTTTGGATGCACTTAATCCATTACAATAAACTAAACTATAGCTACACCTTTCACTCTGTAAATGTTATGTAAATAAATACTTTTCATTAATTTCTTGCACCTTAGTTAATGATGCACCATGTTCAGTTCTTGAAGTAGAAAAACTCCAGAACTAATCAAATTCATTGAATTTTTAAAACAATTACAAAAGATTCATATGACATAAACATGCAAGTTGTAACAAAAACTTCATACTTTCGTGCAGTTAATCTCTCAATCATATACAAATATGGAGAGAAGAAAAAAAAATTTTTTTAAAGTATGTAAAATAAATGAGAATTGTTTAGATAGTGTAGCATGAGCTTATTTTAATGTTTACTTAATTATTCAACAATTACCAATAACCAAGTCTTATTCCTTTTGGTTTATGAGTGAATGTTAACATTTGTCTGCCATTACTTGGACTCGTGTATTCATGCAATTTATTTTATTTCAACACTCAATTTATTGACAAATATGTATCCTTGATTATTATATTGCTTATGCCACTAAAATACTAAATCACATTTGAATTATATTTCCCCCCAAAATAATTAAGGCTATCTGGGTGTTTTTTTGTTTTTTTTTAAATCAAAGTCCATCACATATTATTCAGGGAAAAGGGATCCATGATCATTTTTCCAATAAAGTTTTTTTTTGGCAAAAATTATTAATTGGGTTCTTTACTTATTTGGTTTGTAGTAGTGTTTGATAAGCCTTAACCAACTATTGATGTATGTTACTGTGTACAAAAATAATTATATTATGATGGAAGAGATCTATTTACATGTAATCAGCCACTAAATCACTTGAAGAAATTAGAACACCATATGTGCACTATTTGTATATTGAAGTACCTTTGTGCATCCAATGTTCTGGTAAGTGAAAAGTGTGTACATGTGTCACACAAGGAAGTTACACATCAAAAGGCAAGGCACTATTCAAGATACTGCTGTTTTGGACAGAACTTAACCCCCAGCATTTACACTATTCTGATGCTCGCACACAACACCCTGACTGACTGTCAAATGTACTTACTCATATAGGTAGCTGCAGAAATGTAAATACCAAGGTGGGCAAAAGAAGTGCTATAAAGATACACTTCCTGTAATAATCTTGACACGTGGGGAAATGTGGCATGAGCTCACATCTCTTTTACATCTTGCTGGATGCTCACCTGATGGCTAAAGGAATAAACTCTTTTGTCATCATCACCATCATCGAGTGCTATCTCTGCAACGAAGGTTGGCTACCATGGAGCGCCATTCTGCTTTGTCTCTTGCTTTGATGGTGCAGGTTGTCATAGGCTGGTTTGTCGTTCTGTTGATGTTACTCATCCATGTTAGTCTTGGTCTGCCTCTGCCTCTTAACTTGTATTTTCCCCTCCAGGATTACTTTTAGTAGGCTGTTGTGTCTTTTAACATGGCCCAAAAATCGCATTTGTCTTGTTTGAATTGTGTTTAGTAGTTCTCTTTTCATTTTTAGTTGTTTTAAGACTTCATTGTTTTGTTTTCTTTTCCTTCCATCCAATTCTACCTATTCTTCTATATATCCACATTTCAAAGGCTTCAATTCTCTGTTCTGTTTTCTTGTCTAATGTCCATGTTTCTGCACCATATAACTCTTTTGTCATCCACCTTTAAAAGGATGTTAAGTGGGCGTATATGCACTGAGTTGTGGTCTGTAAATAAAGTCTGCACCATTCCGCCCAACACCTCCGATTTCAGCACAGCATTTTTTAGTACCGAGTTGTCTTCCCTTGCGATCCCTACTCACTTGGCCAGACTAGACAGGTTAGTCTGTTACAAGAGGCACCACGAAGAGTTGGAGTAGGGTCTGAATGGTTCTAGTTCACAGATCCTGACAAAAGCTTTCAGCTTTGATTCACTGGCGTCTTCAGCTCTGCCATATTGACCTTCTGTGAGACATCAAAAAGAGTTGAACTAAAGAGACAGGATAAAGAGTCATGAAATAATCATCCCTACCCCTCCCACCAGCATGACTTTTACATTCCCATACTGTCACAGTTTGTTCCAGGCCTGCAATGGGCTTCAGTTAAATTCACACACAGGCCTATTAATGACGCTCTGTCACTCCTGTGTTCCACTTGTTGATATATCCCACTCACCTACAATTAAGGAAAGTAGATGAACATATATCGGACATGTGATGAGAAGATACAAGAGAATTCCAAAACAGGCCCTTCTATGGAGAGCATCAGGATAAAGAAAAAGATGATGACCTAGAGAGACACTAAAAAGAACACTTATAAGAGAAGCAAAGTTGGCAGGCATAGATAGACTCATTAGATAAGATTGAACATCTCGTCGAGAAAAGAGATGGGTGGCGAAAAACATTACAAGTCCTATGTGACGTCTAACGGCGCGGGAAGAATCAATAATTGAATGGTTTCCATAGCTTGTGATGAACAAACAACACTTGCATATTGAAGTACCAACAGTGTATGCTGATTAAAAGAAGCATCGCGTTAATTAAGACAGATCTTTAGATAGGTCTATTCCAACAAGTGAGACAAAATGTGTTTATTGACAATTGCTGTAAATTGTTGGACACTTATGATCCTTCTGTGAGCTGGACTATTCATAGACTATTTCCTTGAGACAAAATGGGATATTGTGATGGCAAAGATGTGCTGGGGTAGTTCAATTTCTATAAGTGAGCACAATAACTTCACCAGATCTTCCAGCTGTTAGTTCTAGGTAGAGTCACATGGAACGTTGCAACAGTTGTAGCCACAATGACAAACTCCACTCAAAATTCAATACAGTTTATTACGCTATTACAGTCACATCTGCACATCGACAGTCACAATAAAAGCCATTTATTCTTCTTACACTTGATCCATTAGCTGCATTTACTGAAATTATCGATGCCTTAAATAAATTAATTGTTAGGCTACAGCCGGACTTATCTTCCTTATACATATCTAAATTAGGTCGTAACTCTTAAAAAGATCTGGCCTTTCTATGACAATTCAAGCTCTGGTCTCTCTATGCTAACTATTCTAGCTCTGGTCTCTGCTCATTTAAATACTTCTGCGCCTTTGTTTAAATATTCCCTAGTCTTATCTTCCCAAGCTCTTTTGCACATTCAATCAAAATCCGCCATGCTGAATTATCTTTGTCTCCAATTTACAAAACAATAGTCACTAATCAACTCTGCCCACCTTCCAAATAACTCTACCTTGAACTTTTGGCTTCGATCATCTCACGTATTTAGTCTGCCTAATAATTTTAACATGTTACTAATCACGTTTTCCACCTTCTCCATGCTTCAGGAATTTCTACTCTCGACTTGCTCTTATTCAGTTCATCATCATCATCATCATCGAGTGCCGTCTCCGCAACGAAGGTTGGCTACCATGGAGCGCCATTCTGCCCTGTCTCTTGCTTTGATGGTGCAGGTTGTCATAGGTTGATTTGTCCATCTTTTGATGTTACTCGTCCATGTTAGTCTTGGTCTGCCCTGCCTCTTTTACCTTGTATTTTCCCCTCCAGGATTACTTTTAGTAGACTGTTGTGTCTTTTAACATGGCCCAAAAATCGCATTTGCCTTGTTTGAATTGTGTTTAGTAGTTCTCTTTTCATTTTTAGTTGTTTTAAGACTTCATCGTTTGTTTTCTTTTCCTTCCATCCAAATTCTACCTATTCTTCTATATATCCACATGTCAAAGGCTTCAATTCTCTGTTCTGTTTTCTTGTCCAATGTCCATGTTTCTGCGCCATATAGGAATATTGAGAAGATGTAACATTTTGCTATTCTTAGTTTTAGCCCTGGTGTTATTTGTTTTGATGTTAGTATGTTCTTCATGACATTAAAATTACTTTTTGCCATTCCTATTCTTTTGTTTATTTCAGTTGTACATTTTCCATCACTGGTTATAGTATGTCCAAGGTAGTTGTAGTTCTGAACTGTCTCCAGGTCTATTCCTTCAATTTTGATATCCATTTGTGGGTTTTGAGTATTTCCTTTGTTTATGATCATAGTTTTAGTCTTTTTGATATTCATATCTAGTCCATATTTTTTGCTTATCATGTTTATTTCATTAAGTAATTGTTGTAAGTCTTTAGGATTTTCTGCCAGTAGTACAGTATCATCAGCATCTTAGGTTATTGATTATCTTTCCATTAATTTGCAGGCCTGGCATCTCTGTGATGTTTTTCAAGATTTACTCAGTGTATAGATTGAACAAGCTTGGTGATTGGATGCATCCCTGTCTTACTCCTCTTTTTGTACCAATGGGTGTAGAGTTCTTTGTTATATTTTATTATTGCTGTTTGCACCCAGTATAGATTACATATTATTCGTTATGTCCATGTCATCTAGATGTATCTCTTTTAGGCATTCTATAAGTTGTTTGTGGTGTACTCTATCAAAAGCTTTGGTGTAGTCTATGAAGCAGGCATATATTGGTTTGTTTACTTCTGTGTACTTTTCGATTAATGTTCTCATGCAGAATATGGCTTCTTTTGTCCCGCTAATTTTTCTAAATCCAAATTGCTGCTCATCTAATTCAGTATTGATTTTATTCTGAATCCTTCCTTGTATAACTTTTAGCAAGATTTTATAACATGGCTCATTAGACTTATTGTTCTAAAGTCACTGCATTCAACTGCACCATTCTTTTTAGGCAATGCAATGAAAGTTGATGTTTTTAGTTCATTTGGTATGTATCCTGTGTGGTATATGTCATTGCATATGTCTGTAATCACTTCAATGCCAAAATCTTCTAGTGCCTGTATCATCTCTATCTGTATGCTGTCAGGTCCTGCTGCTTTTCCCTTTTTCATTGTTTTATAGCTTTTTCCACCTCAGATTTTAAGATTTTATAGCCTGATGTACATTTTATAACTGGTTTCTTGTCCCTTTGATCGTGAAATAGTTCTGTTATATATTCCTGCCATCTATCTATAATATCTTTATTGTCTGTTAGCATTTTTCCTTTTTTGTCTGCAATGTATCCACCTTCTATGGCTTTTTAATTTTTATTAGTCATTCTTTTTATTTCTGTGTGCAATCCTCTTAAGTCTTGCTTGCTCTCCATAGTTTCTATTTCTATACATTAGAAATGTAACTGGCTGAGTCTTCTTTTGCCTTTTTGCACATTTTGCGTATTTCATTATCTATTTTATTGTATTGGGCAGTGTTCTTCGCTTGTTTCCTTTCTTCCATTTTTTTGTAAGATTGTGTTAGTTATCCATTTTTGATTTTTGTTCTTTTCTCTTTTTGGGAAGGTGTTGCAGGTTCTTGTGTGCTTTTCTTTATGCATTGCCATTTGGTTGTTACTTTTTCATCAGGATTTTCTCTTCTGTATTGCTCAATTCCTTTTTCTAGCAGCTACTGGTATGTGTTCTTTACTTGTATTGTATAGGTATCTTTAATATCTTTTTTGATTTAAAGCTGTTATATCTAGTGGATTTGTTGATGAATTAGACTTTTGCTTGTTTCTCTTTAGTTTGATTTTCATTTTAATCATTACAGGATTGTGATCTGAATTAATATCTGCTCCTGGGTAGGTTTTGGCTTTCTTTACACTGTTATGGAACCTTTCTTTTATCATTATGTAATCTATTTGATTCCTCTTCTTATCTCCAGGGCTTTTCCATGTGTATAATTTCCTTTTCTCTTGCTCAAAGTAGGTGTTACATATTATCAGCCTGTTTTCTTCACAGAATTGTATTAATCTTTCTCCTCTGTCATTTCTTTTTCCTAAACCATGATTTCCTATAATGGTCTTATATCTACATTTTCCTACTTTAGCGTTCATGTCACCTATTACAATCAAGATGTCTGAAGATTTCACTTGTTTCATAACTTTATTTAGGTCTTCATAGTATGCCTCTATTTGTTCATCTGTGTAGTCTTGAGTGGGTGCATATGTCTGTATTATTGCTATGTCGAATGGTTTTGCTTTCAACTTGACTAGTATAATCCTATCACTGTATGTCCAGTGGGTACTTATATATTTTTGTAGCTCTCTTTTTACCAGTATTCCTGCCCCCCCCCCCTCCCTTGATGTTCTGTTGTGTTTCCTGAGTATATAAATGTACATTTTTCGTCCTTTATGTACCCACATTCTTTCCATCTTGTCTCTGATATGCCTAAGATATCTATATTTATTTGTTCTGCTTCTTGAATCAGATTTTCCAATTTCCCTTCCTGATATAGAGTCCTAACATTTCAAGTACTTATTTTAAGATCTTTTCTCCAACATAAGTTCAAATTCCTCTCCATGGCTTCCTCAGGACTAGTACGTGATGAGGCTCCAATCTCTTTCACGGTGGTCAGCCACATTCGTCTTCCGTGTCCTGAACATGCCTCTTGTGTGCCACACACTTTGCTGTTTATTCCGTTACTATTACTTTATATGTCTCCACACTATTACAAAGTTCAGTCGATAGGTCATCCATATTGCACATCAGACAAGTCCATAAGTGCTTAGATCTTCTTTGAAGAATGAATATCCTTCAATGCGCAGCGACTAACGACACCGGTGTTGTGTTGGTTGACGAGTCATCTTTGGATTCCTGCGTAGCGTTCTCGTCTGCCCAACTTGCCATGATCTTCATTGCGGCTTGTCTCCTTCTTGCTTTCAATACCACCTGATCTACATGTTTGTTATAAGCAACAGGTGTCGTGCACCTGGAAGATAATGAATCATTCTGCAATCTTAGTGAGACAATGTGTCTTGGAAGCTTGTGTTTTTTGCTTATTTCAAAAAAACAAAATGATGTATCCATCTATCACATACAAGAATATTTTCTTTATTCCATGTATCCAGTTTTCTCATATTCTTTATTCCATGTATCCAGTTGCCTCTCACTTTCTTTATTCCATGTATCCAGTTGTCTCTCACTTTCTTTATTCCATGTATTCAGCTGTCTCTCACTTTCTTTATTCAATGTATCCAGTTGTCTCACTTTCTTTATTCTATGTATCCAGTTGTCTCACTTTCTTTATTCCGTGTATCCAGTTGTCTCTCACTTTCTTTATTCCATGTATCCAGTTGTCTCACTTTCTTAATTCCATGTATCCAGTTGTATCACTTTATTTATTCCATGTATCCAGTTGCCTCTCACGTTCTTTACTCCATGTATCCAGTTGTCTCACTTTCTTTATTCCATGTATCCAGTTGTCTCACTTTCTTTATTCCATGTATCCAGTTGTATCACTTTATTTATTCCATGTATCCAGTTGTATCACTTTATTTATTCCATGTATCCAGTTGCCTCTCACGTTCTTTACTCCATGTATCCAGTTGTCTCACTTTCTTTAATCCATGTATCCAGTTGTCTCACTTTCTTTATTCCATGTATCCAGTGTCTCACTTTATATATTCCAAGTATCCAGTTGATTCACTTTCTTTATTTCATATATCCAGTTGCCTCACACGTTCTTTATTCCATGCATCCAGTTGTCTTACTTGATTTATTCCATGTATCCAGTTGTCTCACTTTATTTATTCCATGTATCCAGTTGTCTCACTTTATTTATTCCATGTATCCAGTTGTATCACTTTATTTATTTCATGTATCCAGTTGTCTCACTTTATTTATTCCATGTATCCAGTTGTATCACTTTATTTATTCCATGTATCCAGTTGTATCACTTTATTTATTTCATGTATCCAGTTGTATCACTTTATTTATTCCATGTATCCAGTTGTCTCACTTTATTTATTTCATGCATCCAGTTGTATCACATTCTTTATTCCATGTATCCTGTTGTCTCACTTTATTTATTTCATGCATCCAGTTGCCTCTAACATTCTTTCTTCCATGTATCCAGTTGTCTCACTTTATTTATTCCAAGTATCCAGTTGTCTCACTTTATATATTCCATGTATCCAGTTGCCTCTCACGTTCTTTATTCCATGTATCCAGTTGCCTCTCACGTTCTTTATTCCATGCATCCAGTTGCCTCTCCAATACTTTTGTCCATGCATCCGGTTGCCTCTCACGCTCTTTATTCCATGCATCCAGTTGCCTCTCACGTTCTTTCTTCCATGCATCCAGTTGCCTCTCGCATTCTTTCTTCCATGTATCCAGCTGCCTCTCACATTCTTTATTCCGTGTATCCTGTTGTCTCACTTTATTTATTTCACGCATCCAGTTTCCTCTCACATTCTTTATTCCATGTATCCAGTTGTCTCACTTTATTTATTTCACGCATCCAGTTTCCTCTCACATTCTTTATTCCATGTATCCAGTTGTCTCACTTTATTTATTCCAAGCATCCAGTTGTCTCACTTTATTTATTCCATGTATCCAGTTGTCTCACTTTATTTATTCCATGTATCCAGTTGTCTCACTTTATTTATTCCAAGTATCCAGTTGTCTCACTTTATTTATTCCATGTATCCAGTTGTCTCACTTTATTTATTCCAAGTATCCAGTTGCATCTCACATTCTTTATTCCAAGTATCCAGTTGCCTCTCACGTTCTTTATTCCATGCATCCATTTATTCCAAATGTTCTTTAATCCATGTATCCAGTTGCCTCTTATGTTCTTTATTCCGTGTATCTAGTTGTCTCTTGCGTTCTTTGTTCCATGCATCCAGTTGCCTCTCACGTTCTTTCTTCACTGTATCCAGTTGCCTCTCACATTCTTTATTTCCATGTATCTCAGTACCCCATATTTTCTTTATTCCATGTATCCAGCTGTCTCTAACATTCTTTATTCCAAGTATCCAGTTGTCTCACTTTATATATTCCAAGTATCCAGTTGTCTCACTTTATATATTCCAAGTGTCCAATTGTCTCACTTTATATATTCCAAGTATCCAGTTGATTCACTTTCTTTATTTCATATATCCAGTTGCCTCACACGTTCTTTATTCCATGTATACAGCTACCCCAGACTTTCTTTATTTCATGTACCCAATTGTCTCGCTATTAAATATTCCATAAGTCCGCTGATCAAATACACAACCTTATTCTCTTAATGTGTTTGTGTGGATTTCCTAATTGAGACTGCCATGTATTTCTTTTCATTAAGCTGTCATCCTCAGTAGCACCTACTTGAATTTCTCAATTGAATTGAATTTCAACTACGTTTCCACTTGATATATTTGAAGCTGATCTCATAGGAACTTTACACTTAGTACTGAACAACGAAACTCCATGATTGTACAACTTTTAGGTATTCATTTTATCGTGTGACTGCCAGGGTCCCCACAGTGAGGGGAAAAAATGAGCACTGCAGCCTGCCACGCATTTCTTACATTGTAAGAGGCTACGAAGGAGATTTGGAGTATTCGCCTGTGTACTAAGTAGAATGTGCATGGAGCGACTTTGTCAACAGAATATATATATATATATATATATATATATATATATATATATATATATATATATATATATGCATTGTGGGAAATGCTGTGACAAGTGGTGGAGCGGAAATGGGGAATTACTGACTGCAATGAAACAGGTTTCATGTTTATAATAGATATTCGTGATACTTTTCTTCTTCTTTCCTTACTCACTTGCCGCTCAGCGTCGAGGGGAGATATAATTTGTGATATTTCGCTCTTCTGCTCGCCTCTGCTGCTGTTATGTTTTCTAATGCTTCTAATATTCCATCGATGCATCTTTTTCGGGGTTGACCCTTGGGTCTGGTATTCTCGCAACGTTTATTGAGGGCTTGTTGTGTATTTATATATATTTATGATACTGATATAATTGTAAAGGTTATGATTTACCAATATTAAAGTTCATTTATTGTTTTTATTAAAAGTTGGACAAATGGCATTTGGTAAAGTCCTAGTTTAGGACATCAAATTAAAGTGATCTTTCCTTTGTTTCACAACAAAATCAGAGTAGTTCTTAAATACTAAAAATTATTCCTATGTTCATCACTAACACTTTTATTTTTGGGTTAGATTTAAGAAACATACGACTTTACCCTCGCATTATTATTTTCTCTACAATTAGGGGTCTTCTAATGACAGATTGGGAGCCGCGATAGCTCAGTGGTTAGTGAACTGGACTACAAAGGACAAGAGGTATGGTTCGATCAGAACCGACAGCTTACAGGTTCACCCACCTTTAATGGGTACCAGATTTTTTTCTGGGAAAGTAAAGCGGCATTGGCGTATTACCGACCACATTACCCAGAAAATCATGTGCCGAAGGTCTGTAAAATTTATGGTCACTAACACCATATTCCCTATACGCCACTTGGCGTGACGGGGGGGCTCTTTAATTTTTTTTTTTTTTTTAGTGACAGATTAAAGAACCACAAAATAAACTGCAAATCATTCAAGGGAACGTTACTTTGCCAAACTGAAATAATTTATGTTCCTAAATGAGGACTTTTACCTAGCGTTTATATTAAAGCGATGGATTGACATTAAATATAAAAAAGAATGGATGATTCCACTGGCACGGGCAGTTGAGCAATTATGGATTTTGATTCGTTTGCAGTGATACCGGGGCCTTCGACTGACCATAACCATTAAAAAAAAAGAGAACAAAAATGGTGTCCTTTTCAAAACGGTATGTACTGTCAACCTACCCAACTTTCTTGTACCTAGAGGCAGTGACAATTATAATCAATAATTATAGAAACTTGTTGAGCTAAGAACATAAATATAGAGGAAAACTGGTCGGTCTTGAGGCAAGACGCAGGTCTCAAGGCAGAGAAGTTGTTATAGTCCGTTCAGAAATTCATAATCACACCTGAATTAGTTTTGCGTAATAACCGCTTGTTATTTTGGTTTCAAATTTTGCATGCAATCTTAGAATATTGATGACGCAAAGATTTTGTTATTTTTTATTCCACAAACACAACTGATTTTGCACATCAGCGAATTCCTTTGATCTTTTATGACGATATCAGACAAGTTGATTCAAATTTTAGAGTTTACAGTAATCATGTTAAATTTTCCAGTTTACTGCAATTCTTGTCAGAGGCGAATCTACATAGTGCTTAATTGTGGGTGTTGTTCGTTATGTGTATTTACAAACATGAATTCAATTGGTTACAATTAGTCTTGTCCTTCGGTCACCATTAGACCCCAGGACGTCCTAACTGCAGCTGGAATTGAATTCATCTTAATTTTAATCATTCCAAATCTGACGATTCCAAGAGGTTGATAATCATTACTGGCTGGACAAATAGTAATCCATCTCGTTTCCAGTACTCATCTTCCACCCGCAGCACATGTTCAACACACTTCTTCCAGAACGGAATGTCTATTTTTGAGAGAGACTCGCGTGTCAGAACTTCAACATCACACATTTTAAACGTCCTGTTCTGTTCTGCAACTTGTCCTTTGACGTGAGCCCAAACAAGTTCGATTGGATTAAGGTGCGAAAGCTATGCAGGGAGTCGAAGAGAGGTGTGGTCGTATTTCTCAATGATTTTGTCAACACGGTACACCTTTTTTCTTATTCGTATTCTTCACAAGTTGTAACAATTCGGGTTTTAAATATGTGTCGTCAAATTTGACATTTTCATTCACAAGCCATGTCCTAATTTGCTCTTTTGTATTTCATGCAGTAGGCACTTTGTCTTCCTCTGATACGACATTGTGGTATGATGCATTATCCATGACTATGCATGAAGGTCTCTCCAGGATTGGTAAAAGATCGTTCTCCAACCAGTGCCTGAAAATGTTTCCATTCATTTCAGTATGGTGGTCCCTACAGTTGGTACTTTTTGATTGGAAAATAAGTCCCGCATCATGGACAAGGCCGTTTTCAGTGCTTCCAGCATGCGTTAATTTAATGCGCTGGCCTTTGCTCGGAATTGTTCTTTTGAGTTTGCCATTTACTGACTGCCATTCTTTAGCATAGGTGTGGTGTGCGTTGACCCATGATTCGTCCAAATATACAATATCATACCGTTCACGTATCCTCATGTGTTCACGTGTCACGTTTTATGACATCCATGTCCTTTCCTTTTCCTTCCTTGATTGACATGAGTGCACTCTGAGTCTTGTTTAATCCAAAGAGAAAATGACGATCTATTAAGACCAAGCGCGAGTTGCGTTCGTCTCTCTGGGTCATGAATATCACAATATAAATGCCCCATCTTAGATTCCCTAAGGAAGTGCTGATATAGTAAAAAAGTAACCTTTTGCATAGTTATAAATTTGCATTTCAAACTCATTGTAATTTAGATATAAATGTTGGTATTTAAAGTCAACAAATTGTCTACTGAGTCTTCACAAAATTAATAAAGATACGCCTTCCCTTCGATAATTAATGCCCAGGCCGTGGTGCGTCATGTCGTTCAATAACAATTAAGTTTTATGCACGGGATTTTCCTGAAGTTAGTGTTTATGCAATAGCCAAACTATTTTACGTGAATGACCGCACCAAATTAATGTATATATCCTAAAATGGTGTCAAATTCGAACAGGGTGAATTTAATATAGCCTAAAGAAGAAAAATTTTTAACTAGATCAAATTTCTCAGAGCAAAAAATATTTCTATAACGTCATCAATATTCTAAGATTGCATGCAAACTCTGATAGCAAAATAACAAACGGTTATCACACAAAACTAATTCAGGTGTGACTATGAATTTTTGAACGGACTATAGTTCAAATCCCGGCTGCATTAGTTAGGATTTTTATTTGTGATTTCTCTCTGCAGAGAGGCCCAGCTTGAAATGTCAATTCCTCACCCACGGAAAAAAATGTGAGTACCTCCGAAGGCAGATTTATCTGCCTGTGTTTCAAGGGACCCCTGTGCACATGGCTGCCAGAGAAAAATGGATTAACAAGCAAAATTCAGTTTCTATCGCCTAGGGACTTCACTAAAAATAAATAAATATACAAGAAAAAAGGTATTATTCCACAAACAGAAAACAGAGAAAAACAGACAGCCCACGCCAGAATTTGAACTCAAGCCCATTGACACTAGACAGACCTGCACAATGCCAGTTCACTATTTCAACAGCAGACAATTTGCTGACAGGTCTTTCATGCACATTATCACGTGTTTAGAGCAGTAGATTGCAACACTAATCCAGAAATTTATTTATAGACACAACTGTATTCTGGGTTTCCTATTGTCAAGTAAAATTGACACATACAAATAGGTTGAAATGCTTGTGCTATAAATACCCAGCAAGGGACATAACAACATGTGTTGTAGTTTTCAGTGGTTGGACTAATGACATTTATAATATATAATTGGGGGGGGGGGGGGGGCGCGGCTGGTTGGCCTCTAGGTAAGACGTCGGCCTCGAGACAGAGAGGTTGTGGATTCAAATCCCGGTTGGTTGGGATTTTTATTTATGATTTCTCTCTGCGGCAACCACCCCTGACCTCAGCAGCGAGACCTGGCTTGAAACGTCAATTACTCATCGACGGAAAAAATATGAGTACCTCCGAAGTCGGGGTTATCTGCCTGTGCGGCGAGGGAAACCTGTGCACACGGCTGCCGTGTTAAAAATGGATTAACATGCAAAATTCAGTTCCTAGTCTATAGGAACTTCGTCAGAGGTCAAAGCTGGTGAACGAAAAAAAAAAAAAATATATATATATATAATTGAAGATTTGTTACACAAGTTCTGGAGGCGAGATACGAAGAAATATACAAGGCTTAAGGACACAAGTATCTTTACAGCACTCGGAAAAATCCACAATCAAACCGACAGAAAACTAAGGGAACAATAGACAACCAAAACCAGAATGTTAACCTTTTTCATGTAATTGTTTGTGAAGGTGACAAGCTGACAGTGTGCTGACTGATGAAGTACAAGGTCTGATGTCTAGTGACAAGGCACAACATAGAAGGGACACAGGTTCAAATCTTTGTTCAGTGCTTTCCATTGTTTGTGAATTTTTCAGAGTGCCTTAAAAATATCAAATCCTTGTGTACTTGTATTGAGGTACACTGTTGGGATCTTCGTCGGTGCAGCAGAGTATGTGGATGTGATCTGAAATCCTCTACAGTGTGCACAATAGTGTGTTGATTGCAATATACATCATCATTGGAATACCGGTCAATATGGCAGCTAGGCGGCAAAAACTATTGAGGCTCAGTCTGAAAAGTGTTCTTTGTTGCATTTTCTTCATATTTCAAGTCTACCTTGCTGCTGGAGATATTGAGTTTAGTGCTCTGTGCACACTGTGAGCTGTGTTTTTCATCCGGATCGTGTTTTGATTGTTTACAATGAATGATGATGTGACGAAGGGCAGTTCAGCTGTTTACTTTTGATGCCACTTAGCCTTACGTCTTTTGGCGTGTGCTGTAACTGCTGTAAAGGAGACTGCAACTGCCTTTCTTTGTTTGGATCCTTCAATGAGATGAGTTTTATTTTGGTTGGCGTGTGCTGTAACTGCTGTAAAGGAGACTGCAACTGCCTTTCTTTGTTTGGATCCTTCAATGAGATGAGTTTTATTTTGGTTGGCGTGTGTTGTAACTGCTGTAAAGGAGACTGCAACTGCCTTTCTTTGTTTGGATCCTTCAATGAGATGAGTTTTATTTTGGTTGGCGTGTGTTGTAACTGCTGTAAAGGAGACTGCAACTGCCTTTCTTTGTTTGGATCCTTCAATGAGATGAGTTTTATTTTGGTTGGCGTGTGTTGTAACTGCTGTAAAGGAGACTGCAACTGCCTTTCTTTGTTTGGATCCTTCAATGAGATGAGTTTTATTTTGGTTGGCGTGTGTTGTAACTGCTGTAAAGGAGACTGCAACTGCCTTTCTTTGTTTGGGTCCTTCAATGAGATGAGTTTTATTTTGGTTGGCGTGTGTTGTAACTGCTGTAAAGGAGACTGCAACTGCCTTTCTTTGTTTGGATCCTTCAATGAGATGAGTTTTATTTTGGTTGGCGTGTGCTGTAACTGCTGTAAAGGAGACTGCAACTGCCTTTCTTTGTTTGGATCCTTCAATGAGATGAGTTTTATTTTGGTTGGCGTGTGTTGTAACTGCTGTAAAGGAGACTGCAACTGCCTTTCTTTGTTTGGATCCTTCAATGAGATGAGTTTTATTTTGGTTGGCGTGTGTTGTAACTGCTGTAAAGGAGACTGCAACTGCCTTTCTTTGTTTGGATCCTTCAATGAGATGAGTTTTATTTTGGTTGGCGTGTGTTGTAACTGCTGTAAAGGAGACTGCAACTGCCTTTCTTTGTTTGGATCCTTCAATGAGATGAGTTTTATTTTGGTTGGCGTGTGTTGTAACTGCTGTAAAGGAGACTGCAACTGCCTTTCTTTGTTTGGATCCTTCAATGAGATGAGTTTTATTTTGGTTGGCGTGTGTTGTAACTGCTGTAAAGGAGACTGCAACTGCCTTTCTTTGTTTGGATCCTTCAATGAGATGAGCTTTATTTTGGTTGGCGTGTGCTGTAACTGCTGTAAAGGAGACTGCAACTGCCTTTCTTTGTTTGGATCCTTCAATGAGATGAGCTTTATTTTGGTTGGCGTGTGCTGTAACTGCTGTAAAGGAGACTGCAACTGCCTTTCTTTGTTTGGATCCTTCAATGAGATGAGTTTTATTTTGGTTGGCGTGTGTTGTAACTGCTGTAAAGGAGACTGCAACTGCCTTTCTTTGTTTGGATCCTTCAATGAGATGAGTTTTATTTTGGTTGGCGTGTGTTGTAACTGCTGTAAAGGAGACTGCAACTGCCTTTCTTTGTTTGGATCCTTCAATGAGATGAGCTTTATTTTGGTTGGCGTGTGCTGTAACTGCTGTAAAGGAGACTGCAACTGCCTTTCTTTGTTTGGATCCTTCAATGAGATGAGTTTTATTTTGGTTGGCGTGTGCTGTAACTGCTGTAAAGGAGACTGCAACTGCCTTTCTTTGTTTGGATCCTTCAATGAGATGAGTTTTATTTTGGTTGGCGTGTGTTGTAACTGCTGTAAAGGAGACTGCAACTGCCTTTCTTTGTTTGGATCCTTCAATGAGATGAGTTTTATTTTGGTTGGCGTGTGTTGTAACTGCTGTAAAGGAGACTGCAACTGCCTTTCTTTGTTTGGATCCTTCAATGAGATGAGTTTTATTTTGGTTGGCGTGTGCTGTAACTGCTGTAAAGGAGACTGCAACTGCCTTTCTTTGTTTGGATCCTTCAATGAGATGAGTTTTATTTTGGTTGGCGTGTGTTGTAACTGCTGTAAAGGAGACTGCAACTGCCTTTCTTTGTTTGGATCCTTCAATGAGATGAGTTTTATTTTGGTTGGCGTGTGTTGTAACTGCTGTAAAGGAGACTGCAACTGCCTTTCTTTGTTTGGGTCCTTCAATGAGATGAGTTTTATTTTGGTTGGCGTGTGTTGTAACTGCTGTAAAGGAGACTGCAACTGCCTTTCTTTGTTTGGATCCTTCAATGAGATGAGTTTTATTTTGGTTGGCGTGTGTTGTAACTGCTGTAAAGGAGACTGCAACTGCCTTTCTTTGTTTGGATCCTTCAATGAGATGAGTTTTATTTTGGTTGGCGTGTGTTGTAACTGCTGTAAAGGAGACTGCAACTGCCTTTCTTTGTTTGGGTCCTTCAATGAGATGAGTTTTATTTTGGTTGGCGTGTGTTGTAACTGCTGTAAAGGAGACTGCAACTGCCTTTCTTTGTTTGGGTCCTTCAATGAGATGAGTTTTATTTTGGTTGGCGTGTGTTGTAACTGCTGTAAAGGAGACTGCAACTGCCTTTCTTTGTTTGGATCCTTCAATGAGATGAGTTTTATTTTGGTTGGCGTGTGTTGTAACTGCTGTAAAGGAGACTGCAACTGCCTTTCTTTGTTTGGGTCCTTCAATGAGATGAGTTTTATTTTGGTTGGCGTGTGTTGTAACTGCTGTAAAGGAGACTGCAACTGCCTTTCTTTGTTTGGATCCTTCAATGAGATGAGTTTTATTTTGGTTGGCGTGTGTTGTAACTGCTGTAAAGGAGACTGCAACTGCCTTTCTTTGTTTGGATCCTTCAATGAGATGAGTTTTATTTTGGTTGGCGTGTGTTGTAACTGCTGTAAAGGAGACTGCAACTGCCTTTCTTTGTTTGGATCCTTCAATGAGATGAGTTTTATTTTGGTTGGCGTGTGTTGTAACTGCTGTAAAGGAGACTGCAACTGCCTTTCTTTGTTTGGATCCTTCAATGAGATGAGTTTTATTTTGGTTGGCGTGTGCTGTAACTGCTGTAAAGGAGACTGCAACTGCCTTTCTTTGTTTGGATCCTTCAATGAGATGAGTTTTATTTTGGTTGGCGTGTGTTGTAACTGCTGTAAAGGAGACTGCAACTGCCTTTCTTTGTTTGGATCCTTCAATGAGATGAGTTTTATTTTGGTTGGCGTGTGTTGTAACTGCTGTAAAGGAGACTGCAACTGCCTTTCTTTGTTTGGATCCTTCAATGAGATGAGTTTTATTTTGGTTGGCGTGTGTTGTAACTGCTGTAAAGGAGACTGCAACTGCCTTTCTTTGTTTGGATCCTTCAATGAGATGAGTTTTATTTTGGTTGGCGTGTGTTGTAACTGCTGTAAAGGAGACTGCAACTGCCTTTCTTTGTTTGGATCCTTCAATGAGATGAGTTTTATTTTGGTTGGCGTGTGTTGTAACTGCTGTAAAGGAGACTGCAACTGCCTTTCTTTGTTTGGATCCTTCAATGAGATGAGTTTTATTTTGGTTGGCGTGTGTTGTAACTGCTGTAAAGGAGACTGCAACTGCCTTTCTTTGTTTGGATCCTTCAATGAGATGAGTTTTATTTTGGTTGGCGTGTGTTGTAACTGCTGTAAAGGAGACTGCAACTGCCTTTCTTTGTTTGGGTCCTTCAATGAGATGAGTTTTATTTTGGTTGGCGTGTGTTGTAACTGCTGTAAAGGAGACTGCAACTGCCTTTCTTTGTTTGGGTCCTTCAATGAGATGAGTTTTATTTTGGTTGGCGTGTGTTGTAACTGCTGTAAAGGAGACTGCAACTGCCTTTCTTTGTTTGGATCCTTCAATGAGATGAGTTTTATTTTGGTTGGCGTGTGTTGTAACTGCTGTAAAGGAGACTGCAACTGCCTTTCTTTGTTTGGATCCTTCAATGAGATGAGTTTTATTTTGGTTGGCGTGTGTTGTAACTGCTGTAAAGGAGACTGCAACTGCCTTTCTTTGTTTGGATCCTTCAATGAGATGAGTTTTATTTTGGTTGGCGTGTGTTGTAACTGCTGTAAAGGAGACTGCAACTGCCTTTCTTTGTTTGGATCCTTCAATGAGATGAGTTTTATTTTGGTTGGCGTGTGTTGTAACTGCTGTAAAGGAGACTGCAACTGCCTTTCTTTGTTTGGGTCCTTCAATGAGATGAGTTTTATTTTGGTTGGCGTGTGTTGTAACTGCTGTAAAGGAGACTGCAACTGCCTTTCTTTGTTTGGATCCTTCAATGAGATGAGTTTTATTTTGGTTGGCGTGTGTTGTAACTGCTGTAAAGGAGACTGCAACTGCCTTTCTTTGTTTGGATCCTTCAATGAGATGAGTTTTATTTTGGTTGGCGTGTGTTGTAACTGCTGTAAAGGAGACTGCAACTGCCTTTCTTTGTTTGGATCCTTCAATGAGATGAGTTTTATTTTGGTTGGCGTGTGTTGTAACTGCTGTAAAGGAGACTGCAACTGCCTTTCTTTGTTTGGATCCTTCAATGAGATGAGTTTTATTTTGGTTGGCGTGTGTTGTAACTGCTGTAAAGGAGACTGCAACTGCCTTTCTTTGTTTGGATCCTTCAATGAGATGAGTTTTATTTTGGTTGGCGTGTGTTGTAACTGCTGTAAAGGAGACTGCAACTGCCTTTCTTTGTTTGGATCCTTCAATGAGATGAGTTTTATTTTGGTTGGCGTGTGTTGTAACTGCTGTAAAGGAGACTGCAACTGCCTTTCTTTGTTTGGATCCTTCAATGAGATGAGTTTTATTTTGGTTGGCGTGTGTTGTAACTGCTGTAAAGGAGACTGCAACTGCCTTTCTTTGTTTGGATCCTTCAATGAGATGAGTTTTATTTTGGTTGGCGTGTGTTGTAACTGCTGTAAAGGAGACTGCAACTGCCTTTCTTTGTTTGGATCCTTCAATGAGATGAGTTTTATTTTGGTTGGCGTGTGTTGTAACTGCTGTAAAGGAGACTGCAACTGCCTTTCTTTGTTTGGATCCTTCAATGAGATGAGTTTTATTTTGGTTGGCGTGTGTTGTAACTGCTGTAAAGGAGACTGCAACTGCCTTTCTTTGTTTGGATCCTTCAATGAGATGAGTTTTATTTTGGTTGGCGTGTGTTGTAACTGCTGTAAAGGAGACTGCAACTGCCTTTCTTTGTTTGGATCCTTCAATGAGATGAGTTTTATTTTGGTTGGCGTGTGTTGTAACTGCTGTAAAGGAGACTGCAACTGCCTTTCTTTGTTTGGATCCTTCAATGAGATGAGTTTTATTTTGGTTGGCGTGTGTTGTAACTGCTGTAAAGGAGACTGCAACTGCCTTTCTTTGTTTGGATCCTTCAATGAGATGAGTTTTATTTTGGTTGGCGTGTGTTGTAACTGCTGTAAAGGAGACTGCAACTGCCTTTCTTTGTTTGGATCCTTCAATGAGATGAGTTTTATTTTGGTTGGCGTGTGTTGTAACTGCTGTAAAGGAGACTGCAACTGCCTTTCTTTGTTTGGATCCTTCAATGAGATGAGTTTTATTTTGGTTGGCGTGTGTTGTAACTGCTGTAAAGGAGACTGCAACTGCCTTTCTTTGTTTGGATCCTTCAATGAGATGAGTTTTATTTTGGTTGGCGTGTGTTGTAACTGCTGTAAAGGAGACTGCAACTGCCTTTCTTTGTTTGGATCCTTCAATGAGATGAGTTTTATTTTGGTTGGCGTGTGTTGTAACTGCTGTAAAGGAGACTGCAACTGCCTTTCTTTGTTTGGATCCTTCAATGAGATGAGTTTTATTTTGGTTGGCGTGTGTTGTAACTGCTGTAAAGGAGACTGCAACTGCCTTTCTTTGTTTGGATCCTTCAATGAGATGAGTTTTATTTTGGTTGGCGTGTGTTGTAACTGCTGTAAAGGAGACTGCAACTGCCTTTCTTTGTTTGGATCCTTCAATGAGATGAGTTTTATTTTGGTTGGCGTGTGTTGTAACTGCTGTAAAGGAGACTGCAACTGCCTTTCTTTGTTTGGATCCTTCAATGAGATGAGTTTTATTTTGGTTGGCGTGTGTTGTAACTGCTGTAAAGGAGACTGCAACTGCCTTTCTTTGTTTGGATCCTTCAATGAGATGAGTTTTATTTTGGTTGGCGTGTGTTGTAACTGCTGTAAAGGAGACTGCAACTGCCTTTCTTTGTTTGGATCCTTCAATGAGATGAGTTTTATTTTGGTTGGCGTGTGTTGTAACTGCTGTAAAGGAGACTGCAACTGCCTTTCTTTGTTTGGATCCTTCAATGAGATGAGTTTTATTTTGGTTGGCGTGTGTTGTAACTGCTGTAAAGGAGACTGCAACTGCCTTTCTTTGTTTGGATCCTTCAATGAGATGAGTTTTATTTTGGTTGGCGTGTGTTGTAACTGCTGTAAAGGAGACTGCAACTGCCTTTCTTTGTTTGGATCCTTCAATGAGATGAGTTTTATTTTGGTTGGCGTGTGTTGTAACTGCTGTAAAGGAGACTGCAACTGCCTTTCTTTGTTTGGATCCTTCAATGAGATGAGTTTTATTTTGGTTGGCGTGTGTTGTAACTGCTGTAAAGGAGACTGCAACTGCCTTTCTTTGTTTGGATCCTTCAATGAGATGAGTTTTATTTTGGTTGGCGTGTGTTGTAACTGCTGTAAAGGAGACTGCAACTGCCTTTCTTTGTTTGGATCCTTCAATGAGATGAGTTTTATTTTGGTTGGCGTGTGTTGTAACTGCTGTAAAGGAGACTGCAACTGCCTTTCTTTGTTTGGATCCTTCAATGAGATGAGTTTTATTTTGGTTGGCGTGTGTTGTAACTGCTGTAAAGGAGACTGCAACTGCCTTTCTTTGTTTGGATCCTTCAATGAGATGAGTTTTATTTTGGTTGGCGTGTGTTGTAACTGCTGTAAAGGAGACTGCAACTGCCTTTCTTTGTTTGGATCCTTCAATGAGATGAGTTTTATTTTGGTTGGCGTGTGTTGTAACTGCTGTAAAGGAGACTGCAACTGCCTTTCTTTGTTTGGATCCTTCAATGAGATGAGTTTTATTTTGGTTGGCGTGTGTTGTAACTGCTGTAAAGGAGACTGCAACTGCCTTTCTTTGTTTGGATCCTTCAATGAGATGAGTTTTATTTTGGTTGGCGTGTGTTGTAACTGCTGTAAAGGAGACTGCAACTGCCTTTCTTTGTTTGGATCCTTCAATGAGATGAGTTTTATTTTGGTTGGCGTGTGTTGTAACTGCTGTAAAGGAGACTGCAACTGCCTTTCTTTGTTTGGATCCTTCAATGAGATGAGTTTTATTTTGGTTGGCGTGTGTTGTAACTGCTGTAAAGGAGACTGCAACTGCCTTTCTTTGTTTGGATCCTTCAATGAGATGAGTTTTATTTTGGTTGGCGTGTGTTGTAACTGCTGTAAAGGAGACTGCAACTGCCTTTCTTTGTTTGGATCCTTCAATGAGATGAGTTTTATTTTGGTTGGCGTGTGTTGTAACTGCTGTAAAGGAGACTGCAACTGCCTTTCTTTGTTTGGATCCTTCAATGAGATGAGTTTTATTTTGGTTGGCGTGTGTTGTAACTGCTGTAAAGGAGACTGCAACTGCCTTTCTTTGTTTGGATCCTTCAATGAGATGAGTTTTATTTTGGTTGGCGTGTGTTGTAACTGCTGTAAAGGAGACTGCAACTGCCTTTCTTTGTTTGGATCCTTCAATGAGATGAGTTTTATTTTGGTTGGCGTGTGTTGTAACTGCTGTAAAGGAGACTGCAACTGCCTTTCTTTGTTTGGATCCTTCAATGAGATGAGTTTTATTTTGGTTGGCGTGTGTTGTAACTGCTGTAAAGGAGACTGCAACTGCCTTTCTTTGTTTGGATCCTTCAATGAGATGAGTTTTATTTTGGTTGGCGTGTGTTGTAACTGCTGTAAAGGAGACTGCAACTGCCTTTCTTTGTTTGGATCCTTCAATGAGATGAGTTTTATTTTGGTTGGCGTGTGTTGTAACTGCTGTAAAGGAGACTGCAACTGCCTTTCTTTGTTTGGATCCTTCAATGAGATGAGTTTTATTTTGGTTGGCGTGTGTTGTAACTGCTGTAAAGGAGACTGCAACTGCCTTTCTTTGTTTGGATCCTTCAATGAGATGAGTTTTATTTTGGTTGGCGTGTGTTGTAACTGCTGTAAAGGAGACTGCAACTGCCTTTCTTTGTTTGGATCCTTCAATGAGATGAGTTTTATTTTGGTTGGCGTGTGTTGTAACTGCTGTAAAGGAGACTGCAACTGCCTTTCTTTGTTTGGATCCTTCAATGAGATGAGTTTTATTTTGGTTGGCGTGTGTTGTAACTGCTGTAAAGGAGACTGCAACTGCCTTTCTTTGTTTGGATCCTTCAATGAGATGAGTTTTATTTTGGTTGGCGTGTGTTGTAACTGCTGTAAAGGAGACTGCAACTGCCTTTCTTTGTTTGGATCCTTCAATGAGATGAGTTTTATTTTGGTTGGCGTGTGTTGTAACTGCTGTAAAGGAGACTGCAACTGCCTTTCTTTGTTTGGATCCTTCAATGAGATGAGTTTTATTTTGGTTGGCGTGTGTTGTAACTGCTGTAAAGGAGACTGCAACTGCCTTTCTTTGTTTGGATCCTTCAATGAGATGAGTTTTATTTTGGTTGGCGTGTGTTGTAACTGCTGTAAAGGAGACTGCAACTGCCTTTCTTTGTTTGGATCCTTCAATGAGATGAGTTTTATTTTGGTTGGCGTGTGTTGTAACTGCTGTAAAGGAGACTGCAACTGCCTTTCTTTGTTTGGATCCTTCAATGAGATGAGTTTTATTTTGGTTGGCGTGTGTTGTAACTGCTGTAAAGGAGACTGCAACTGCCTTTCTTTGTTTGGATCCTTCAATGAGATGAGTTTTATTTTGGTTGGCGTGTGTTGTAACTGCTGTAAAGGAGACTGCAACTGCCTTTCTTTGTTTGGATCCTTCAATGAGATGAGTTTTATTTTGGTTGGCGTGTGTTGTAACTGCTGTAAAGGAGACTGCAACTGCCTTTCTTTGTTTGGATCCTTCAATGAGATGAGTTTTATTTTGGTTGGCGTGTGTTGTAACTGCTGTAAAGGAGACTGCAACTGCCTTTCTTTGTTTGGATCCTTCAATGAGATGAGTTTTATTTTGGTTGGCGTGTGTTGTAACTGCTGTAAAGGAGACTGCAACTGCCTTTCTTTGTTTGGATCCTTCAATGAGATGAGTTTTATTTTGGTTGGCGTGTGTTGTAACTGCTGTAAAGGAGACTGCAACTGCCTTTCTTTGTTTGGATCCTTCAATGAGATGAGTTTTATTTTGGTTGGCGTGTGTTGTAACTGCTGTAAAGGAGACTGCAACTGCCTTTCTTTGTTTGGATCCTTCAATGAGATGAGTTTTATTTTGGTTGGCGTGTGTTGTAACTGCTGTAAAGGAGACTGCAACTGCCTTTCTTTGTTTGGATCCTTCAATGAGATGAGTTTTATTTTGGTTGGCGTGTGTTGTAACTGCTGTAAAGGAGACTGCAACTGCCTTTCTTTGTTTGGATCCTTCAATGAGATGAGTTTTATTTTGGTTGGCGTGTGTTGTAACTGCTGTAAAGGAGACTGCAACTGCCTTTCTTTGTTTGGATCCTTCAATGAGATGAGTTTTATTTTGGTTGGCGTGTGTTGTAACTGCTGTAAAGGAGACTGCAACTGCCTTTCTTTGTTTGGATCCTTCAATGAGATGAGTTTTATTTTGGTTGGCGTGTGTTGTAACTGCTGTAAAGGAGACTGCAACTGCCTTTCTTTGTTTGGATCCTTCAATGAGATGAGTTTTATTTTGGTTGGCGTGTGTTGTAACTGCTGTAAAGGAGACTGCAACTGCCTTTCTTTGTTTGGATCCTTCAATGAGATGAGTTTTATTTTGGTTGGCGTGTGTTGTAACTGCTGTAAAGGAGACTGCAACTGCCTTTCTTTGTTTGGATCCTTCAATGAGATGAGTTTTATTTTGGTTGGCGTGTGTTGTAACTGCTGTAAAGGAGACTGCAACTGCCTTTCTTTGTTTGGATCCTTCAATGAGATGAGTTTTATTTTGGTTGGCGTGTGTTGTAACTGCTGTAAAGGAGACTGCAACTGCCTTTCTTTGTTTGGATCCTTCAATGAGATGAGTTTTATTTTGGTTGGCGTGTGTTGTAACTGCTGTAAAGGAGACTGCAACTGCCTTTCTTTGTTTGGATCCTTCAATGAGATGAGTTTTATTTTGGTTGGCGTGTGTTGTAACTGCTGTAAAGGAGACTGCAACTGCCTTTCTTTGTTTGGATCCTTCAATGAGATGAGTTTTATTTTGGTTGGCGTGTGTTGTAACTGCTGTAAAGGAGACTGCAACTGCCTTTCTTTGTTTGGATCCTTCAATGAGATGAGTTTTATTTTGGTTGGCGTGTGTTGTAACTGCTGTAAAGGAGACTGCAACTGCCTTTCTTTGTTTGGATCCTTCAATGAGATGAGTTTTATTTTGGTTGGCGTGTGTTGTAACTGCTGTAAAGGAGACTGCAACTGCCTTTCTTTGTTTGGATCCTTCAATGAGATGAGTTTTATTTTGGTTGGCGTGTGTTGTAACTGCTGTAAAGGAGACTGCAACTGCCTTTCTTTGTTTGGATCCTTCAATGAGATGAGTTTTATTTTGGTTGGCGTGTGTTGTAACTGCTGTAAAGGAGACTGCAACTGCCTTTCTTTGTTTGGATCCTTCAATGAGATGAGTTTTATTTTGGTTGGCGTGTGTTGTAACTGCTGTAAAGGAGACTGCAACTGCCTTTCTTTGTTTGGATCCTTCAATGAGATGAGTTTTATTTTGGTTGGCGTGTGTTGTAACTGCTGTAAAGGAGACTGCAACTGCCTTTCTTTGTTTGGATCCTTCAATGAGATGAGTTTTATTTTGGTTGGCGTGTGTTGTAACTGCTGTAAAGGAGACTGCAACTGCCTTTCTTTGTTTGGATCCTTCAATGAGATGAGTTTTATTTTGGTTGGCGTGTGTTGTAACTGCTGTAAAGGAGACTGCAACTGCCTTTCTTTGTTTGGATCCTTCAATGAGATGAGTTTTATTTTGGTTGGCGTGTGTTGTAACTGCTGTAAAGGAGACTGCAACTGCCTTTCTTTGTTTGGATCCTTCAATGAGATGAGTTTTATTTTGGTTGGCGTGTGTTGTAACTGCTGTAAAGGAGACTGCAACTGCCTTTCTTTGTTTGGATCCTTCAATGAGATGAGTTTTATTTTGGTTGGCGTGTGTTGTAACTGCTGTAAAGGAGACTGCAACTGCCTTTCTTTGTTTGGATCCTTCAATGAGATGAGTTTTATTTTGGTTGGCGTGTGTTGTAACTGCTGTAAAGGAGACTGCAACTGCCTTTCTTTGTTTGGATCCTTCAATGAGATGAGTTTTATTTTGGTTGGCGTGTGTTGTAACTGCTGTAAAGGAGACTGCAACTGCCTTTCTTTGTTTGGATCCTTCAATGAGATGAGTTTTATTTTGGTTGGCGTGTGTTGTAACTGCTGTAAAGGAGACTGCAACTGCCTTTCTTTGTTTGGATCCTTCAATGAGATGAGTTTTATTTTGGTTGGCGTGTGTTGTAACTGCTGTAAAGGAGACTGCAACTGCCTTTCTTTGTTTGGATCCTTCAATGAGATGAGTTTTATTTTGGTTGGCGTGTGTTGTAACTGCTGTAAAGGAGACTGCAACTGCCTTTCTTTGTTTGGATCCTTCAATGAGATGAGTTTTATTTTGGTTGGCGTGTGTTGTAACTGCTGTAAAGGAGACTGCAACTGCCTTTCTTTGTTTGGATCCTTCAATGAGATGAGTTTTATTTTGGTTGGCGTGTGTTGTAACTGCTGTAAAGGAGACTGCAACTGCCTTTCTTTGTTTGGATCCTTCAATGAGATGAGTTTTATTTTGGTTGGCGTGTGTTGTAACTGCTGTAAAGGAGACTGCAACTGCCTTTCTTTGTTTGGATCCTTCAATGAGATGAGTTTTATTTTGGTTGGCGTGTGTTGTAACTGCTGTAAAGGAGACTGCAACTGCCTTTCTTTGTTTGGATCCTTCAATGAGATGAGTTTTATTTTGGTTGGCGTGTGTTGTAACTGCTGTAAAGGAGACTGCAACTGCCTTTCTTTGTTTGGATCCTTCAATGAGATGAGTTTTATTTTGGTTGGCGTGTGTTGTAACTGCTGTAAAGGAGACTGCAACTGCCTTTCTTTGTTTGGATCCTTCAATGAGATGAGTTTTATTTTGGTTGGCGTGTGTTGTAACTGCTGTAAAGGAGACTGCAACTGCCTTTCTTTGTTTGGATCCTTCAATGAGATGAGTTTTATTTTGGTTGGCGTGTGTTGTAACTGCTGTAAAGGAGACTGCAACTGCCTTTCTTTGTTTGGATCCTTCAATGAGATGAGTTTTATTTTGGTTGGCGTGTGTTGTAACTGCTGTAAAGGAGACTGCAACTGCCTTTCTTTGTTTGGATCCTTCAATGAGATGAGTTTTATTTTGGTTGGCGTGTGTTGTAACTGCTGTAAAGGAGACTGCAACTGCCTTTCTTTGTTTGGATCCTTCAATGAGATGAGTTTTATTTTGGTTGGCGTGTGTTGTAACTGCTGTAAAGGAGACTGCAACTGCCTTTCTTTGTTTGGATCCTTCAATGAGATGAGTTTTATTTTGGTTGGCGTGTGTTGTAACTGCTGTAAAGGAGACTGCAACTGCCTTTCTTTGTTTGGATCCTTCAATGAGATGAGTTTTATTTTGGTTGGCGTGTGTTGTAACTGCTGTAAAGGAGACTGCAACTGCCTTTCTTTGTTTGGATCCTTCAATGAGATGAGTTTTATTTTGGTTGGCGTGTGTTGTAACTGCTGTAAAGGAGACTGCAACTGCCTTTCTTTGTTTGGATCCTTCAATGAGATGAGTTTTATTTTGGTTGGCGTGTGTTGTAACTGCTGTAAAGGAGACTGCAACTGCCTTTCTTTGTTTGGATCCTTCAATGAGATGAGTTTTATTTTGGTTGGCGTGTGTTGTAACTGCTGTAAAGGAGACTGCAACTGCCTTTCTTTGTTTGGATCCTTCAATGAGATGAGTTTTATTTTGGTTGGCGTGTGTTGTAACTGCTGTAAAGGAGACTGCAACTGCCTTTCTTTGTTTGGATCCTTCAATGAGATGAGTTTTATTTTGGTTGGCGTGTGTTGTAACTGCTGTAAAGGAGACTGCAACTGCCTTTCTTTGTTTGGATCCTTCAATGAGATGAGTTTTATTTTGGTTGGCGTGTGTTGTAACTGCTGTAAAGGAGACTGCAACTGCCTTTCTTTGTTTGGATCCTTCAATGAGATGAGTTTTATTTTGGTTGGCGTGTGTTGTAACTGCTGTAAAGGAGACTGCAACTGCCTTTCTTTGTTTGGATCCTTCAATGAGATGAGTTTTATTTTGGTTGGCGTGTGTTGTAACTGCTGTAAAGGAGACTGCAACTGCCTTTCTTTGTTTGGATCCTTCAATGAGATGAGTTTTATTTTGGTTGGCGTGTGTTGTAACTGCTGTAAAGGAGACTGCAACTGCCTTTCTTTGTTTGGATCCTTCAATGAGATGAGTTTTATTTTGGTTGGCGTGTGTTGTAACTGCTGTAAAGGAGACTGCAACTGCCTTTCTTTGTTTGGATCCTTCAATGAGATGAGTTTTATTTTGGTTGGCGTGTGTTGTAACTGCTGTAAAGGAGACTGCAACTGCCTTTCTTTGTTTGGATCCTTCAATGAGATGAGTTTTATTTTGGTTGGCGTGTGTTGTAACTGCTGTAAAGGAGACTGCAACTGCCTTTCTTTGTTTGGATCCTTCAATGAGATGAGTTTTATTTTGGTTGGCGTGTGTTGTAACTGCTGTAAAGGAGACTGCAACTGCCTTTCTTTGTTTGGATCCTTCAATGAGATGAGTTTTATTTTGGTTGGCGTGTGTTGTAACTGCTGTAAAGGAGACTGCAACTGCCTTTCTTTGTTTGGATCCTTCAATGAGATGAGTTTTATTTTGGTTGGCGTGTGTTGTAACTGCTGTAAAGGAGACTGCAACTGCCTTTCTTTGTTTGGATCCTTCAATGAGATGAGTTTTATTTTGGTTGGCGTGTGTTGTAACTGCTGTAAAGGAGACTGCAACTGCCTTTCTTTGTTTGGATCCTTCAATGAGATGAGTTTTATTTTGGTTGGCGTGTGTTGTAACTGCTGTAAAGGAGACTGCAACTGCCTTTCTTTGTTTGGATCCTTCAATGAGATGAGTTTTATTTTGGTTGGCGTGTGTTGTAACTGCTGTAAAGGAGACTGCAACTGCCTTTCTTTGTTTGGATCCTTCAATGAGATGAGTTTTATTTTGGTTGGCGTGTGTTGTAACTGCTGTAAAGGAGACTGCAACTGCCTTTCTTTGTTTGGATCCTTCAATGAGATGAGTTTTATTTTGGTTGGCGTGTGTTGTAACTGCTGTAAAGGAGACTGCAACTGCCTTTCTTTGTTTGGATCCTTCAATGAGATGAGTTTTATTTTGGTTGGCGTGTGTTGTAACTGCTGTAAAGGAGACTGCAACTGCCTTTCTTTGTTTGGATCCTTCAATGAGATGAGTTTTATTTTGGTTGGCGTGTGTTGTAACTGCTGTAAAGGAGACTGCAACTGCCTTTCTTTGTTTGGATCCTTCAATGAGATGAGTTTTATTTTGGTTGGCGTGTGTTGTAACTGCTGTAAAGGAGACTGCAACTGCCTTTCTTTGTTTGGATCCTTCAATGAGATGAGTTTTATTTTGGTTGGCGTGTGTTGTAACTGCTGTAAAGGAGACTGCAACTGCCTTTCTTTGTTTGGATCCTTCAATGAGATGAGTTTTATTTTGGTTGGCGTGTGTTGTAACTGCTGTAAAGGAGACTGCAACTGCCTTTCTTTGTTTGGATCCTTCAATGAGATGAGTTTTATTTTGGTTGGCGTGTGTTGTAACTGCTGTAAAGGAGACTGCAACTGCCTTTCTTTGTTTGGATCCTTCAATGAGATGAGTTTTATTTTGGTTGGCGTGTGTTGTAACTGCTGTAAAGGAGACTGCAACTGCCTTTCTTTGTTTGGATCCTTCAATGAGATGAGTTTTATTTTGGTTGGCGTGTGTTGTAACTGCTGTAAAGGAGACTGCAACTGCCTTTCTTTGTTTGGATCCTTCAATGAGATGAGTTTTATTTTGGTTGGCGTGTGTTGTAACTGCTGTAAAGGAGACTGCAACTGCCTTTCTTTGTTTGGATCCTTCAATGAGATGAGTTTTATTTTGGTTGGCGTGTGTTGTAACTGCTGTAAAGGAGACTGCAACTGCCTTTCTTTGTTTGGATCCTTCAATGAGATGAGTTTTATTTTGGTTGGCGTGTGTTGTAACTGCTGTAAAGGAGACTGCAACTGCCTTTCTTTGTTTGGATCCTTCAATGAGATGAGTTTTATTTTGGTTGGCGTGTGTTGTAACTGCTGTAAAGGAGACTGCAACTGCCTTTCTTTGTTTGGATCCTTCAATGAGATGAGTTTTATTTTGGTTGGCGTGTGTTGTAACTGCTGTAAAGGAGACTGCAACTGCCTTTCTTTGTTTGGATCCTTCAATGAGATGAGTTTTATTTTGGTTGGCGTGTGTTGTAACTGCTGTAAAGGAGACTGCAACTGCCTTTCTTTGTTTGGATCCTTCAATGAGATGAGTTTTATTTTGGTTGGCGTGTGTTGTAACTGCTGTAAAGGAGACTGCAACTGCCTTTCTTTGTTTGGATCCTTCAATGAGATGAGTTTTATTTTGGTTGGCGTGTGTTGTAACTGCTGTAAAGGAGACTGCAACTGCCTTTCTTTGTTTGGATCCTTCAATGAGATGAGTTTTATTTTGGTTGGCGTGTGTTGTAACTGCTGTAAAGGAGACTGCAACTGCCTTTCTTTGTTTGGATCCTTCAATGAGATGAGTTTTATTTTGGTTGGCGTGTGTTGTAACTGCTGTAAAGGAGACTGCAACTGCCTTTCTTTGTTTGGATCCTTCAATGAGATGAGTTTTATTTTGGTTGGCGTGTGTTGTAACTGCTGTAAAGGAGACTGCAACTGCCTTTCTTTGTTTGGATCCTTCAATGAGATGAGTTTTATTTTGGTTGGCGTGTGTTGTAACTGCTGTAAAGGAGACTGCAACTGCCTTTCTTTGTTTGGATCCTTCAATGAGATGAGTTTTATTTTGGTTGGCGTGTGTTGTAACTGCTGTAAAGGAGACTGCAACTGCCTTTCTTTGTTTGGATCCTTCAATGAGATGAGTTTTATTTTGGTTGGCGTGTGTTGTAACTGCTGTAAAGGAGACTGCAACTGCCTTTCTTTGTTTGGATCCTTCAATGAGATGAGTTTTATTTTGGTTGGCGTGTGTTGTAACTGCTGTAAAGGAGACTGCAACTGCCTTTCTTTGTTTGGATCCTTCAATGAGATGAGTTTTATTTTGGTTGGCGTGTGTTGTAACTGCTGTAAAGGAGACTGCAACTGCCTTTCTTTGTTTGGATCCTTCAATGAGATGAGTTTTATTTTGGTTGGCGTGTGTTGTAACTGCTGTAAAGGAGACTGCAACTGCCTTTCTTTGTTTGGATCCTTCAATGAGATGAGTTTTATTTTGGTTGGCGTGTGTTGTAACTGCTGTAAAGGAGACTGCAACTGCCTTTCTTTGTTTGGATCCTTCAATGAGATGAGTTTTATTTTGGTTGGCGTGTGTTGTAACTGCTGTAAAGGAGACTGCAACTGCCTTTCTTTGTTTGGATCCTTCAATGAGATGAGTTTTATTTTGGTTGGCGTGTGTTGTAACTGCTGTAAAGGAGACTGCAACTGCCTTTCTTTGTTTGGATCCTTCAATGAGATGAGTTTTATTTTGGTTGGCGTGTGTTGTAACTGCTGTAAAGGAGACTGCAACTGCCTTTCTTTGTTTGGATCCTTCAATGAGATGAGTTTTATTTTGGTTGGCGTGTGTTGTAACTGCTGTAAAGGAGACTGCAACTGCCTTTCTTTGTTTGGATCCTTCAATGAGATGAGTTTTATTTTGGTTGGCGTGTGTTGTAACTGCTGTAAAGGAGACTGCAACTGCCTTTCTTTGTTTGGATCCTTCAATGAGATGAGTTTTATTTTGGTTGGCGTGTGTTGTAACTGCTGTAAAGGAGACTGCAACTGCCTTTCTTTGTTTGGATCCTTCAATGAGATGAGTTTTATTTTGGTTGGCGTGTGTTGTAACTGCTGTAAAGGAGACTGCAACTGCCTTTCTTTGTTTGGATCCTTCAATGAGATGAGTTTTATTTTGGTTGGCGTGTGTTGTAACTGCTGTAAAGGAGACTGCAACTGCCTTTCTTTGTTTGGATCCTTCAATGAGATGAGTTTTATTTTGGTTGGCGTGTGTTGTAACTGCTGTAAAGGAGACTGCAACTGCCTTTCTTTGTTTGGATCCTTCAATGAGATGAGTTTTATTTTGGTTGGCGTGTGTTGTAACTGCTGTAAAGGAGACTGCAACTGCCTTTCTTTGTTTGGATCCTTCAATGAGATGAGTTTTATTTTGGTTGGCGTGTGTTGTAACTGCTGTAAAGGAGACTGCAACTGCCTTTCTTTGTTTGGATCCTTCAATGAGATGAGTTTTATTTTGGTTGGCGTGTGTTGTAACTGCTGTAAAGGAGACTGCAACTGCCTTTCTTTGTTTGGATCCTTCAATGAGATGAGTTTTATTTTGGTTGGCGTGTGTTGTAACTGCTGTAAAGGAGACTGCAACTGCCTTTCTTTGTTTGGATCCTTCAATGAGATGAGTTTTATTTTGGTTGGCGTGTGTTGTAACTGCTGTAAAGGAGACTGCAACTGCCTTTCTTTGTTTGGATCCTTCAATGAGATGAGTTTTATTTTGGTTGGCGTGTGTTGTAACTGCTGTAAAGGAGACTGCAACTGCCTTTCTTTGTTTGGATCCTTCAATGAGATGAGTTTTATTTTGGTTGGCGTGTGTTGTAACTGCTGTAAAGGAGACTGCAACTGCCTTTCTTTGTTTGGATCCTTCAATGAGATGAGTTTTATTTTGGTTGGCGTGTGTTGTAACTGCTGTAAAGGAGACTGCAACTGCCTTTCTTTGTTTGGATCCTTCAATGAGATGAGTTTTATTTTGGTTGGCGTGTGTTGTAACTGCTGTAAAGGAGACTGCAACTGCCTTTCTTTGTTTGGATCCTTCAATGAGATGAGTTTTATTTTGGTTGGCGTGTGTTGTAACTGCTGTAAAGGAGACTGCAACTGCCTTTCTTTGTTTGGATCCTTCAATGAGATGAGTTTTATTTTGGTTGGCGTGTGTTGTAACTGCTGTAAAGGAGACTGCAACTGCCTTTCTTTGTTTGGATCCTTCAATGAGATGAGTTTTATTTTGGTTGGCGTGTGTTGTAACTGCTGTAAAGGAGACTGCAACTGCCTTTCTTTGTTTGGATCCTTCAATGAGATGAGTTTTATTTTGGTTGGCGTGTGTTGTAACTGCTGTAAAGGAGACTGCAACTGCCTTTCTTTGTTTGGATCCTTCAATGAGATGAGTTTTATTTTGGTTGGCGTGTGTTGTAACTGCTGTAAAGGAGACTGCAACTGCCTTTCTTTGTTTGGATCCTTCAATGAGATGAGTTTTATTTTGGTTGGCGTGTGTTGTAACTGCTGTAAAGGAGACTGCAACTGCCTTTCTTTGTTTGGATCCTTCAATGAGATGAGTTTTATTTTGGTTGGCGTGTGTTGTAACTGCTGTAAAGGAGACTGCAACTGCCTTTCTTTGTTTGGATCCTTCAATGAGATGAGTTTTATTTTGGTTGGCGTGTGTTGTAACTGCTGTAAAGGAGACTGCAACTGCCTTTCTTTGTTTGGATCCTTCAATGAGATGAGTTTTATTTTGGTTGGCGTGTGTTGTAACTGCTGTAAAGGAGACTGCAACTGCCTTTCTTTGTTTGGATCCTTCAATGAGATGAGTTTTATTTTGGTTGGCGTGTGTTGTAACTGCTGTAAAGGAGACTGCAACTGCCTTTCTTTGTTTGGATCCTTCAATGAGATGAGTTTTATTTTGGTTGGCGTGTGTTGTAACTGCTGTAAAGGAGACTGCAACTGCCTTTCTTTGTTTGGATCCTTCAATGAGATGAGTTTTATTTTGGTTGGCGTGTGTTGTAACTGCTGTAAAGGAGACTGCAACTGCCTTTCTTTGTTTGGATCCTTCAATGAGATGAGTTTTATTTTGGTTGGCGTGTGTTGTAACTGCTGTAAAGGAGACTGCAACTGCCTTTCTTTGTTTGGATCCTTCAATGAGATGAGTTTTATTTTGGTTGGCGTGTGTTGTAACTGCTGTAAAGGAGACTGCAACTGCCTTTCTTTGTTTGGATCCTTCAATGAGATGAGTTTTATTTTGGTTGGCGTGTGTTGTAACTGCTGTAAAGGAGACTGCAACTGCCTTTCTTTGTTTGGATCCTTCAATGAGATGAGTTTTATTTTGGTTGGCGTGTGTTGTAACTGCTGTAAAGGAGACTGCAACTGCCTTTCTTTGTTTGGATCCTTCAATGAGATGAGTTTTATTTTGGTTGGCGTGTGTTGTAACTGCTGTAAAGGAGACTGCAACTGCCTTTCTTTGTTTGGATCCTTCAATGAGATGAGTTTTATTTTGGTTGGCGTGTGTTGTAACTGCTGTAAAGGAGACTGCAACTGCCTTTCTTTGTTTGGATCCTTCAATGAGATGAGTTTTATTTTGGTTGGCGTGTGTTGTAACTGCTGTAAAGGAGACTGCAACTGCCTTTCTTTGTTTGGATCCTTCAATGAGATGAGTTTTATTTTGGTTGGCGTGTGTTGTAACTGCTGTAAAGGAGACTGCAACTGCCTTTCTTTGTTTGGATCCTTCAATGAGATGAGTTTTATTTTGGTTGGCGTGTGTTGTAACTGCTGTAAAGGAGACTGCAACTGCCTTTCTTTGTTTGGATCCTTCAATGAGATGAGTTTTATTTTGGTTGGCGTGTGTTGTAACTGCTGTAAAGGAGACTGCAACTGCCTTTCTTTGTTTGGATCCTTCAATGAGATGAGTTTTATTTTGGTTGGCGTGTGTTGTAACTGCTGTAAAGGAGACTGCAACTGCCTTTCTTTGTTTGGATCCTTCAATGAGATGAGTTTTATTTTGGTTGGCGTGTGTTGTAACTGCTGTAAAGGAGACTGCAACTGCCTTTCTTTGTTTGGATCCTTCAATGAGATGAGTTTTATTTTGGTTGGCGTGTGTTGTAACTGCTGTAAAGGAGACTGCAACTGCCTTTCTTTGTTTGGATCCTTCAATGAGATGAGTTTTATTTTGGTTGGCGTGTGTTGTAACTGCTGTAAAGGAGACTGCAACTGCCTTTCTTTGTTTGGATCCTTCAATGAGATGAGTTTTATTTTGGTTGGCGTGTGTTGTAACTGCTGTAAAGGAGACTGCAACTGCCTTTCTTTGTTTGGATCCTTCAATGAGATGAGTTTTATTTTGGTTGGCGTGTGTTGTAACTGCTGTAAAGGAGACTGCAACTGCCTTTCTTTGTTTGGATCCTTCAATGAGATGAGTTTTATTTTGGTTGGCGTGTGTTGTAACTGCTGTAAAGGAGACTGCAACTGCCTTTCTTTGTTTGGATCCTTCAATGAGATGAGTTTTATTTTGGTTGGCGTGTGTTGTAACTGCTGTAAAGGAGACTGCAACTGCCTTTCTTTGTTTGGATCCTTCAATGAGATGAGTTTTATTTTGGTTGGCGTGTGTTGTAACTGCTGTAAAGGAGACTGCAACTGCCTTTCTTTGTTTGGATCCTTCAATGAGATGAGTTTTATTTTGGTTGGCGTGTGTTGTAACTGCTGTAAAGGAGACTGCAACTGCCTTTCTTTGTTTGGATCCTTCAATGAGATGAGTTTTATTTTGGTTGGCGTGTGTTGTAACTGCTGTAAAGGAGACTGCAACTGCCTTTCTTTGTTTGGATCCTTCAATGAGATGAGTTTTATTTTGGTTGGCGTGTGTTGTAACTGCTGTAAAGGAGACTGCAACTGCCTTTCTTTGTTTGGATCCTTCAATGAGATGAGTTTTATTTTGGTTGGCGTGTGTTGTAACTGCTGTAAAGGAGACTGCAACTGCCTTTCTTTGTTTGGATCCTTCAATGAGATGAGTTTTATTTTGGTTGGCGTGTGTTGTAACTGCTGTAAAGGAGACTGCAACTGCCTTTCTTTGTTTGGATCCTTCAATGAGATGAGTTTTATTTTGGTTGGCGTGTGTTGTAACTGCTGTAAAGGAGACTGCAACTGCCTTTCTTTGTTTGGATCCTTCAATGAGATGAGTTTTATTTTGGTTGGCGTGTGTTGTAACTGCTGTAAAGGAGACTGCAACTGCCTTTCTTTGTTTGGATCCTTCAATGAGATGAGTTTTATTTTGGTTGGCGTGTGTTGTAACTGCTGTAAAGGAGACTGCAACTGCCTTTCTTTGTTTGGATCCTTCAATGAGATGAGTTTTATTTTGGTTGGCGTGTGTTGTAACTGCTGTAAAGGAGACTGCAACTGCCTTTCTTTGTTTGGATCCTTCAATGAGATGAGTTTTATTTTGGTTGGCGTGTGTTGTAACTGCTGTAAAGGAGACTGCAACTGCCTTTCTTTGTTTGGATCCTTCAATGAGATGAGTTTTATTTTGGTTGGCGTGTGTTGTAACTGCTGTAAAGGAGACTGCAACTGCCTTTCTTTGTTTGGATCCTTCAATGAGATGAGTTTTATTTTGGTTGGCGTGTGTTGTAACTGCTGTAAAGGAGACTGCAACTGCCTTTCTTTGTTTGGATCCTTCAATGAGATGAGTTTTATTTTGGTTGGCGTGTGTTGTAACTGCTGTAAAGGAGACTGCAACTGCCTTTCTTTGTTTGGATCCTTCAATGAGATGAGTTTTATTTTGGTTGGCGTGTGTTGTAACTGCTGTAAAGGAGACTGCAACTGCCTTTCTTTGTTTGGATCCTTCAATGAGATGAGTTTTATTTTGGTTGGCGTGTGTTGTAACTGCTGTAAAGGAGACTGCAACTGCCTTTCTTTGTTTGGATCCTTCAATGAGATGAGTTTTATTTTGGTTGGCGTGTGTTGTAACTGCTGTAAAGGAGACTGCAACTGCCTTTCTTTGTTTGGATCCTTCAATGAGATGAGTTTTATTTTGGTTGGCGTGTGTTGTAACTGCTGTAAAGGAGACTGCAACTGCCTTTCTTTGTTTGGATCCTTCAATGAGATGAGTTTTATTTTGGTTGGCGTGTGTTGTAACTGCTGTAAAGGAGACTGCAACTGCCTTTCTTTGTTTGGATCCTTCAATGAGATGAGTTTTATTTTGGTTGGCGTGTGTTGTAACTGCTGTAAAGGAGACTGCAACTGCCTTTCTTTGTTTGGATCCTTCAATGAGATGAGTTTTATTTTGGTTGGCGTGTGTTGTAACTGCTGTAAAGGAGACTGCAACTGCCTTTCTTTGTTTGGATCCTTCAATGAGATGAGTTTTATTTTGGTTGGCGTGTGTTGTAACTGCTGTAAAGGAGACTGCAACTGCCTTTCTTTGTTTGGATCCTTCAATGAGATGAGTTTTATTTTGGTTGGCGTGTGTTGTAACTGCTGTAAAGGAGACTGCAACTGCCTTTCTTTGTTTGGATCCTTCAATGAGATGAGTTTTATTTTGGTTGGCGTGTGTTGTAACTGCTGTAAAGGAGACTGCAACTGCCTTTCTTTGTTTGGATCCTTCAATGAGATGAGTTTTATTTTGGTTGGCGTGTGTTGTAACTGCTGTAAAGGAGACTGCAACTGCCTTTCTTTGTTTGGATCCTTCAATGAGATGAGTTTTATTTTGGTTGGCGTGTGTTGTAACTGCTGTAAAGGAGACTGCAACTGCCTTTCTTTGTTTGGATCCTTCAATGAGATGAGTTTTATTTTGGTTGGCGTGTGTTGTAACTGCTGTAAAGGAGACTGCAACTGCCTTTCTTTGTTTGGATCCTTCAATGAGATGAGTTTTATTTTGGTTGGCGTGTGTTGTAACTGCTGTAAAGGAGACTGCAACTGCCTTTCTTTGTTTGGATCCTTCAATGAGATGAGTTTTATTTTGGTTGGCGTGTGTTGTAACTGCTGTAAAGGAGACTGCAACTGCCTTTCTTTGTTTGGATCCTTCAATGAGATGAGTTTTATTTTGGTTGGCGTGTGTTGTAACTGCTGTAAAGGAGACTGCAACTGCCTTTCTTTGTTTGGATCCTTCAATGAGATGAGTTTTATTTTGGTTGGCGTGTGTTGTAACTGCTGTAAAGGAGACTGCAACTGCCTTTCTTTGTTTGGATCCTTCAATGAGATGAGTTTTATTTTGGTTGGCGTGTGTTGTAACTGCTGTAAAGGAGACTGCAACTGCCTTTCTTTGTTTGGATCCTTCAATGAGATGAGTTTTATTTTGGTTGGCGTGTGTTGTAACTGCTGTAAAGGAGACTGCAACTGCCTTTCTTTGTTTGGATCCTTCAATGAGATGAGTTTTATTTTGGTTGGCGTGTGTTGTAACTGCTGTAAAGGAGACTGCAACTGCCTTTCTTTGTTTGGATCCTTCAATGAGATGAGTTTTATTTTGGTTGGCGTGTGTTGTAACTGCTGTAAAGGAGACTGCAACTGCCTTTCTTTGTTTGGATCCTTCAATGAGATGAGTTTTATTTTGGTTGGCGTGTGTTGTAACTGCTGTAAAGGAGACTGCAACTGCCTTTCTTTGTTTGGATCCTTCAATGAGATGAGTTTTATTTTGGTTGGCGTGTGTTGTAACTGCTGTAAAGGAGACTGCAACTGCCTTTCTTTGTTTGGATCCTTCAATGAGATGAGTTTTATTTTGGTTGGCGTGTGTTGTAACTGCTGTAAAGGAGACTGCAACTGCCTTTCTTTGTTTGGATCCTTCAATGAGATGAGTTTTATTTTGGTTGGCGTGTGTTGTAACTGCTGTAAAGGAGACTGCAACTGCCTTTCTTTGTTTGGATCCTTCAATGAGATGAGTTTTATTTTGGTTGGCGTGTGTTGTAACTGCTGTAAAGGAGACTGCAACTGCCTTTCTTTGTTTGGATCCTTCAATGAGATGAGTTTTATTTTGGTTGGCGTGTGTTGTAACTGCTGTAAAGGAGACTGCAACTGCCTTTCTTTGTTTGGATCCTTCAATGAGATGAGTTTTATTTTGGTTGGCGTGTGTTGTAACTGCTGTAAAGGAGACTGCAACTGCCTTTCTTTGTTTGGATCCTTCAATGAGATGAGTTTTATTTTGGTTGGCGTGTGTTGTAACTGCTGTAAAGGAGACTGCAACTGCCTTTCTTTGTTTGGATCCTTCAATGAGATGAGTTTTATTTTGGTTGGCGTGTGTTGTAACTGCTGTAAAGGAGACTGCAACTGCCTTTCTTTGTTTGGATCCTTCAATGAGATGAGTTTTATTTTGGTTGGCGTGTGTTGTAACTGCTGTAAAGGAGACTGCAACTGCCTTTCTTTGTTTGGATCCTTCAATGAGATGAGTTTTATTTTGGTTGGCGTGTGTTGTAACTGCTGTAAAGGAGACTGCAACTGCCTTTCTTTGTTTGGATCCTTCAATGAGATGAGTTTTATTTTGGTTGGCGTGTGTTGTAACTGCTGTAAAGGAGACTGCAACTGCCTTTCTTTGTTTGGATCCTTCAATGAGATGAGTTTTATTTTGGTTGGCGTGTGTTGTAACTGCTGTAAAGGAGACTGCAACTGCCTTTCTTTGTTTGGATCCTTCAATGAGATGAGTTTTATTTTGGTTGGCGTGTGTTGTAACTGCTGTAAAGGAGACTGCAACTGCCTTTCTTTGTTTGGATCCTTCAATGAGATGAGTTTTATTTTGGTTGGCGTGTGTTGTAACTGCTGTAAAGGAGACTGCAACTGCCTTTCTTTGTTTGGATCCTTCAATGAGATGAGTTTTATTTTGGTTGGCGTGTGTTGTAACTGCTGTAAAGGAGACTGCAACTGCCTTTCTTTGTTTGGATCCTTCAATGAGATGAGTTTTATTTTGGTTGGCGTGTGTTGTAACTGCTGTAAAGGAGACTGCAACTGCCTTTCTTTGTTTGGATCCTTCAATGAGATGAGTTTTATTTTGGTTGGCGTGTGTTGTAACTGCTGTAAAGGAGACTGCAACTGCCTTTCTTTGTTTGGATCCTTCAATGAGATGAGTTTTATTTTGGTTGGCGTGTGTTGTAACTGCTGTAAAGGAGACTGCAACTGCCTTTCTTTGTTTGGATCCTTCAATGAGATGAGTTTTATTTTGGTTGGCGTGTGTTGTAACTGCTGTAAAGGAGACTGCAACTGCCTTTCTTTGTTTGGATCCTTCAATGAGATGAGTTTTATTTTGGTTGGCGTGTGTTGTAACTGCTGTAAAGGAGACTGCAACTGCCTTTCTTTGTTTGGATCCTTCAATGAGATGAGTTTTATTTTGGTTGGCGTGTGTTGTAACTGCTGTAAAGGAGACTGCAACTGCCTTTCTTTGTTTGGATCCTTCAATGAGATGAGTTTTATTTTGGTTGGCGTGTGTTGTAACTGCTGTAAAGGAGACTGCAACTGCCTTTCTTTGTTTGGATCCTTCAATGAGATGAGTTTTATTTTGGTTGGCGTGTGTTGTAACTGCTGTAAAGGAGACTGCAACTGCCTTTCTTTGTTTGGATCCTTCAATGAGATGAGTTTTATTTTGGTTGGCGTGTGTTGTAACTGCTGTAAAGGAGACTGCAACTGCCTTTCTTTGTTTGGATCCTTCAATGAGATGAGTTTTATTTTGGTTGGCGTGTGTTGTAACTGCTGTAAAGGAGACTGCAACTGCCTTTCTTTGTTTGGATCCTTCAATGAGATGAGTTTTATTTTGGTTGGCGTGTGTTGTAACTGCTGTAAAGGAGACTGCAACTGCCTTTCTTTGTTTGGATCCTTCAATGAGATGAGTTTTATTTTGGTTGGCGTGTGTTGTAACTGCTGTAAAGGAGACTGCAACTGCCTTTCTTTGTTTGGATCCTTCAATGAGATGAGTTTTATTTTGGTTGGCGTGTGTTGTAACTGCTGTAAAGGAGACTGCAACTGCCTTTCTTTGTTTGGATCCTTCAATGAGATGAGTTTTATTTTGGTTGGCGTGTGTTGTAACTGCTGTAAAGGAGACTGCAACTGCCTTTCTTTGTTTGGATCCTTCAATGAGATGAGTTTTATTTTGGTTGGCGTGTGTTGTAACTGCTGTAAAGGAGACTGCAACTGCCTTTCTTTGTTTGGATCCTTCAATGAGATGAGTTTTATTTTGGTTGGCGTGTGTTGTAACTGCTGTAAAGGAGACTGCAACTGCCTTTCTTTGTTTGGATCCTTCAATGAGATGAGTTTTATTTTGGTTGGCGTGTGTTGTAACTGCTGTAAAGGAGACTGCAACTGCCTTTCTTTGTTTGGATCCTTCAATGAGATGAGTTTTATTTTGGTTGGCGTGTGTTGTAACTGCTGTAAAGGAGACTGCAACTGCCTTTCTTTGTTTGGATCCTTCAATGAGATGAGTTTTATTTTGGTTGGCGTGTGTTGTAACTGCTGTAAAGGAGACTGCAACTGCCTTTCTTTGTTTGGATCCTTCAATGAGATGAGTTTTATTTTGGTTGGCGTGTGTTGTAACTGCTGTAAAGGAGACTGCAACTGCCTTTCTTTGTTTGGATCCTTCAATGAGATGAGTTTTATTTTGGTTGGCGTGTGTTGTAACTGCTGTAAAGGAGACTGCAACTGCCTTTCTTTGTTTGGATCCTTCAATGAGATGAGTTTTATTTTGGTTGGCGTGTGTTGTAACTGCTGTAAAGGAGACTGCAACTGCCTTTCTTTGTTTGGATCCTTCAATGAGATGAGTTTTATTTTGGTTGGCGTGTGTTGTAACTGCTGTAAAGGAGACTGCAACTGCCTTTCTTTGTTTGGATCCTTCAATGAGATGAGTTTTATTTTGGTTGGCGTGTGTTGTAACTGCTGTAAAGGAGACTGCAACTGCCTTTCTTTGTTTGGATCCTTCAATGAGATGAGTTTTATTTTGGTTGGCGTGTGTTGTAACTGCTGTAAAGGAGACTGCAACTGCCTTTCTTTGTTTGGATCCTTCAATGAGATGAGTTTTATTTTGGTTGGCGTGTGTTGTAACTGCTGTAAAGGAGACTGCAACTGCCTTTCTTTGTTTGGATCCTTCAATGAGATGAGTTTTATTTTGGTTGGCGTGTGTTGTAACTGCTGTAAAGGAGACTGCAACTGCCTTTCTTTGTTTGGATCCTTCAATGAGATGAGTTTTATTTTGGTTGGCGTGTGTTGTAACTGCTGTAAAGGAGACTGCAACTGCCTTTCTTTGTTTGGATCCTTCAATGAGATGAGTTTTATTTTGGTTGGCGTGTGTTGTAACTGCTGTAAAGGAGACTGCAACTGCCTTTCTTTGTTTGGATCCTTCAATGAGATGAGTTTTATTTTGGTTGGCGTGTGTTGTAACTGCTGTAAAGGAGACTGCAACTGCCTTTCTTTGTTTGGATCCTTCAATGAGATGAGTTTTATTTTGGTTGGCGTGTGTTGTAACTGCTGTAAAGGAGACTGCAACTGCCTTTCTTTGTTTGGATCCTTCAATGAGATGAGTTTTATTTTGGTTGGCGTGTGTTGTAACTGCTGTAAAGGAGACTGCAACTGCCTTTCTTTGTTTGGATCCTTCAATGAGATGAGTTTTATTTTGGTTGGCGTGTGTTGTAACTGCTGTAAAGGAGACTGCAACTGCCTTTCTTTGTTTGGATCCTTCAATGAGATGAGTTTTATTTTGGTTGGCGTGTGTTGTAACTGCTGTAAAGGAGACTGCAACTGCCTTTCTTTGTTTGGATCCTTCAATGAGATGAGTTTTATTTTGGTTGGCGTGTGTTGTAACTGCTGTAAAGGAGACTGCAACTGCCTTTCTTTGTTTGGATCCTTCAATGAGATGAGTTTTATTTTGGTTGGCGTGTGTTGTAACTGCTGTAAAGGAGACTGCAACTGCCTTTCTTTGTTTGGATCCTTCAATGAGATGAGTTTTATTTTGGTTGGCGTGTGTTGTAACTGCTGTAAAGGAGACTGCAACTGCCTTTCTTTGTTTGGATCCTTCAATGAGATGAGTTTTATTTTGGTTGGCGTGTGTTGTAACTGCTGTAAAGGAGACTGCAACTGCCTTTCTTTGTTTGGATCCTTCAATGAGATGAGTTTTATTTTGGTTGGCGTGTGTTGTAACTGCTGTAAAGGAGACTGCAACTGCCTTTCTTTGTTTGGATCCTTCAATGAGATGAGTTTTATTTTGGTTGGCGTGTGTTGTAACTGCTGTAAAGGAGACTGCAACTGCCTTTCTTTGTTTGGATCCTTCAATGAGATGAGTTTTATTTTGGTTGGCGTGTGTTGTAACTGCTGTAAAGGAGACTGCAACTGCCTTTCTTTGTTTGGATCCTTCAATGAGATGAGTTTTATTTTGGTTGGCGTGTGTTGTAACTGCTGTAAAGGAGACTGCAACTGCCTTTCTTTGTTTGGATCCTTCAATGAGATGAGTTTTATTTTGGTTGGCGTGTGTTGTAACTGCTGTAAAGGAGACTGCAACTGCCTTTCTTTGTTTGGATCCTTCAATGAGATGAGTTTTATTTTGGTTGGCGTGTGTTGTAACTGCTGTAAAGGAGACTGCAACTGCCTTTCTTTGTTTGGATCCTTCAATGAGATGAGTTTTATTTTGGTTGGCGTGTGTTGTAACTGCTGTAAAGGAGACTGCAACTGCCTTTCTTTGTTTGGATCCTTCAATGAGATGAGTTTTATTTTGGTTGGCGTGTGTTGTAACTGCTGTAAAGGAGACTGCAACTGCCTTTCTTTGTTTGGATCCTTCAATGAGATGAGTTTTATTTTGGTTGGCGTGTGTTGTAACTGCTGTAAAGGAGACTGCAACTGCCTTTCTTTGTTTGGATCCTTCAATGAGATGAGTTTTATTTTGGTTGGCGTGTGTTGTAACTGCTGTAAAGGAGACTGCAACTGCCTTTCTTTGTTTGGATCCTTCAATGAGATGAGTTTTATTTTGGTTGGCGTGTGTTGTAACTGCTGTAAAGGAGACTGCAACTGCCTTTCTTTGTTTGGATCCTTCAATGAGATGAGTTTTATTTTGGTTGGCGTGTGTTGTAACTGCTGTAAAGGAGACTGCAACTGCCTTTCTTTGTTTGGATCCTTCAATGAGATGAGTTTTATTTTGGTTGGCGTGTGTTGTAACTGCTGTAAAGGAGACTGCAACTGCCTTTCTTTGTTTGGATCCTTCAATGAGATGAGTTTTATTTTGGTTGGCGTGTGTTGTAACTGCTGTAAAGGAGACTGCAACTGCCTTTCTTTGTTTGGATCCTTCAATGAGATGAGTTTTATTTTGGTTGGCGTGTGTTGTAACTGCTGTAAAGGAGACTGCAACTGCCTTTCTTTGTTTGGATCCTTCAATGAGATGAGTTTTATTTTGGTTGGCGTGTGTTGTAACTGCTGTAAAGGAGACTGCAACTGCCTTTCTTTGTTTGGATCCTTCAATGAGATGAGTTTTATTTTGGTTGGCGTGTGTTGTAACTGCTGTAAAGGAGACTGCAACTGCCTTTCTTTGTTTGGATCCTTCAATGAGATGAGTTTTATTTTGGTTGGCGTGTGTTGTAACTGCTGTAAAGGAGACTGCAACTGCCTTTCTTTGTTTGGATCCTTCAATGAGATGAGTTTTATTTTGGTTGGCGTGTGTTGTAACTGCTGTAAAGGAGACTGCAACTGCCTTTCTTTGTTTGGATCCTTCAATGAGATGAGTTTTATTTTGGTTGGCGTGTGTTGTAACTGCTGTAAAGGAGACTGCAACTGCCTTTCTTTGTTTGGATCCTTCAATGAGATGAGTTTTATTTTGGTTGGCGTGTGTTGTAACTGCTGTAAAGGAGACTGCAACTGCCTTTCTTTGTTTGGATCCTTCAATGAGATGAGTTTTATTTTGGTTGGCGTGTGTTGTAACTGCTGTAAAGGAGACTGCAACTGCCTTTCTTTGTTTGGATCCTTCAATGAGATGAGTTTTATTTTGGTTGGCGTGTGTTGTAACTGCTGTAAAGGAGACTGCAACTGCCTTTCTTTGTTTGGATCCTTCAATGAGATGAGTTTTATTTTGGTTGGCGTGTGTTGTAACTGCTGTAAAGGAGACTGCAACTGCCTTTCTTTGTTTGGATCCTTCAATGAGATGAGTTTTATTTTGGTTGGCGTGTGTTGTAACTGCTGTAAAGGAGACTGCAACTGCCTTTCTTTGTTTGGATCCTTCAATGAGATGAGTTTTATTTTGGTTGGCGTGTGTTGTAACTGCTGTAAAGGAGACTGCAACTGCCTTTCTTTGTTTGGATCCTTCAATGAGATGAGTTTTATTTTGGTTGGCGTGTGTTGTAACTGCTGTAAAGGAGACTGCAACTGCCTTTCTTTGTTTGGATCCTTCAATGAGATGAGTTTTATTTTGGTTGGCGTGTGTTGTAACTGCTGTAAAGGAGACTGCAACTGCCTTTCTTTGTTTGGATCCTTCAATGAGATGAGTTTTATTTTGGTTGGCGTGTGTTGTAACTGCTGTAAAGGAGACTGCAACTGCCTTTCTTTGTTTGGATCCTTCAATGAGATGAGTTTTATTTTGGTTGGCGTGTGTTGTAACTGCTGTAAAGGAGACTGCAACTGCCTTTCTTTGTTTGGATCCTTCAATGAGATGAGTTTTATTTTGGTTGGCGTGTGTTGTAACTGCTGTAAAGGAGACTGCAACTGCCTTTCTTTGTTTGGATCCTTCAATGAGATGAGTTTTATTTTGGTTGGCGTGTGTTGTAACTGCTGTAAAGGAGACTGCAACTGCCTTTCTTTGTTTGGATCCTTCAATGAGATGAGTTTTATTTTGGTTGGCGTGTGTTGTAACTGCTGTAAAGGAGACTGCAACTGCCTTTCTTTGTTTGGATCCTTCAATGAGATGAGTTTTATTTTGGTTGGCGTGTGTTGTAACTGCTGTAAAGGAGACTGCAACTGCCTTTCTTTGTTTGGATCCTTCAATGAGATGAGTTTTATTTTGGTTGGCGTGTGTTGTAACTGCTGTAAAGGAGACTGCAACTGCCTTTCTTTGTTTGGATCCTTCAATGAGATGAGTTTTATTTTGGTTGGCGTGTGTTGTAACTGCTGTAAAGGAGACTGCAACTGCCTTTCTTTGTTTGGATCCTTCAATGAGATGAGTTTTATTTTGGTTGGCGTGTGTTGTAACTGCTGTAAAGGAGACTGCAACTGCCTTTCTTTGTTTGGATCCTTCAATGAGATGAGTTTTATTTTGGTTGGCGTGTGTTGTAACTGCTGTAAAGGAGACTGCAACTGCCTTTCTTTGTTTGGATCCTTCAATGAGATGAGTTTTATTTTGGTTGGCGTGTGTTGTAACTGCTGTAAAGGAGACTGCAACTGCCTTTCTTTGTTTGGATCCTTCAATGAGATGAGTTTTATTTTGGTTGGCGTGTGTTGTAACTGCTGTAAAGGAGACTGCAACTGCCTTTCTTTGTTTGGATCCTTCAATGAGATGAGTTTTATTTTGGTTGGCGTGTGTTGTAACTGCTGTAAAGGAGACTGCAACTGCCTTTCTTTGTTTGGATCCTTCAATGAGATGAGTTTTATTTTGGTTGGCGTGTGTTGTAACTGCTGTAAAGGAGACTGCAACTGCCTTTCTTTGTTTGGATCCTTCAATGAGATGAGTTTTATTTTGGTTGGCGTGTGTTGTAACTGCTGTAAAGGAGACTGCAACTGCCTTTCTTTGTTTGGATCCTTCAATGAGATGAGTTTTATTTTGGTTGGCGTGTGTTGTAACTGCTGTAAAGGAGACTGCAACTGCCTTTCTTTGTTTGGATCCTTCAATGAGATGAGTTTTATTTTGGTTGGCGTGTGTTGTAACTGCTGTAAAGGAGACTGCAACTGCCTTTCTTTGTTTGGATCCTTCAATGAGATGAGTTTTATTTTGGTTGGCGTGTGTTGTAACTGCTGTAAAGGAGACTGCAACTGCCTTTCTTTGTTTGGATCCTTCAATGAGATGAGTTTTATTTTGGTTGGCGTGTGTTGTAACTGCTGTAAAGGAGACTGCAACTGCCTTTCTTTGTTTGGATCCTTCAATGAGATGAGTTTTATTTTGGTTGGCGTGTGTTGTAACTGCTGTAAAGGAGACTGCAACTGCCTTTCTTTGTTTGGATCCTTCAATGAGATGAGTTTTATTTTGGTTGGCGTGTGTTGTAACTGCTGTAAAGGAGACTGCAACTGCCTTTCTTTGTTTGGATCCTTCAATGAGATGAGTTTTATTTTGGTTGGCGTGTGTTGTAACTGCTGTAAAGGAGACTGCAACTGCCTTTCTTTGTTTGGATCCTTCAATGAGATGAGTTTTATTTTGGTTGGCGTGTGTTGTAACTGCTGTAAAGGAGACTGCAACTGCCTTTCTTTGTTTGGATCCTTCAATGAGATGAGTTTTATTTTGGTTGGCGTGTGTTGTAACTGCTGTAAAGGAGACTGCAACTGCCTTTCTTTGTTTGGATCCTTCAATGAGATGAGTTTTATTTTGGTTGGCGTGTGTTGTAACTGCTGTAAAGGAGACTGCAACTGCCTTTCTTTGTTTGGATCCTTCAATGAGATGAGTTTTATTTTGGTTGGCGTGTGTTGTAACTGCTGTAAAGGAGACTGCAACTGCCTTTCTTTGTTTGGATCCTTCAATGAGATGAGTTTTATTTTGGTTGGCGTGTGTTGTAACTGCTGTAAAGGAGACTGCAACTGCCTTTCTTTGTTTGGATCCTTCAATGAGATGAGTTTTATTTTGGTTGGCGTGTGTTGTAACTGCTGTAAAGGAGACTGCAACTGCCTTTCTTTGTTTGGATCCTTCAATGAGATGAGTTTTATTTTGGTTGGCGTGTGTTGTAACTGCTGTAAAGGAGACTGCAACTGCCTTTCTTTGTTTGGATCCTTCAATGAGATGAGTTTTATTTTGGTTGGCGTGTGTTGTAACTGCTGTAAAGGAGACTGCAACTGCCTTTCTTTGTTTGGATCCTTCAATGAGATGAGTTTTATTTTGGTTGGCGTGTGTTGTAACTGCTGTAAAGGAGACTGCAACTGCCTTTCTTTGTTTGGATCCTTCAATGAGATGAGTTTTATTTTGGTTGGCGTGTGTTGTAACTGCTGTAAAGGAGACTGCAACTGCCTTTCTTTGTTTGGATCCTTCAATGAGATGAGTTTTATTTTGGTTGGCGTGTGTTGTAACTGCTGTAAAGGAGACTGCAACTGCCTTTCTTTGTTTGGATCCTTCAATGAGATGAGTTTTATTTTGGTTGGCGTGTGTTGTAACTGCTGTAAAGGAGACTGCAACTGCCTTTCTTTGTTTGGATCCTTCAATGAGATGAGTTTTATTTTGGTTGGCGTGTGTTGTAACTGCTGTAAAGGAGACTGCAACTGCCTTTCTTTGTTTGGATCCTTCAATGAGATGAGTTTTATTTTGGTTGGCGTGTGTTGTAACTGCTGTAAAGGAGACTGCAACTGCCTTTCTTTGTTTGGATCCTTCAATGAGATGAGTTTTATTTTGGTTGGCGTGTGTTGTAACTGCTGTAAAGGAGACTGCAACTGCCTTTCTTTGTTTGGATCCTTCAATGAGATGAGTTTTATTTTGGTTGGCGTGTGTTGTAACTGCTGTAAAGGAGACTGCAACTGCCTTTCTTTGTTTGGATCCTTCAATGAGATGAGTTTTATTTTGGTTGGCGTGTGTTGTAACTGCTGTAAAGGAGACTGCAACTGCCTTTCTTTGTTTGGATCCTTCAATGAGATGAGTTTTATTTTGGTTGGCGTGTGTTGTAACTGCTGTAAAGGAGACTGCAACTGCCTTTCTTTGTTTGGATCCTTCAATGAGATGAGTTTTATTTTGGTTGGCGTGTGTTGTAACTGCTGTAAAGGAGACTGCAACTGCCTTTCTTTGTTTGGATCCTTCAATGAGATGAGTTTTATTTTGGTTGGCGTGTGTTGTAACTGCTGTAAAGGAGACTGCAACTGCCTTTCTTTGTTTGGATCCTTCAATGAGATGAGTTTTATTTTGGTTGGCGTGTGTTGTAACTGCTGTAAAGGAGACTGCAACTGCCTTTCTTTGTTTGGATCCTTCAATGAGATGAGTTTTATTTTGGTTGGCGTGTGTTGTAACTGCTGTAAAGGAGACTGCAACTGCCTTTCTTTGTTTGGATCCTTCAATGAGATGAGTTTTATTTTGGTTGGCGTGTGTTGTAACTGCTGTAAAGGAGACTGCAACTGCCTTTCTTTGTTTGGATCCTTCAATGAGATGAGTTTTATTTTGGTTGGCGTGTGTTGTAACTGCTGTAAAGGAGACTGCAACTGCCTTTCTTTGTTTGGATCCTTCAATGAGATGAGTTTTATTTTGGTTGGCGTGTGTTGTAACTGCTGTAAAGGAGACTGCAACTGCCTTTCTTTGTTTGGATCCTTCAATGAGATGAGTTTTATTTTGGTTGGCGTGTGTTGTAACTGCTGTAAAGGAGACTGCAACTGCCTTTCTTTGTTTGGATCCTTCAATGAGATGAGTTTTATTTTGGTTGGCGTGTGTTGTAACTGCTGTAAAGGAGACTGCAACTGCCTTTCTTTGTTTGGATCCTTCAATGAGATGAGTTTTATTTTGGTTGGCGTGTGTTGTAACTGCTGTAAAGGAGACTGCAACTGCCTTTCTTTGTTTGGATCCTTCAATGAGATGAGTTTTATTTTGGTTGGCGTGTGTTGTAACTGCTGTAAAGGAGACTGCAACTGCCTTTCTTTGTTTGGATCCTTCAATGAGATGAGTTTTATTTTGGTTGGCGTGTGTTGTAACTGCTGTAAAGGAGACTGCAACTGCCTTTCTTTGTTTGGATCCTTCAATGAGATGAGTTTTATTTTGGTTGGCGTGTGTTGTAACTGCTGTAAAGGAGACTGCAACTGCCTTTCTTTGTTTGGATCCTTCAATGAGATGAGTTTTATTTTGGTTGGCGTGTGTTGTAACTGCTGTAAAGGAGACTGCAACTGCCTTTCTTTGTTTGGATCCTTCAATGAGATGAGTTTTATTTTGGTTGGCGTGTGTTGTAACTGCTGTAAAGGAGACTGCAACTGCCTTTCTTTGTTTGGATCCTTCAATGAGATGAGTTTTATTTTGGTTGGCGTGTGTTGTAACTGCTGTAAAGGAGACTGCAACTGCCTTTCTTTGTTTGGATCCTTCAATGAGATGAGTTTTATTTTGGTTGGCGTGTGTTGTAACTGCTGTAAAGGAGACTGCAACTGCCTTTCTTTGTTTGGATCCTTCAATGAGATGAGTTTTATTTTGGTTGGCGTGTGTTGTAACTGCTGTAAAGGAGACTGCAACTGCCTTTCTTTGTTTGGATCCTTCAATGAGATGAGTTTTATTTTGGTTGGCGTGTGTTGTAACTGCTGTAAAGGAGACTGCAACTGCCTTTCTTTGTTTGGATCCTTCAATGAGATGAGTTTTATTTTGGTTGGCGTGTGTTGTAACTGCTGTAAAGGAGACTGCAACTGCCTTTCTTTGTTTGGATCCTTCAATGAGATGAGTTTTATTTTGGTTGGCGTGTGTTGTAACTGCTGTAAAGGAGACTGCAACTGCCTTTCTTTGTTTGGATCCTTCAATGAGATGAGTTTTATTTTGGTTGGCGTGTGTTGTAACTGCTGTAAAGGAGACTGCAACTGCCTTTCTTTGTTTGGATCCTTCAATGAGATGAGTTTTATTTTGGTTGGCGTGTGTTGTAACTGCTGTAAAGGAGACTGCAACTGCCTTTCTTTGTTTGGATCCTTCAATGAGATGAGTTTTATTTTGGTTGGCGTGTGTTGTAACTGCTGTAAAGGAGACTGCAACTGCCTTTCTTTGTTTGGATCCTTCAATGAGATGAGTTTTATTTTGGTTGGCGTGTGTTGTAACTGCTGTAAAGGAGACTGCAACTGCCTTTCTTTGTTTGGATCCTTCAATGAGATGAGTTTTATTTTGGTTGGCGTGTGTTGTAACTGCTGTAAAGGAGACTGCAACTGCCTTTCTTTGTTTGGATCCTTCAATGAGATGAGTTTTATTTTGGTTGGCGTGTGTTGTAACTGCTGTAAAGGAGACTGCAACTGCCTTTCTTTGTTTGGATCCTTCAATGAGATGAGTTTTATTTTGGTTGGCGTGTGTTGTAACTGCTGTAAAGGAGACTGCAACTGCCTTTCTTTGTTTGGATCCTTCAATGAGATGAGTTTTATTTTGGTTGGCGTGTGTTGTAACTGCTGTAAAGGAGACTGCAACTGCCTTTCTTTGTTTGGATCCTTCAATGAGATGAGTTTTATTTTGGTTGGCGTGTGTTGTAACTGCTGTAAAGGAGACTGCAACTGCCTTTCTTTGTTTGGATCCTTCAATGAGATGAGTTTTATTTTGGTTGGCGTGTGTTGTAACTGCTGTAAAGGAGACTGCAACTGCCTTTCTTTGTTTGGATCCTTCAATGAGATGAGTTTTATTTTGGTTGGCGTGTGTTGTAACTGCTGTAAAGGAGACTGCAACTGCCTTTCTTTGTTTGGATCCTTCAATGAGATGAGTTTTATTTTGGTTGGCGTGTGTTGTAACTGCTGTAAAGGAGACTGCAACTGCCTTTCTTTGTTTGGATCCTTCAATGAGATGAGTTTTATTTTGGTTGGCGTGTGTTGTAACTGCTGTAAAGGAGACTGCAACTGCCTTTCTTTGTTTGGATCCTTCAATGAGATGAGTTTTATTTTGGTTGGCGTGTGTTGTAACTGCTGTAAAGGAGACTGCAACTGCCTTTCTTTGTTTGGATCCTTCAATGAGATGAGTTTTATTTTGGTTGGCGTGTGTTGTAACTGCTGTAAAGGAGACTGCAACTGCCTTTCTTTGTTTGGATCCTTCAATGAGATGAGTTTTATTTTGGTTGGCGTGTGTTGTAACTGCTGTAAAGGAGACTGCAACTGCCTTTCTTTGTTTGGATCCTTCAATGAGATGAGTTTTATTTTGGTTGGCGTGTGTTGTAACTGCTGTAAAGGAGACTGCAACTGCCTTTCTTTGTTTGGATCCTTCAATGAGATGAGTTTTATTTTGGTTGGCGTGTGTTGTAACTGCTGTAAAGGAGACTGCAACTGCCTTTCTTTGTTTGGATCCTTCAATGAGATGAGTTTTATTTTGGTTGGCGTGTGTTGTAACTGCTGTAAAGGAGACTGCAACTGCCTTTCTTTGTTTGGATCCTTCAATGAGATGAGTTTTATTTTGGTTGGCGTGTGTTGTAACTGCTGTAAAGGAGACTGCAACTGCCTTTCTTTGTTTGGATCCTTCAATGAGATGAGTTTTATTTTGGTTGGCGTGTGTTGTAACTGCTGTAAAGGAGACTGCAACTGCCTTTCTTTGTTTGGATCCTTCAATGAGATGAGTTTTATTTTGGTTGGCGTGTGTTGTAACTGCTGTAAAGGAGACTGCAACTGCCTTTCTTTGTTTGGATCCTTCAATGAGATGAGTTTTATTTTGGTTGGCGTGTGTTGTAACTGCTGTAAAGGAGACTGCAACTGCCTTTCTTTGTTTGGATCCTTCAATGAGATGAGTTTTATTTTGGTTGGCGTGTGTTGTAACTGCTGTAAAGGAGACTGCAACTGCCTTTCTTTGTTTGGATCCTTCAATGAGATGAGTTTTATTTTGGTTGGCGTGTGTTGTAACTGCTGTAAAGGAGACTGCAACTGCCTTTCTTTGTTTGGATCCTTCAATGAGATGAGTTTTATTTTGGTTGGCGTGTGTTGTAACTGCTGTAAAGGAGACTGCAACTGCCTTTCTTTGTTTGGATCCTTCAATGAGATGAGTTTTATTTTGGTTGGCGTGTGTTGTAACTGCTGTAAAGGAGACTGCAACTGCCTTTCTTTGTTTGGATCCTTCAATGAGATGAGTTTTATTTTGGTTGGCGTGTGTTGTAACTGCTGTAAAGGAGACTGCAACTGCCTTTCTTTGTTTGGATCCTTCAATGAGATGAGTTTTATTTTGGTTGGCGTGTGTTGTAACTGCTGTAAAGGAGACTGCAACTGCCTTTCTTTGTTTGGATCCTTCAATGAGATGAGTTTTATTTTGGTTGGCGTGTGTTGTAACTGCTGTAAAGGAGACTGCAACTGCCTTTCTTTGTTTGGATCCTTCAATGAGATGAGTTTTATTTTGGTTGGCGTGTGTTGTAACTGCTGTAAAGGAGACTGCAACTGCCTTTCTTTGTTTGGATCCTTCAATGAGATGAGTTTTATTTTGGTTGGCGTGTGTTGTAACTGCTGTAAAGGAGACTGCAACTGCCTTTCTTTGTTTGGATCCTTCAATGAGATGAGTTTTATTTTGGTTGGCGTGTGTTGTAACTGCTGTAAAGGAGACTGCAACTGCCTTTCTTTGTTTGGATCCTTCAATGAGATGAGTTTTATTTTGGTTGGCGTGTGTTGTAACTGCTGTAAAGGAGACTGCAACTGCCTTTCTTTGTTTGGATCCTTCAATGAGATGAGTTTTATTTTGGTTGGCGTGTGTTGTAACTGCTGTAAAGGAGACTGCAACTGCCTTTCTTTGTTTGGATCCTTCAATGAGATGAGTTTTATTTTGGTTGGCGTGTGTTGTAACTGCTGTAAAGGAGACTGCAACTGCCTTTCTTTGTTTGGATCCTTCAATGAGATGAGTTTTATTTTGGTTGGCGTGTGTTGTAACTGCTGTAAAGGAGACTGCAACTGCCTTTCTTTGTTTGGATCCTTCAATGAGATGAGTTTTATTTTGGTTGGCGTGTGTTGTAACTGCTGTAAAGGAGACTGCAACTGCCTTTCTTTGTTTGGATCCTTCAATGAGATGAGTTTTATTTTGGTTGGCGTGTGTTGTAACTGCTGTAAAGGAGACTGCAACTGCCTTTCTTTGTTTGGATCCTTCAATGAGATGAGTTTTATTTTGGTTGGCGTGTGTTGTAACTGCTGTAAAGGAGACTGCAACTGCCTTTCTTTGTTTGGATCCTTCAATGAGATGAGTTTTATTTTGGTTGGCGTGTGTTGTAACTGCTGTAAAGGAGACTGCAACTGCCTTTCTTTGTTTGGATCCTTCAATGAGATGAGTTTTATTTTGGTTGGCGTGTGTTGTAACTGCTGTAAAGGAGACTGCAACTGCCTTTCTTTGTTTGGATCCTTCAATGAGATGAGTTTTATTTTGGTTGGCGTGTGTTGTAACTGCTGTAAAGGAGACTGCAACTGCCTTTCTTTGTTTGGATCCTTCAATGAGATGAGTTTTATTTTGGTTGGCGTGTGTTGTAACTGCTGTAAAGGAGACTGCAACTGCCTTTCTTTGTTTGGATCCTTCAATGAGATGAGTTTTATTTTGGTTGGCGTGTGTTGTAACTGCTGTAAAGGAGACTGCAACTGCCTTTCTTTGTTTGGATCCTTCAATGAGATGAGTTTTATTTTGGTTGGCGTGTGTTGTAACTGCTGTAAAGGAGACTGCAACTGCCTTTCTTTGTTTGGATCCTTCAATGAGATGAGTTTTATTTTGGTTGGCGTGTGTTGTAACTGCTGTAAAGGAGACTGCAACTGCCTTTCTTTGTTTGGATCCTTCAATGAGATGAGTTTTATTTTGGTTGGCGTGTGTTGTAACTGCTGTAAAGGAGACTGCAACTGCCTTTCTTTGTTTGGATCCTTCAATGAGATGAGTTTTATTTTGGTTGGCGTGTGTTGTAACTGCTGTAAAGGAGACTGCAACTGCCTTTCTTTGTTTGGATCCTTCAATGAGATGAGTTTTATTTTGGTTGGCGTGTGTTGTAACTGCTGTAAAGGAGACTGCAACTGCCTTTCTTTGTTTGGATCCTTCAATGAGATGAGTTTTATTTTGGTTGGCGTGTGTTGTAACTGCTGTAAAGGAGACTGCAACTGCCTTTCTTTGTTTGGATCCTTCAATGAGATGAGTTTTATTTTGGTTGGCGTGTGTTGTAACTGCTGTAAAGGAGACTGCAACTGCCTTTCTTTGTTTGGATCCTTCAATGAGATGAGTTTTATTTTGGTTGGCGTGTGTTGTAACTGCTGTAAAGGAGACTGCAACTGCCTTTCTTTGTTTGGATCCTTCAATGAGATGAGTTTTATTTTGGTTGGCGTGTGTTGTAACTGCTGTAAAGGAGACTGCAACTGCCTTTCTTTGTTTGGATCCTTCAATGAGATGAGTTTTATTTTGGTTGGCGTGTGTTGTAACTGCTGTAAAGGAGACTGCAACTGCCTTTCTTTGTTTGGATCCTTCAATGAGATGAGTTTTATTTTGGTTGGCGTGTGTTGTAACTGCTGTAAAGGAGACTGCAACTGCCTTTCTTTGTTTGGATCCTTCAATGAGATGAGTTTTATTTTGGTTGGCGTGTGTTGTAACTGCTGTAAAGGAGACTGCAACTGCCTTTCTTTGTTTGGATCCTTCAATGAGATGAGTTTTATTTTGGTTGGCGTGTGTTGTAACTGCTGTAAAGGAGACTGCAACTGCCTTTCTTTGTTTGGATCCTTCAATGAGATGAGTTTTATTTTGGTTGGCGTGTGTTGTAACTGCTGTAAAGGAGACTGCAACTGCCTTTCTTTGTTTGGATCCTTCAATGAGATGAGTTTTATTTTGGTTGGCGTGTGTTGTAACTGCTGTAAAGGAGACTGCAACTGCCTTTCTTTGTTTGGATCCTTCAATGAGATGAGTTTTATTTTGGTTGGCGTGTGTTGTAACTGCTGTAAAGGAGACTGCAACTGCCTTTCTTTGTTTGGATCCTTCAATGAGATGAGTTTTATTTTGGTTGGCGTGTGTTGTAACTGCTGTAAAGGAGACTGCAACTGCCTTTCTTTGTTTGGATCCTTCAATGAGATGAGTTTTATTTTGGTTGGCGTGTGTTGTAACTGCTGTAAAGGAGACTGCAACTGCCTTTCTTTGTTTGGATCCTTCAATGAGATGAGTTTTATTTTGGTTGGCGTGTGTTGTAACTGCTGTAAAGGAGACTGCAACTGCCTTTCTTTGTTTGGATCCTTCAATGAGATGAGTTTTATTTTGGTTGGCGTGTGTTGTAACTGCTGTAAAGGAGACTGCAACTGCCTTTCTTTGTTTGGATCCTTCAATGAGATGAGTTTTATTTTGGTTGGCGTGTGTTGTAACTGCTGTAAAGGAGACTGCAACTGCCTTTCTTTGTTTGGATCCTTCAATGAGATGAGTTTTATTTTGGTTGGCGTGTGTTGTAACTGCTGTAAAGGAGACTGCAACTGCCTTTCTTTGTTTGGATCCTTCAATGAGATGAGTTTTATTTTGGTTGGCGTGTGTTGTAACTGCTGTAAAGGAGACTGCAACTGCCTTTCTTTGTTTGGATCCTTCAATGAGATGAGTTTTATTTTGGTTGGCGTGTGTTGTAACTGCTGTAAAGGAGACTGCAACTGCCTTTCTTTGTTTGGATCCTTCAATGAGATGAGTTTTATTTTGGTTGGCGTGTGTTGTAACTGCTGTAAAGGAGACTGCAACTGCCTTTCTTTGTTTGGATCCTTCAATGAGATGAGTTTTATTTTGGTTGGCGTGTGTTGTAACTGCTGTAAAGGAGACTGCAACTGCCTTTCTTTGTTTGGATCCTTCAATGAGATGAGTTTTATTTTGGTTGGCGTGTGTTGTAACTGCTGTAAAGGAGACTGCAACTGCCTTTCTTTGTTTGGATCCTTCAATGAGATGAGTTTTATTTTGGTTGGCGTGTGTTGTAACTGCTGTAAAGGAGACTGCAACTGCCTTTCTTTGTTTGGATCCTTCAATGAGATGAGTTTTATTTTGGTTGGCGTGTGTTGTAACTGCTGTAAAGGAGACTGCAACTGCCTTTCTTTGTTTGGATCCTTCAATGAGATGAGTTTTATTTTGGTTGGCGTGTGTTGTAACTGCTGTAAAGGAGACTGCAACTGCCTTTCTTTGTTTGGATCCTTCAATGAGATGAGTTTTATTTTGGTTGGCGTGTGTTGTAACTGCTGTAAAGGAGACTGCAACTGCCTTTCTTTGTTTGGATCCTTCAATGAGATGAGTTTTATTTTGGTTGGCGTGTGTTGTAACTGCTGTAAAGGAGACTGCAACTGCCTTTCTTTGTTTGGATCCTTCAATGAGATGAGTTTTATTTTGGTTGGCGTGTGTTGTAACTGCTGTAAAGGAGACTGCAACTGCCTTTCTTTGTTTGGATCCTTCAATGAGATGAGTTTTATTTTGGTTGGCGTGTGTTGTAACTGCTGTAAAGGAGACTGCAACTGCCTTTCTTTGTTTGGATCCTTCAATGAGATGAGTTTTATTTTGGTTGGCGTGTGTTGTAACTGCTGTAAAGGAGACTGCAACTGCCTTTCTTTGTTTGGATCCTTCAATGAGATGAGTTTTATTTTGGTTGGCGTGTGTTGTAACTGCTGTAAAGGAGACTGCAACTGCCTTTCTTTGTTTGGATCCTTCAATGAGATGAGTTTTATTTTGGTTGGCGTGTGTTGTAACTGCTGTAAAGGAGACTGCAACTGCCTTTCTTTGTTTGGATCCTTCAATGAGATGAGTTTTATTTTGGTTGGCGTGTGTTGTAACTGCTGTAAAGGAGACTGCAACTGCCTTTCTTTGTTTGGATCCTTCAATGAGATGAGTTTTATTTTGGTTGGCGTGTGTTGTAACTGCTGTAAAGGAGACTGCAACTGCCTTTCTTTGTTTGGATCCTTCAATGAGATGAGTTTTATTTTGGTTGGCGTGTGTTGTAACTGCTGTAAAGGAGACTGCAACTGCCTTTCTTTGTTTGGATCCTTCAATGAGATGAGTTTTATTTTGGTTGGCGTGTGTTGTAACTGCTGTAAAGGAGACTGCAACTGCCTTTCTTTGTTTGGATCCTTCAATGAGATGAGTTTTATTTTGGTTGGCGTGTGTTGTAACTGCTGTAAAGGAGACTGCAACTGCCTTTCTTTGTTTGGATCCTTCAATGAGATGAGTTTTATTTTGGTTGGCGTGTGTTGTAACTGCTGTAAAGGAGACTGCAACTGCCTTTCTTTGTTTGGATCCTTCAATGAGATGAGTTTTATTTTGGTTGGCGTGTGTTGTAACTGCTGTAAAGGAGACTGCAACTGCCTTTCTTTGTTTGGATCCTTCAATGAGATGAGTTTTATTTTGGTTGGCGTGTGTTGTAACTGCTGTAAAGGAGACTGCAACTGCCTTTCTTTGTTTGGATCCTTCAATGAGATGAGTTTTATTTTGGTTGGCGTGTGTTGTAACTGCTGTAAAGGAGACTGCAACTGCCTTTCTTTGTTTGGATCCTTCAATGAGATGAGTTTTATTTTGGTTGGCGTGTGTTGTAACTGCTGTAAAGGAGACTGCAACTGCCTTTCTTTGTTTGGATCCTTCAATGAGATGAGTTTTATTTTGGTTGGCGTGTGTTGTAACTGCTGTAAAGGAAAGGAGACTGCAACTGCCTTTCTTTGTTTGGATCCTTCAATGAGATGAGTTTTATTTTGGTTGGCGTGTGTTGTAACTGCTGTAAAGGAAAGGAGACTGCAACTGCCTTTCTTTGTTTGGATCCTTCAATGAGATGAGTTTTATTTTGGTTGGCGTGTGTTGTAACTGCTGTAAAGGAGACTGCAACTGCCTTTCTTTGTTTGGATCCTTCAATGAGATGAGTTTTATTTTGGTTGGCGTGTGTTGTAACTGCTGTAAAGGAGACTGCAACTGCCTTTCTTTGTTTGGATCCTTCAATGAGATGAGTTTTATTTTGGTTGGCGTGTGTTGTAACTGCTGTAAAGGAGACTGCAACTGCCTTTCTTTGTTTGGATCCTTCAATGAGATGAGTTTTATTTTGGTTGGCGTGTGTTGTAACTGCTGTAAAGGAGACTGCAACTGCCTTTCTTTGTTTGGATCCTTCAATGAGATGAGTTTTATTTTGGTTGGCGTGTGTTGTAACTGCTGTAAAGGAGACTGCAACTGCCTTTCTTTGTTTGGATCCTTCAATGAGATGAGTTTTATTTTGGTTGGCGTGTGTTGTAACTGCTGTAAAGGAGACTGCAACTGCCTTTCTTTGTTTGGATCCTTCAATGAGATGAGTTTTATTTTGGTTGGCGTGTGTTGTAACTGCTGTAAAGGAGACTGCAACTGCCTTTCTTTGTTTGGGTCCTTCAATGAGATGAGTTTTATTTTGGTTGGCGTGTGTTGTAACTGCTGTAAAGGAGACTGCAACTGCCTTTCTTTGTTTGGTCCTTCAATGAGATGAGTTTTATTTTGGTTGGCGTGTGTTGTAACTGCTGTAAAGGAGACTGCAACTGCCTTTCTTTGTTTGGGTCCTTCAATGAGATGAGTTTTATTTTGGTTGGCGTGTGTTGTAACTGCTGTAAAGGAGACTGCAACTGCCTTTCTTTGTTTGGGTCCTTCAATGAGATGAGTTTTATTTTGGTTGGCGTGTGTTGTAACTGCTGTAAAGGAGACTGCAACTGCCTTTCTTTGCTTTGTTTGGGTCCTTCAATGAGATGAGTTTTATTTTGGTTGGCGTGTGTTGTAACTGCTGTAAAGGAGACTGCAACTGCCTTTCTTTGTTTGGATCCTTCAATGAGATGAGTTTTATTTTGGTTGGCGTGTGTTGTAACTGCTGTAAAGGAGACTGCAACTGCCTTTCTTTGTTTGGATCCTTCAATGAGATGAGTTTTATTTTGGTTGGCGTGTGTTGTAACTGCTGTAAAGGAGACTGCAACTGCCTTTCTTTGTTTGGATCCTTCAATGAGATGAGTTTTATTTTGGTTGGCGTGTGTTGTAACTGCTGTAAAGGAGACTGCAACTGCCTTTCTTTGTTTGGATCCTTCAATGAGATGAGTTTTATTTTGGTTGGCGTGTGTTGTAACTGCTGTAAAGGAGACTGCAACTGCCTTTCTTTGTTTGGATCCTTCAATGAGATGAGTTTTATTTTGGTTGGCGTGTGTTGTAACTGCTGTAAAGGAGACTGCAACTGCCTTTCTTTGTTTGGATCCTTCAATGAGATGAGTTTTATTTTGGTTGGCGTGTGTTGTAACTGCTGTAAAGGAGACTGCAACTGCCTTTCTTTGTTTGGATCCTTCAATGAGATGAGTTTTATTTTGGTTGGCGTGTGTTGTAACTGCTGTAAAGGAGACTGCAACTGCCTTTCTTTGTTTGGATCCTTCAATGAGATGAGTTTTATTTTGGTTGGCGTGTGTTGTAACTGCTGTAAAGGAGACTGCAACTGCCTTTCTTTGTTTGGATCCTTCAATGAGATGAGTTTTATTTTGGTTGGCGTGTGTTGTAACTGCTGTAAAGGAGACTGCAACTGCCTTTCTTTGTTTGGATCCTTCAATGAGATGAGTTTTATTTTGGTTGGCGTGTGTTGTAACTGCTGTAAAGGAGACTGCAACTGCCTTTCTTTGTTTGGATCCTTCAATGAGATGAGTTTTATTTTGGTTGGCGTGTGTTGTAACTGCTGTAAAGGAGACTGCAACTGCCTTTCTTTGTTTGGATCCTTCAATGAGATGAGTTTTATTTTGGTTGGCGTGTGTTGTAACTGCTGTAAAGGAGACTGCAACTGCCTTTCTTTGTTTGGATCCTTCAATGAGATGAGTTTTATTTTGGTTGGCGTGTGTTGTAACTGCTGTAAAGGAGACTGCAACTGCCTTTCTTTGTTTGGATCCTTCAATGAGATGAGTTTTATTTTGGTTGGCGTGTGTTGTAACTGCTGTAAAGGAGACTGCAACTGCCTTTCTTTGTTTGGATCCTTCAATGAGATGAGTTTTATTTTGGTTGGCGTGTGTTGTAACTGCTGTAAAGGAGACTGCAACTGCCTTTCTTTGTTTGGATCCTTCAATGAGATGAGTTTTATTTTGGTTGGCGTGTGTTGTAACTGCTGTAAAGGAGACTGCAACTGCCTTTCTTTGTTTGGATCCTTCAATGAGATGAGTTTTATTTTGGTTGGCGTGTGTTGTAACTGCTGTAAAGGAGACTGCAACTGCCTTTCTTTGTTTGGATCCTTCAATGAGATGAGTTTTATTTTGGTTGGCGTGTGTTGTAACTGCTGTAAAGGAGACTGCAACTGCCTTTCTTTGTTTGGATCCTTCAATGAGATGAGTTTTATTTTGGTTGGCGTGTGTTGTAACTGCTGTAAAGGAGACTGCAACTGCCTTTCTTTGTTTGGATCCTTCAATGAGATGAGTTTTATTTTGGTTGGCGTGTGTTGTAACTGCTGTAAAGGAGACTGCAACTGCCTTTCTTTGTTTGGATCCTTCAATGAGATGAGTTTTATTTTGGTTGGCGTGTGTTGTAACTGCTGTAAAGGAGACTGCAACTGCCTTTCTTTGTTTGGATCCTTCAATGAGATGAGTTTTATTTTGGTTGGCGTGTGTTGTAACTGCTGTAAAGGAGACTGCAACTGCCTTTCTTTGTTTGGATCCTTCAATGAGATGAGTTTTATTTTGGTTGGCGTGTGTTGTAACTGCTGTAAAGGAGACTGCAACTGCCTTTCTTTGTTTGGATCCTTCAATGAGATGAGTTTTATTTTGGTTGGCGTGTGTTGTAACTGCTGTAAAGGAGACTGCAACTGCCTTTCTTTGTTTGGATCCTTCAATGAGATGAGTTTTATTTTGGTTGGCGTGTGTTGTAACTGCTGTAAAGGAGACTGCAACTGCCTTTCTTTGTTTGGATCCTTCAATGAGATGAGTTTTATTTTGGTTGGCGTGTGTTGTAACTGCTGTAAAGGAGACTGCAACTGCCTTTCTTTGTTTGGATCCTTCAATGAGATGAGCTTTATTTTGGTTGGCGTGTGTTGTAACTGCTGTAAAGGAGACTGCAACTGCCTTTCTTTGTTTGGATCCTTCAATGAGATGAGTTTTATTTTGGTTGGCGTGTGTTGTAACTGCTGTAAAGGAGACTGCAACTGCCTTTCTTTGTTTGGATCCTTCAATGAGATGAGTTTTATTTTGGTTGGCGTGTGTTGTAACTGCTGTAAAGGAGACTGCAACTGCCTTTCTTTGTTTGGATCCTTCAATGAGATGAGTTTTAATTTGGTTGGCGTGTGTTGTAACTGCTGTAAAGGAGACTGCAACTGCCTTTCTTTGTTTGGATCCTTCAATGAGATGAGTTTTATTTTGGTTGGCGTGTGTTGTAACTGCTGTAAAGGAGACTGCAACTGCCTTTCTTTGTTTGGATCCTTCAATGAGATGAGTTTTATTTTGGTTGGCGTGTGTTGTAACTGCTGTAAAGGAGACTGCAACTGCCTTTCTTTGTTTGGATCCTTCAATGAGATGAGTTTTATTTTGGTTGGCGTGTGTTGTAACTGCTGTAAAGGAGACTGCAACTGCCTTTCTTTGTTTGGATCCTTCAATGAGATGAGTTTTATTTTGGTTGGCGTGTGTTGTAACTGCTGTAAAGGAGACTGCAACTGCCTTTCTTTGTTTGGATCCTTCAATGAGATGAGTTTTATTTTGGATGATTCCACTGTCAGGGGAGGTTGAGCAATTATGGAGTTTAATTTGTTTGCAGTGTTGCAAGGGCCTTCGACTAACCATAACTTGTACTGAAGGCCAAAGTACCTGACAGCAGCAGAGCTGAAGCTGCCTGCGAATCATAGCTGATGGCTAGTGCCAGGATCCATAAACCAGAACCATTCAAGACCCTACTCCACTTCTTCGTGGTGCCTTAGGTAACAGTAGTCTGGTCAAGAGAGCAGAGAGATCAAGATGGAAGGAATCAAATGAGCTGATTAATTAACATATTTTTTTAAGAAAAGATACCAGGTATTTCAACCTGAGACACCTTTCATCTATCTATTGACCTTTCGAGCCATAGCCGACCCATAGGACATAGACCCAGATACTCTTTCTCTTATCTAAATTTTTATTCTAGTAGTTTTCAATCCTTGTAAAGATCTTTTATCAAATCTTGCCATTTGTCTCTGTTGTGTGTGAGCAGCTCTATCTCATTGAGGGAGCGGATTCCTGCTGCTCTTGCCACCTTTCATGGTTCACCAATTAAAGTTTGGGTTGTCAGCCTTCACTATTGATGTGAACAAAAGAGTTAGCATGCCTTGTCTGGATTGGCTCACAATGGAATCACAGCATTAAGAAATTTTGTACCAGGTATCTTCAATATCTTTAACCATTTCATGTCAGATCCAGCCCCTTAAGTGAGAATGTCATTGACGTGTGCTCAGTTGTACAAAATTATTTATAAAAGAAAAACTTCCCCAGCAGGTATGTTAAGAAAATTATGCTTATTCCACCTCCATACAGGGGACAACAAATCAAGTCATAAATGCATGCAGATGCCACAACTTGGCAATTCCTCCAGACCTAACACAGCAATAAACAATAGTAATGGCAGTTAATATCACACAGTTATAACTTACAGTATCAGTTTACTCACAAAAAGGGAGCTCCTAAAAAAAACTGCACATCATGAGAAGAGGAAAGTTGGAATACTTGGTTATAACTGGCAAAATACAGGGAAAGAGAGATCATGAACAACAAAAAGAAGACACTAGACAGCTGGTGTCATGGCATCGGAAACAGTCAACAACAGAATTTTACAGTGGATGAACATGATGAACTTTGTCAACTAGTATGGCAAGTGATAATGATGAGTAACAGTTTACCCTGTCATAAATTGTTATTCAATTTCTCAACAAATCTTCTCACAGCAATATGGAAAGGTCACAACTTTCAGTCACGCACTGACATACAACACTATCTATCACAATATTTACATTTTCCTCTTCTAATTCCATGATGATGACAATAAACAGGTCAATATGTGAATGTTTTAAAAAAACATGACCATTTTGTACTTTGTGAAATGTTCCATATTTTTATTGTACATTCATGTTTGAAGATTTGACATTATAAATGGAATACAACATGCAAAAAAATAACTGCTAGGCCCTTAAGTACACACACTAAAAAATACTTAACATTTCAAGTCATGCACTGACAATGCAAAAACAGCAAAGTGGGGAGTGTTCCTCAAACTTGTTTGCCCTGAAAAATACCTTACAGTGTCCTGGCATTTACATACAAAAAATGAACGGTACTTCATGAAGCAGGGTGATCTCTGATTTTTAGACCACAGACAATATGACAGGAATGAGAGCAAAGGAAAGGCCTTACTTGCACGCTGCACACAGCAAACTGGTCAAAAAGATATGCTGCAAGACTGGTGGCCAAATATATAATTTCAAGGATGTGTGACAACCTACTTGGTTTTGAGTAATGAATATTGCATTACAATAATACCATTTATACAACACTTCAGAAATCTTGCAACATTGTCCCTGGCGGCATTCAGTACAAGAATATAGACCAACTATTAGAGAATGATATAAAAGACCTGGCCAGAGAGTGTAATGCAAACATGAAGAGGGACAAGGTAGTAGAGGAATGGCTTCACAACTTCTTTCTTCCAGTGTCAAAACTTATTATGATTATTGCCTGATCATTGCTTACAGAATTTATCTCATTGCAAAATACTACTGGCAAGCTTCTAGAGAAATCATCGCTTGTAGACTAGCTTAGGACTTCAGCTTCATATGTTCCCATCCACATTAGGAGGGTATTGATGCAGTAAAGAGACATGGCTCAATGCAATAGATTCAGTAGTGTTTGTCTTTGATATATTCCAAGCTCATAAGGAGACCTGTTCAGAAGTGATAGTCTTAGATAAGAGCTTACAGTAGAATTTTATTTCACTATCTCCTGCGCATGTTATTGAGGCTTGATGTACATCCTCTGATTGTTATATGGATAGTGGCATCTTTTTTACAGAGAAAGGTGGCTTCCAGGTGTGGAAGCTGGTTATCAGCTCTGATTTGCCCAGGACTCCCTTAAGTTTCATCGCTGTTATTGGTTCTATTCAATGCATACACTATTGTGATTACAGATAAGCAACTGGAGGGAAAGGGAAGAATACTTTCGTTCACTAATTATATCTTGATGTATTGACAGAGCAAAGATGGGAATGAGATCATCTAGTCTCTGCAAAAAAAGGAACTAAATCACATCATGTTAATTCAGACATTCCATTTGTGAAAGTGATTAGAACCAATATGACATATTTAGAAGTGAAATTTGATCCTAGTGTATCAAAGGACATATTAACCACGTGATAACAAAAGCTCACAGGGGATTTTCAGTACAAGAGTCATGGTTGGTAGCTACTGGCATCAAACCATTGTTGGCTGGTACTTTGTACAGGGGACTAGTCCTTTTGCCCACCAAGTATGCCATGGCCATTCTCACTGTTAGCGCAACTCATGATGACAGACTAGCTGAAGATAAAGGGAACACTGAAGATAAAGGGAACAGAGTAATCCTGGGGCAGAATTGGTACCTGTGCCTCCAGGATTCAGTACTACATTTTCTGTCATCGTGACACTAGACATGCCCTTATCTGTAAAAAATGTCAATGACACTGATGGTTCCATTGTGCATCATCAACGTAGTACTGGGCTATTACTGTATATTCCAGTAAAATAACTATACATGAAGATAGAAGTGCCTACACAATGACAACCAGTAGCATGATGATGAAAATTATGGCCATGACAAAACATTTGACATGGTTAGAGCCCTTTCATTTTTCTTCTAAGAAATCACCTGTTAAGTGGGCAGATGTGCTGTGTCACTAATTTACAGCAAGCCATATCTGCACCCATCACATCCATCTTCAGCATGGGTAGATTTCTACTTTAACAAATTTTTCCCAGACATTGGTCCACTCTTTTAAACTTTTAGCTACCAAGGGTTCTTTAATGTGCACAGAGCACACACAGGACCTCCTACTAATCATCGTTATCTGAATGGGCTAGACATTGGATCTCACTATGAAAAGACTAGGGGTGGCTCAAGTCATCAAAAAATCATGGATTTGAAGAGAAAAATTCCCACTGTCTCTGATGGGATTTGAACTCAGGACCAAGCTGTGCAATGTCTTACCTCTAGATCAGCCAGTTCCCTGTTAGAGCCACAAGATTTCACTATGTCTGTGTGATGAGTGACTCAACGAGTTTGATCAAAAAAATCCAGACAGCTTCATCTGCAGACACTGGCTGAGTCAAAAAAAGAATTCAAAGATCTGCATAGTTACCATCTTGTTCATTCCAGAGCACACTGCAGGTGTTTAAGGCAAAGAAAGAGCAGAAAAATTAGCTGGTTCTGTGATTATACCAGATGGACAAGCAAATGAATAGGACAGGTAACAACTTCTGAGACATGAGCAGAATGAAGGAATTTTAAAAGAAATGAAACCATATCACTATCCAGACTGTTGTGAAAATTTGGCATAAAGTTTGAAATTACCAGAATAGAACGATATTCTGGATGAATGAAAGGAACTATTAACCAACAATGAACTGACACAGTTAGTAACTGAGTGCTGATGAATATCCTGAGAAGATCAATCAGAGCACCTTTGGCTGTGTCTGGAGTACAGCGACGATGATGATCCTAACATAACACAAACATATTCTGGGTGATATGAAAGAAATTGTCAACCAAACCGGCAGGGTTAGTCACTGTGTGCTGATGATTATTTGAAGGAGTGCAGTGATGATGATCCCAACATAATATAGCACAAACATATACAACATTAAATTATGATGATATTTGTTACAAAAATTTATACTCTCTTCCTTCAAATACAAACGTAAGCAAGACACCACCCAAAATAATCCATATTAACAATGTCACAAAATGTAGATTTTTGTGTTGCTATTTTCCAGGCAGTCTTACCCAGCAAGCCTAATTTTCAGCTACAGGTTGTGTCCTTGAAGAGAACAAATATGAGTAGCCGATTGTGGAGTTAGTTCAAATTGCAACATTTATCTTGCTAACAAAATTGTCATATGTGCAGAATACTGTGAAACAATTGGCTCTACAAGGAAGACATAAAGAACATACGACCAGTGAAGAGAACTGCTGCCAACATTGATTCTTCCTATATGAAGATCCTGAAATAAACCATAAATTGCATCAAGCTATTGGCATTGTCTGAAGTCTTACACAAACAAAGTCTGATAAAAAGATTACATATTTAATTCATTTTCAAAAAGGAAGACAATGTTATCATTTTTGGCATTAAAAAAATAGCAATGAGAAAAGTCTCATTTTAAACAGATACTGACTAAATCCATCAATGCATTTTTGTATTCCATTCAGATAACTCTTGTGAGCACTACTTTTAGATTAATAAGCACACCGACCATATGCCTATAAAGATACAAACATGCCAAGCTTTAGAAACAGTTATGCACTTTTTAATTGAAATCACTACACTCTTCTGTGCTAGCAACACTGAAATTAATTACAGAAATAACGCTAAAGTGTATCATATGAAAATATTACATTAAACCCAAGTTGTGAATTTGCATTTATTGCTGCAATAAGATATGAACAAGTGAATTATTATGTGCAGTGAGTATTTAAGCTTTAAACTGTAAAAGTGTTTAAACAAAAGTGTGACAATGTACATGTATGTCATGCACACAGACACACACAAATATGAATATATATGGAAATGAATTTTTCTCTTTATTCTGACATTTATATCAGCAGATCTCCATCCTCAGACCAGCATTTGTAATCTATCAGTTGAGTGATTTCAGATCATGTTTTAAACATCTCTTTAACAAGGGAAAGGCAGACCTCTGTTTTGCTGGAAGCAAACTCTCCTGCACAAACATAAATCTTCGGAAATCTGTCCACCATTCTTCTAATATAAGTAAACCAGCCGCCAATTTAATAATTTTGTTTAGTTTATGTTGTTCATGAGGAATAAAATGGGATATAAAAAAAAAGTGTTGTCATTTTTTAATGTGATGTGATCAGCAGTTAGGCAGCAATTTATACTTTTTTTTATTATTAGTGTCTCAATAAAATGAGCAGTGCATATATTTTTGAACTACTGTGATATTGGAAGTGAGTGTATCAAAAATATATGAAATATAAAAGTATACAAATATATGGGAAGACATAGAAAGAAACAGATGAAATTTGCAGCAGTAAACACCAAATTCATGCAACATTAGAGCTAAATTATGTACACGATCAATTTCAATAACCAGTGAAGAACTTACACATCAGCAATATAGAAAATAGGCGTGACCAGGTTTTAAACTTTATGACCTAGTTATAACTACACCTACTTTTCTTATACAGACAACAGAGATATAAGAGATAGATGGCAAGAATATATAACAGAATTATTTCATGACGAAAGGGACAAAAAGCCAGACATAAAATGTACATACAACTATAAGATCCTGAAGTAGAAAAAGCTATAAAAACAATAAAAAAGAGAAAGGCAGCAGGACCTGACAATAAATATACAGATAGAGACGATACAGGCTCTAGAAAATTTTGGCATCGAAGTGATCACAGACATATGCAATGACATATACCATACAGGATACATACCAAACGAACTAAATACATCGACTTTCATTGCATTGCCTAAATAGAATGGTGCAGTTGAATGCAGTGATTTCAGAACAATAAGCCTAATGAGCCAGGTAAAAAAAATTGTACTAAAAGTTATACAGGGAAGGATTCAGAATAAAATCAATACTGAATTAGATGAGCAACAATTTGGATTCAGGAAAAACAGTGGCACAAAAGAAGCCATATTTAGCATGAGAACATTGATTGAAAAGTACATAGATAAACAAACCAATTTATGCCTGCTTCATAGACTACACCAAAGCTTTCGATAGAATACACCATAACCAACTTATAGACTGCCTAAAGGATATAATCTAGACGACACAGACATACGACTAATATGTAATTTGTACTGGGAGCAAACAGCAATAATAAAATATAACAAGGAGAACTCTACACCCATGGACATAAAAAGAGGAGTAAGACAAGGATGCATCCTATCACCAAGCTTGTTCAATCTATACACTGAGAAAATCTTTAAAAACAACTCAGAGATGCCAGGCCTACAAATTAATGGAAAGATAATCAATAACCTAAGATATGCTGATGATACTGTTATACTAGCAGAAAATCCTAAAGACCTACAACAATTGTTTAATGTGATAAACATAACAAGCAAAAAATATGGACTAGATATGAATATCAAAAAGACTAAAACTATGATCATAAACAAAGAGAATTCTCAAGACCTACAATTAAATATCACAGTTGAGGGAATACATCTGGAGACAGTCCAGAGCTACAACTGCCTGGGACATACTATAACCAGTGATGGAAAATGCAAAATTGAAATAAACAAAAGAATAGGTATGGCAAAAAGTAATTTTAATGCCATGAAAAATATACTAACAACAAGACAAATATCATCAGGGCTGAAACTAAGAATGGCAAAATGTTACATTTTCTCAATATTCCTGTATAGTGCAGAAACATGGATATTAGACAAGAAAACAGAACAGAAAATTTAAGCCTTTGAAATGTGGATTTATAGAAGAAAGGTAGAATTGGATGGAAAGAAAAGAAAACAAACGATGAAGTTTTAAAACAACTGAAAATAAAAAGAGAACTACTAAATACAATTAAGACAAGACAAATGAAATTTTTGGGGCATGTTAAAAGACACAACAGCCTACTAAAAGTAATATTGGAAGGGAAAATACAAGGTAAAAGATGCAGAGGCAGACCAAGACTAACATGGGAGAGTAACATCAAAAGATGGACAAGTCAATCTATGACAGCCTGCACCATCAAAGCTAGAAACAGAGTAGAATGGCGATCCATGGTAGCCAACCTTCATTGTGGAGAAGGCACTCGATGATGATGATGACTTTTTCTTATATAGAGCAACCTGGAAAGAATTATTTTAAACTGATTACCATTTTGTATTTCTATTATTTAGAGCAGAGATGATTATATTTTGCTGCTACCACATTAATCAGGTGGAAGTGCAGTGGTTAGTGAACTTACCTGCTGGGGAAAAGAAGCTGGGTTCAATTCTAACTAACAGCTTCTAGGATCACCCAGCATAAATGGGTACTGGACATTTTTTTCTCAGAAAGAAGGCTACTAAAGTAATACTGACTACATTACTAAAAAAAAAAAACTGGCCACTAGTTGAAAACTAGGGACCACACTCAATGTGTGACAAGGTTGATATGATTGATTATTAATTAAATACCAATTATGTCCAGTAGGCAATTGTTATCTTGACTTAATATTACTGTGATGTTTCACCAGCATTTAGCTGCTTTGGCTATATACACAAAATACATTTCTGACCCATAAATATTAACTTTTTTCATTGTTTATCCATACAGCTGCAAGTAATGCTCTTAATAGTTATCAGATATTAGTCATTTAAAATGTTTAACAAATGCTCACATAATCAACTTATAAATCTGTAGCAGTTTTGTGTCACACAATCAAATTTTAATCCTATCTTCCAGAAAACAAATGAAAACAATAAGCTACTTATACATCTCACTTAATGAATGTTCAACTTCGCACATACATTTTTTTTCTGGTGTGAACATATTTATATTCACACACATTAATAATTTTAAAATAATATTTAGACATACATTAGACTCTCGATTATCCAGAATGAATGGGAAAAGGAAAATCCTGGTAAAACCATTATATATATGAAACTGAAGGAGTGGGTACAGAATTTAAAAAGTTAGCATTTACTTAATTTATTACTGCTTGAAATAAGACAGTCAACTAACTTGCTTTGTCTTTTCAATAGCCTTTTGTTGAATGGTGCTACGTAGATTTCTCAGGATGAATTTTTCCATTCAGTTACTGTCTTCTTGGCATTCTAAGTAATCAAAAGCTTTGATGTGTTAGCGCAGAAATGAGACTTGCACTCCGTTCCAGTATGTGGTCCTCTTCTTCTTCTTCGGTGGGGTTGGTTCATTTTGCATAGTCCCAGTAACACATTGTACAATTTCATCGTCATTCAACATTTCATGTCCGGCTAAATTATTGTCTTCATTTAACCAATCATGCATCTTCCTCGTCAACATTTTCACATCCATCTATGCCTTGTAAACTATTCAAGACTGTATGCACTGTTTCACAAGTACTGTCTTCAAAATCAATAAATTCATCACTTTCCTGTAATATTTTCCACCACAATTTTTGTAAAGTTGATGATCTTATTGATTTTCAAGCAGAATCAATGTCGTAAATAGCATCCAACACTGTCAGATCTTTCCAAAATGCAAACAAATCATTACTGTCCTCTTCTACAAAATTAAGCAGCAAATGTTGGTGATAAATTGCTTTTAGGTTCTTCTAGATCACTCCTTGGTCAATAGTAAAAAAAAAAAAAAAAAAAAAAAAAAAAAAAAAAAAAAAAAAGTAAAGTTATCTCATACCAAGTGACATGTAGGGAATATGGTGTTAGTGACCATAAATTGTACAGACCTTCGGCACATGCTTTTTGGGGCAATGTGGTCGGTATTACGCCCGTGCCGCTTTACTTTCCTAAAAAAAAATTTGGTACCCATTAAAAGGCTGGGTGAACCGGAAGCCGTTGGTTGGGATCGAACCATACCTCTTGTCCTTTGTAGTCCAGTTCACTAACCACTGAGCTATCGCGGCTCCCACTCCTTGGTCAATGGGTTGCATTAATCATGTCACATTTACAGGTAAAAACTGTAAGAAAAATAGTACCATCTTCAAACCATCCCCAATTGTGTGACTATGTGCATTGTCTAAAAGTAACACAGCCTTCTGTGGCAGACCAAGAAATTTGAGATGTTGAGGCACTGATGGAATGAAGTTTTGTTTCAAACCAGTCCATAAATATTTATTTGTCCATCCATGCTGACTTATTGTAATCATAATTAACAAGTAAATTATTTACATCTTTAACTTTAGAGAAAGTTCTGGGTTTTCTTACTGTTCCGATAACTAAGGTTTTAAAAAATGAGACCGGAAGCATTAACGCAGCACAAAACCATAAGATGTTGTTTATGTGCTGGAGCACTTAGCTTAAGTTTTCCTTGACAGACACTTCCAATACAATCCTGTTTCATTAGCAATGTAGATTTGTTCAGGTTTTAAACTCTCCTTTTCTATGAAATGCTGAAATTGTGGTTGGAAGTCCTTAGCTGCTTGCTCATCACTGGTGAGTTTTTTTTTCCTTGAATAATGATCTGACAAATTCCATGCCTTTCCTTAAACCTAATCAACCAGCCAGAGAAAGCATTAAACTCCCTGAATAATTTTAGTTCGTCATTAAATTTATTTGCCTTTGCTGCACAAACAGCACCTGGATATAGAAATTCCCTTCCCGATGTTGGTTGAACTACAAAAGCATTTAGTTTATCTAGTTCATTAAATGTTGAAGTTTTCATTGTTTTTTTGTTTTTTTTTTTAGACATGCCTCGACTTCCATTGTCCGTTGTCCCAGCAAATTCAACTAGTTTTTGTTAGTTTTTAATGACATCACGTACAGTTTTGTCTCCTACATTATATTCATTCATTAACAATTTCACTGTTTGGCCAACCTCAGATCTATTAATTATTTCAATTTTTTTAGTTATCGAAGAAACGACTTTTTTTTTTTTTCATTTTGACATTATAACCGCAATATGTTTTAAAACATTATTTAATAACATCTTAAATGTTGGCAATGCAGGGGAGATATCCCATCGAATCTTAATTCAGAAACACACTGCAGTCATGTCACGTGAGCTCATGTACTATCATGTAATGCACGTCACGGGTAACAATGTATTTCAATGTACATGTACATCAGAAACACGTATTCACACCACTGACTTTTGATGTGATATGTACATACATATAACAATTTTATTTTCTAAAAACTTACATCTCTGGTCAGATGTGAGCTCACAGATTTGCTTCAGTATGATAAATTTATTTTAAAAGGCAGATTTTTTGTTTAGATTTTTTTTAATTTGTAAGTTTTTGACAAAGGTCTCCCGGATAATCCACTTACCGGTTAGTCCAATTCCAGATAATTGAGAGTCTACTGTATTTCTAATCTTTACCCTAAAGCCCAAGTATTGACATTCACATATATAGGATTTTTCAAATATTCCTTTACATAACAGTGTTTGCACAAACATTTTATCATTACTTAACTTTCTTCTGTCTATCATACCTAACCTTTACTTTTCAAACTGAACAGCTTTGAGGTTATTTATTTTTAAAGTTTAGAAAAAATGTATTGCCACAAAAAAAAAAAAAACTTGCATCCACTGATTGAAGTATACTTCAATTAGTAATATTTACATAGTATAACTTATACAATTTAAACTAAGGAGATGGGGGAAAAGAGGTAAACAAAAAAAATGCAATGTAAGAGGATGGAGTTGTCAAATAGGAACATTTGATATTCTGAACAATCTCTATGATTAATGAATGGGTGATCTCACAAACAGCACGTCAGGTAAAATACACACAATGTACATTATATAACAAAAAACTGGAAGATCTTGATTTTGACATGTTTTGTCGCATAATAAAAACAGGAAAAGACAAGGTCTTAACATAAAAAAGGTAAAAATTAATGAGTTCATTAAAGAGATTTTGTTTTATAAAGAAGATTACATTAAAAATAAGATATCAACCATAACATCAGACATGAGATGGAATTGAAAAATAAAATTGAATTGCAAGGCAGGAAGTCAAACATTTTGCAGGTTAGAGAAAAGCATTTGGATGAGAACCAAAGAGCACTGGATTCAGGTGCTTGTATAATGCTCAACTATCTACAAGAATTTCGGTCCCTTCAGCTTAACCCTAGGTTATGATACCTATCTGTGACTGACATATTTATGATGATCATCATCATCATCGAGTGCAGTCTCTGCATCAAAGGTTGGCTACCATTGAGCGCCATTCAGCTCTGTATCTTGTTTTTATAGTATGGGTTGTCATAGGCTGACTCGTCTATCTTCAGATGTTACTCATCCATGTTAGTCTTGGTCTGCCTCTACCTCTTTTACCTTGTATTTTCCCATCCAAAATACTCTCAGTAGGTTGCTGTGCCTTTTAACATGCACCAAAAATCTCATTTGTCTTGTCTGAATTGTGTTTAGTGGTTCTCTTTCATTTTTAGCTGTTGTAAGACTTCATCATCATCATGTGCCATACCGGTTGGCATAGGCGATCATGTCCATCCACAATCTTCTATCTACAGTGCATCGTGTAAGTTCTATTGTTGACTGTTTTCCATGCCAGGACACCAAGCTATCCAGTATTTTCTCTCTTTGTCATCCGCAATCTCTCTTTCCTTCATGTAGGATTTCATCATTTGTTTTCTTTTCATCTAATCCTATTCTATAAATCCACATTTCAAAAGCTTAAATTTTCTGTTCCGCTTTCTTGTCTAATGTCCATGTTTCTGCACTATACAGGAATGTTGAGAAGATGTAATATTATGCTATTCTTAGTGTTAGCGCTGATATTATTTGTTTGTGTACGATACATGAGCTAAAATTACTATGAAAATTTGCCAGCACTGGACATGTTACAATGTCTAACAGTACAGTTGTCAGTATGTAAGGTGGCTACCTCACAGCATTATTTGCTGTGTTTCCCAAGTCACAAAGGTTGTTTGATGTCACAGCCGACGACTGAGGAAATTTTCTGGTCAAAGAAATATCCAGAAAATTGAAAATTTTTTTTTTTTCTGCATTAAACAATCATATCTCATGAAATGAAAGAAACAAAATCCTACACCAAGAGGAATCAATCCAATACTCAGGGGTCACCAAAAATAGTAATTAGGAAGGTAAACGGGGGGGGGGGGGGGTGTCTGACCATGGAAAACTGTCCAATTTTGAAGAATTTGTGTTTTGATCTGGTGACTTTTACTACGGTATCGTAATTTAGGGTTAAAAGAAATAATTTTTTTTATTTTATCAAAAGGCATGACCATAATCCTGACAATAATTGCATCACTTCATGTAGAAATTATTTCAAAGAATATTATGTTACATAGTTACCAATAGAAGAACATTGATCAGAAAGGCAAGGGCAGCAGGAATAGGCTCCATCAATGAGATAGAGTTGCTTGCATAGAACAGATAATAATGGCAAGATCAATAATAAAAGATCTTTACAAGGATAAAAAGCTGCTAGAATAAAAATTTGGATAAGAGAAAGAGTATCTGGGTCTATGTCCTATAGGCCGGCTATAGCTCGAAAGGTCAAAAGATAGATGGAGGATTATTTGCCCACATCAATCATAAAGTAACAGCCCATTTATCTCTTCTCTCCCCCCCCCCCCCCCAAATGAGATTAGGAAAGTTAATGACCACTATGACAGACAACTCTACGGAAATCGATTTTAGGGGAAAAAAAGTTGAATAACTGATATTTATAGAATGTGCCTTCAATACTTAAAATAAGAAATTATATGAAAGCCTACTCTGATGTTACTATAATCTGTTCATTGCATCAATGTTATAATATACAAATGCCATCAGCAGAACTCAACCATCATATTCAGCGGTTCTCAACCACCTGGAAATTGTGGTCCTCTTTACACACAAAATCATTTTTCAAAAAACACCTTGCTTATTCAACACTGGTATTTCGGCAGTCACATTACAAAATAATTTTTGTTTTCAAATACAAACAATTCAATCATGGGGTGGTCTGAAGTGCTTAAAGTGACAGCAGTAAGCTGTAATGTTGTGGCAGACAGTGCTTTTACTTAGTGCTATTATCCACTATAAAATCTAAAAGCAAGACAGGTATACATTTTGAAAAGTTGGAAAAGAAATTATGATTTTGAGTCATGAGAAAGCACACTACCAATACACTGCCACAAAGAAAAAAACTGTATTCAAATGTATACAAGAACAATTCACAAAATTTCATCAAGATATTAAATAATGCCACAAACTATAAAATTAATAGAAACTTATTTTTTTAAATATAAATGTAATGACTTTATGGTGATTTGATATGAACTATTATTCCAATATTTGCTGCTGGTGTTGGGAAAAATCTCAAAAATGACTGCCATGTGAATGTAAATTAACAATGTCCAAGAAACAAAATAATTCAAAATATGAATAATTACTGGATTTTAAAGCACAAACACTTTGTTGAACATCTGTACAGAGGATGTCAGAGCTGAAAATCAATGTACAAATTAGTAGAGAGTAATAGAAATATGTCAACTACTACTCATCTGTGTTACTAAATTTTGGTATAAGATACCATTATGCTTTGGGTATATATTTCACTGATGACAACAAGTGATTGTAGGACAGTCCATGCTAAACATTCGTGCTACAGCACAGAGATTCATAAGAGAAAGTCTTGGCACAATAACATTTCATAATTATCTTGAAAACAGCCATTTCTTAACTCATTAACTGAATATATTTGAATTTGTTCATTCAAATCAACTTTAAATGAACTAGAATTGAATTAATGAATTTAAATCATTACTTCAAAAGTGTAGTTGTTAAATTAATTGAACTAAATTGGTAACCTAGAAATATCATTATGACAAACTTTACACATTGAGATTTCATGACTTCAAGATGACAATGTGCATATTACAGAAAAAAGTGAATACAAATATAAAAGGGTCATGACACTGATGAAATAGGATTCATGGGTGATCCCATCTGAGTGAGAACCTTGTCCAACCACTGCAGAGGTCCATTTAGATGCAGCTCAATCCAACATGGGGTTGAGGTAACATCCTGCCGGTGGTACTCGGCTCCCCACCCTTTGACAAAGCTCATGCGAATAATGCACATTTTGTTCAGCTCATAGACTGCCTCAAATCCATGGTTTACTGATTGAGACAACAGTGCTGCAAACTCCTGCCAACAAACCAACAGTTGGTTAAGCAACATGCACGTAACAGTGATAAATTCATACACATTAATAATAATAATTATTATTTTATTCAATTCTCAGCAGTTGCTGCGTTTTGCACCAAGTGGTCCAGTGTATCTACCCTCAGAGCTCATTTGTTCTGAACTATTTTTCTAGACTGGTTTTAAATGATAATTAAATATAATTATATGTTCTGTGATTTGTGCTGTGTTACGGTTTACAGAAAATTGCATCTCTGCACATTTAGATACAAACAACTTCAGCAATGAATTTTGTGGGTATTGGGCTACTTCACTCTTCAATCCCAAATAACTTGGCCAGACTAGCTAGTATACTTTCAAAATAAAGAAGGAAACTATGGCAAACAAGATTACCTGGTCAGGTATGAAGAAATAAATCCATTACACAAAAGTAAAACCATGCAAAGTTGAACCAAAATTACCCCAAACACAATATGAACATTACCAACATGAATATTACCAACTCCACTTTTGTTATACTGGCCACAACAAAATTAAACATTACTTGTACTCCAATCTCAAGATGGGCACCACTGATCATTGCCACTGCACTCTAGCATTCATGACAGCAAAATACACCATATTAACCCTAGGTTATGACACCTTAGAAAAACTAACAAACTCAAATATGAATTCAACAGTTTGCAGCGAGCAAACATTTTGCCCCTCCTTATTACTTCCTAATTACTCCTTCTGGTTACCCTTGAGTATTTGATTTGTTTCCTCTGATGTTGGTTTTTTTTTTTTTTAAACACAATGTGCACTTGATAAAAATTACGAAGTGTTGTAAGGACACGGCTGTTTTTTTTTTTCTTATAAAGTTTTCCAATTTTCAGGAAATTCCCCCCCCCCCCCCCCAATATCTTCAGTAATCAAGAAAAGATGATGGTCATATGTCGGATATGTGATGAGGAGAGATAATAACCGAATAGCAAAGCAAGCCCTCATGTGAGAAACAACATGTATAAGGAAAAGAGGCTAACCCAGAGGGACACTGAGAAGAACATTGATCAGAGAGGCAAGAGCAGCAGGAATTAGCTCCTTCAATGAGATAGAGTTGCTTGCACAGACAGAGACAAATGATGAGATTTGATAAAAGATCTTTGCAAGGATTGAAAACTGCTACAATAACAAATTATATAAGAGAAAGAGTATCTGGATCTATGCCCTAGGGGCTGGCTACGGCTCGAATGGTCAATAGATAGTCTTATAGGACTCTGTGTTGGTACAACAATGCATTGTATGAAATAATTCTTTGTACTAACAGGTACCATTGCATGTCCTTAGGGAAGTCAGCAACTATTCCAATATATGGTTTGTCTTACAGCATTTAATATCATTGTCTCTCATCCTCAAATGTTGTTTCTAGAAATATAAAATTTGTTATCTATTTTATAAAATTACACTTAAAAGATATATTTTAGCTATTGATGGCTGCAAAAAAAGTGTTTAATTAAAATCTGGTATGATGGCAGTAGTTTGGAGGAGGAAGGGTTTGCCAATTGTAAATAAATACCAACCTGATTGTTAAAGATCTTAAGACTGCAGTTTGGTGGTATCTTACAAACAGTTGTAGGGTGAAAACCATGCGAGTAGTTACAGTTGCGACTCTGTACAAAGATGCTACTGTCACTCAGACATTCTGCATAAACCTCACCTCCCACATAGTAAAGGTGTACTCCTGTAAACACATTTATATTAATTACTAGAATTTACTGCAAACTATCAATATTTTTTACATTAAATCTAAAAGCACATAGTTAATTGCATATTATTTATGTGGATATTAATTTTGTTTACAATTTTAAATCCCCCCCCCCCCCTCTCTCTGTGCGTGCCACCAACTATAATTTTATTTTATAAAATATTAAGAGCCAAACAAAAGATCAATGACATAAATGGAGTGTATATTTTGAAGAGAAAAAAAGGTGCACATCATTCATCCTGAAGATTGCTGCTCTTATCTTTATATGGGTATGCCCCGCCTATAGGGAAGCCATTCCGTTCTAAGTCTAAGTCCATTGCTGCTCTGTCCCATTCATCTTCAAAAAAGTACATACAGTTTACGCTGTGTGATATCTTACAAGTTGTAACATCTGCATCTTTTATTTTAACATACCCAGCTTCAACAAGAAATTTTTAGAGCTAGACTTGCCTTCTCCCTTTGATCTTTACTTACTTTAATCAATATGGTCTTAATCAACTTTGGTTCACTTCTTATACTTACAAATATTTGCTACTGACTGTTTTCAGCTGATTTACTACATGCACTCTGTTCCTCTAAAATATGTTCATAATGGTTTTTGGAAATAAGCTGGGAATTTCATACAATTATGTTTGTCAATTTTGTTGTACAGGGTAAATTCTTGAAAACAGTCAACAACAGAACTGATACGATGCACTGTAGATAGAAGATTGTGGAAGGACATGATCGCATACGCCAACTGGTATAGCACATGATGATGATGAAATTCTGTACGTATTAGCAATGTGGAAAACAGCTCAAGTACAATCGGTTAGTTCATAAATATAGAATTTAACAATACTGATAAGATGTTCACTTAGAAGAAAAAAAAGACTGACTAAAACACAGCCAGCCAATAAATGCAATATATATATACTGTGTAATAAAGCCACACCTTGAGAAGCAAATTTATTTTTGCCAGAGTGAAGGAGCAGCCATTCAGTCAAGAGAATTTTAAGAGAGACACACAGAAACAACAAACCATTTTTAAGACTGCATTTGTGACTGTGTTCAGACATCAGATTCAATCAGAAGTCTCGTGTAGATTAGAGTCTCTATCATATACCCAACATATCATAATTTTCAGGTTTAAATGCAGCTGGCATTTCCAAACAAAGTGTCTAGAAACTAAAGGCTGAAACACTTGCTTGCCAAGGTCTACTTTTGATGGTCAGATTGCCTCTTGCTTCGAAGCTCTATATCAAGATTTTCCTTTCATTATAGTTATAGTACAAGTTTACTACAAAAAAGAATCTTACAATATAACTATCATCATCATGTGCCATACCAGTTGGCGCAGGCAATCATGTTCTTTCACAATCTTATATTCACAATGCATCGAATCAGTTCTGTTGCTGACAGCTTGCTGCCAAGACACCAAGCTATCTAGTATCTTATCTCTTTGTTGTCAGCAATCTCTCTTTTCCTGTATTTAGCTAGCTGTAACCAAGTATTTTTTAACTTTCCTCTTCTCATTATGAGCCTGAAAAATGTTGAATGTTTCTTTCTGATGTTTTTAAGGAGCTCCCTTTTTGTGTTGCCCTCTTTGAGATTTCCTCATAGGTCTTTTTAGCTGTTCAGGGAATTTTCAACATTCTTCTGAGATTTTCCATCTATGTGGCCTCTTAATCGTCTTCTAATTTTTTGTTTACTGTCCATGATTCACTTCCATAGGTCAGTATTGGCTCTATATAGCACCATTGAACTCTCTTTCTCACTTCTATTGACATTAATTTGCTGCATAAGACTTTTTCATTTCCTGAAATACTATTTTGGCCCAAGCTATTCCGTTTTTTATTTCTGTGGTGCATCTTCCATCTGATGTTATTATTGTGCCCAAGTATTTGACACATTACACTTGTTTCAGATTTGTCCTGTTTATTTTTATGTTGCATGATAGTGATTGTTTCTTCGATATGACCATTACTTCTGTTTTTCTACTATTCAGGCTGAGACCTTTATTGTTGCTTTCTTTTACTATTATGTCTATCATTTCATATAGTTAATTCACTGTATCTGCTATTAAGACTGTGTCATCCACATATCACAAATTGTTTATGTTGTGACCGCTGACTTCAATTCCTTTTATATCTACTATTGATCTCATATTTTCGCTGTAAAGTGAAAACAAATCCAACGACAGAACACAGCCTTGTCTGACTCCTTGTTTTATATATTGGAATTGTCCTGTTTGGTTGCTAATCTTATATCTGCTGTTTGTTGCCAGTACATGTTTTTCATAATTCGCAGATCCTTGCCATCAATGTTTAACTTCTCCAGCATATTGATTATTTCCACATGCTTTACTTTGTCAAATGCTATTGTGTAGTCTATAAAGCATATATATATGTATATATATATATTTCTTTACCTCTATAGCTCTTTCTATCAATGTTCTCAGGATGTGTATTGCATTAACTGGTGCCATTGCCTTCCACAAATTCACATTGTTCCTTGCTTATTTCTGGTTTTATTTTGTTCCTCACACATCTCATGATGATTCTTAGTAATATTTTTTTCATGACTCATGAGACTAATTGTATGATGGTCTTCACAATCAGTGGCACCTGACTTCTTCAGTATGGCTACAAAGATAGATTTTGATAGATCTTCTGGTATATGTCCAGTGTTATATATGTCATTGAGTAGATTTGTTATGACTTGTACTCCCAACCCTCCTAATGCATTTATCTCTTTGACTGTTAAATTGTCGGGATCTGGAGCTTTTTACATGTGTTGAATTGCCTTCTCCACCTCTCTGCATTATTGGTGGTCCTGTGTCTTTGTTTGAATTGTTTAGCTCTGGTCTTTCATCATCATAGAGTTGATTGATATTTTCTGTCCACCTTTTCATTATCTTCTCCTGTCCCACCATTATATTAATAATTAATTAATTAATTACCAAAACTGCCAGCAAGTAAAAAACAGACTTACCCCTTCCTATATGTCGCCGTGTGTTTTCAATTGTGGAGTTTCTATTAACATTTGATAGCAGACCCAAACAAAATCGATCTGTACGTGAAGGATCTGTGAAGCCATCAACAACAATGCTATTTGAAGATGCCTGGAACTGTTCACCAACACGATTATTCAACTCATAATAGACAATGTTGCACCAATAATGGGGCTCCTGGTAGTTCACTGGCTGTTTATCTGCAAGATGTGAACAATAAAGTCTGTTTTGCTTACAAGTCAAAACTGCTTACTATCTCTTTAAATGTTACCTGATAACTGTTTTGAGTTGCATCATGATACCAGTGCACAATTGATGTCTTCAAAGATGTGTTTATTGACTCAAAATAATAGCTCTTAGTTTTCACATATTCCAAAACTAAACTGATGCCAACAAGAAAGACAGGAAGAGAAGTATCAGAAGCACAAGTACAAATGCATTTAAGTAAAAAAAAAAAAAAAGATTTTTAAGATGCCATTAAAATGATTGATCTGGTAATAGGAAGAAGCACTTATTAAAATATCTACTGATATGTTACACTATACACAGGTTTTTACATTGCATTTTTATAGCAGCACTGACAGACAAGGAGCAACATTTCAAAATGTCAATGCCAGAATTCAGCTATTCTTACAAATATAAAAGAAAATAATAATAAAGACAAATTAATGTGTTTGTTCAATTTGGTACTTTCTTGAACATTCCTCCTTAAATTTTAATAAGTACTCCTTGAATTTTTCAGATGAGAAGGAGAGAGTAAAGAATAGTGACACTGTGACCTTCCAAGCATGTCGTAAGAGGCGACTAAGGAGGTTGATCGATGGCTTGACAAGCTGTCATTGTAAAAACTATTGTTATGGAAACAGAGCCATAGATTTTAGAGGCAGTGATCTCTGCAATATGTGCCATTTTGGCATGCAAGGTTTATGTTTTTGAGATTCTGGTTCTGCCCTATGTGCCGTCTTCGGCTCGAAAGGACAATAGATAGATAGAAGGAGAGAATAATAGCAATTATACCATATTCCCTAAACAACATGCTAACGATGCGAATGATTTTATAAAAAAAAAAAAAAATATTTTTTTTATTCTTATTGGCATCATCAGATTATTATTTTTTTCAATCAGATCACTCTTTCCTCTTATTGCTTTCAACTTTGCTGCTATATTGTTTTTGTACATGGCTAATAATGCTACTTTACAATCTTAGTTGTTGATAAGTCAATACTTATCACTGAAGGACTCGAGAATCTTCATTACTTACAGCATCGGAGAAAAAATCTAAAGTAGAAGTCCCTTCATAGCATCAGTATCAGGTCTTATATAGATTTTGTATTTGTGGTCTGCACCTTCATGAGGGGAGTTAAGATTGTTTGTAACCTGCATATCTCTTTTATATATATATATATAAAAAAAAAAAATGCTAAATTGAAACTAGTGCAGAAACAGAAATAACAAAGCACTTGTTGTTGTTGTTGTTGCGTTCGCCAGCTTTCAACTCTGACGAAGTCCCTAGGACTAGGAACTGAGTTTTGCGTGTTAATCAATTTTTCCCTGGCAGCTGCATGCACAGGGGTCCCTCGCCGCACAGGCAGATAACTCCGACTTCGGAGGTACTCATGTTTTTTCCGTCGATGAGTAACTGACGTTTCAAGCCGGGCCTCGCTGCTGTGACCAGGGGTGGTTGTCACAGAGAAAAATCATAAATAAAAATCCCAACCAGTGTAGCCGAGATTTGAACCCACAACCTCTCTGTCCCGAGGCTGGCGTCTTGCCTCGAGACCAACCAGTCCCCTATGGACTTGAATATGAGGAAACTGCAACAAGGAACACTTGTCATGCATAGCCTGCAATGGTTCCTGCCGCCCATCCACCATATACCAGAAGTTCACGTCCTGCCGAAAGTGATGATCGTCATATTTCTTTAAAAATGTATAGCGCTTGATGATGTTAGGCCATCATTGTTGACTCCAATTTCGAACATATAAACACACAGTTAGTCGTCAGATTATCCCCATCGCACATCAAACAGACCGTAAGATTAACGTACGGTCGGTCTAGGGATTTACTATGGGCCATTATGATGACTTGGCACACATAACAATGTAAGCACAGCAATGACGCGCCCTTTAGATTCTTCATTACTCTAGTGAATGTAGCCTACAACGAACAGAACACGGTGCAAATTCCCTAAAGAGATAAAACTGTGGCTGACGAAGCAGTTCACATTTAATGAGAACATATAAATAACTTGCGTCAAGCAAATCCATCAACGGTCATTAACAGCACCAATGTGACGTAAAGCGCAGAACAAGCCTAGACGATGGAAGGTCGCATTCACAACACTTGATTTGTTGAAAATGAAATATTGCCGGCGTACGACATTGTTTTATCGGCGTAGATGTAATAAGTAGATCATCATCTTGATTTTAACGCATAGGAGTGAAAATTAGAACTTAAATTAATCAGACATCGAATGCACTTTCTGCAGCGATCGAGAGAACGTGGACTAGATCCGCCATCTTAGAAATGGAAACAAAGCATTTGAAAATATTTATATTCAAGAGAAGAGGGTGAACATATGTTAGCCATAGATGAGAAAAGACAACAAGAGAATCTCAAGGCAAGCCTTCAAATGGAACTATGAGGGTAAAAGAAAACGAGGCTGACCTAGAGAAATACTAAAAATAACACTGTGATGAGGAGCTTACTGAGAAGAGGACCATGTGGCAAGATACAATGTGGGTTCTGTGCAAAGCCTGACACTTAATAGCAAAGATCATCAGACATGGAGAGTCTAGAATATCTGCTCTGCATTCTATTTAGCTTGAATGGATGGATAATTAAATCTGCTTCATGAGGTTCTTTTAAATTGCATATATAAATTATTTTAGTAGGATATTAAGTGTAAGTGGTGAATTTGTTGCTGACTACTGAATGAACAATGTTTAAGGGGAGCTATCACTTTACGAATCACCTACTGACAAATTAAGGTGGAGATGTTCACAGAAGAAAAGTTGCAGAAAGCTAAAATAGCTCTAATGGCGCAATATTTTCATATGAAGATCCCCAAAAGAAATGATATTTTTGAGACCTGAGGCCTCAGAGACCCTAGTAATGATACTATCCACTGGGCCTCATTCCATGGCGTAGTGAGATCACCAGAAAATAATTTCTTCAACTGTTTTAAATATCAGCTGACACTGTTAATCAATTACTCTGTAAGAATAATGAGAAGAAAAGTTGAATGACAACTAGGTTGTTTTAAGAGTAAAACATATTGAGAAGGTGTTGTTGTTATATGACATTCAAACCTTCTCAAGTCATTCAGCATCATTGGGGACGGTCAGTGTCAGATGCACTAAACAATGCTTACTTTATATATCCACATGTGCCACTGAAGGGAATCATTGTGGGGGAAGCAGGTTCCTAAACTAAAAAATACATCTAAATAACCAAATATAACATTAAAGTGCTTCTTCATTACAATTAAACTTGGTACAAATAATACATCAACGATGTATTTTATCAAGATCATCTGAATAGGTAAGTTAGCCAGCAGGTAAATTAGCTTTTTATCATGTTGTGCATACTTAAACAATGGTTACATAATTTATCCCATTTCTGGGTTCTACTAGAGGGACTATAAAGCTGGAGATAAATGGATGTCCAGTGCAGTCACCATAAGGTGACTGGCTCAGACTTTTTTATGTCATCTTCCAAACATAAAAAAAAGTTTGACCATACAGTCATTTGAACCCACTTCCACTGACCCTACAGTCATTTGAACCCACTTCCACTGATCCTACAGTCATTTGAACCCACTTCCACTGACCCTACAGTCATTTGAACCCACTTCCACTGACCCTACAGTCATTTGAACCCACTTCTACTGACCCTACGGTCATTTGAACCCACTTCCACTGACCCTACGGTCATTTGAACCCACTTCTACTGACCCTACGGTCATTTGAACCCACTTCTACTGACCCTACGGTCATTTGAACCCACTTCCATCTGATTTGAAGAAAGACAATGGCTTTCACCAATGTAGCCACCTACTCTCCTGCAGATTATTTCTTACCTGTAATTCTGTGTCCAAGCTTTGAGAGAGAGAAAGAGGAGTTGAGCACTGAAGGCCCAGTGTGCGCAGGATTTGGCTGATGGCCAGTGTCCATGGGTTGGGGAATATTCTGATTGTTTTGATTATCATCGTGAGCCTGGTAAGCTGGCGGTGGTGTATCTGCTGTTAGATAAGAGAGAGCTTTCTTTTATTACAATATCTCAGCAACTCTGCATTAATCAATTCCCTTTTAAACTACCATATTAAAAAAAAATTATCTCTAGAATGCCTAACTTTAAGAAAGTCTCTAAATCTGCTGAACAAAAAATATATATATAAATATTACCATAACAATGTCCAGAGATGTGGTTTATCAGAAGAATGCTACAAATTCCATGGACAGCATTGTTTAAAATGAGTTGGAGAAACCAGAAATGTCATCAAAATCATAAAAAGACAATCTACATTTATTAGACATGTCATGCAAAAAGGAAGCATTGAAAATACTTTAACAACAGGTAAATTGGAAAGAAGAGCACAGGAAAACAAAGAGAAAAAATATTAACAGCTTATACAAATGGTATAATTTTAGATCACCAACTAAAATTATGACATGCAAGAAGGACCGAGTGATGAGAAAGAGATTGCCTACGCCAACTGGCATGGCACCTGATGATGATGATGAATGTCCAGACATCTGCAATTTATACTGCAATAGGCCAAATGACAAGAATTTAAAAGCATTATGAAATCAGTATCAATAAATGAAGTAGCTGAATGCTGACTTCATAACACAAATATTGTGGACTTATTATTAAACAAATGTAATACTCAATACAGCTATTTAAACAAATATACATATCTAGGTTTATAGAATTATGAGAGGTAATAACAGTGAGAAAGAGCACTATCCATCCCACCCCAAGTGCTACCACTTAATACAGTGATGTAAAATCATTAATTTGTCACTCCATCCATCTTTCATTCACCTTAAGTATTGTCTTTATCTGCAATGTTGTTTCTTGTATAAATGTTAATGTTTTTTGTAGTTCTTGTAGTGGCCCATATAGTTTTGCCTATAGTATTGTATCTAGGGGCCAATAGCTTTTCCTCAGTCTACTATATTCAATACAGTCTTGAAGTATGTGTAGTACATGTGGCTGAGGTGGCAATCTTGAATTTGTATACATGTGAGCATGGAGTCGATTGTGTCCTGTTCTGAGGCATATAAAGATAATTTATTCCCATCTATTCCTCTTATGGTAGGCATCTTGTCTTGTTGTGGGGTTTCTGATTGATTTGATTATCTGTTTTATGGTATTTGTCATGTGCATCTGGTTGTTTGCCTGCTTCGCCTTCCTTTGTTAGCAGGTCTGCTATCTTGTTTTCTAGTATTCCACAAGAATGAGATGGGATCCAGGGCAAGGCCACCTTGTGATACTTACAGAGTTCAGTCAAAAAGGTCTGAGATGTGGACAATTTTCTGGACTGTAGTGCCTAAAATGTTGATCTTGCATCTATTAAAAACACTACATGTTGTGGGCTAAGTTCAGTAGTTTTTCTACTGCCAACTTTATTACTTGGATTTCTGCACTGTAATGGTGATGGTATTACCCTTTTGCTAATCCATTCATATATAACTTGTGTTATTTGGGTACTCTATGTATGATCACGCCAAACCCCCCCTTCTTTACTGCATTCTGTGTTGATCCATCTTCGTATATATGAACCCAGAAATCTTGTGGGTATTCTTCATTCAAGAAACAGAGTAATTGTTTTATGCTCTAAACTATTCTGTTTCTCCTTGTCAAGTATTCCTATCACTTTTGTTTGTATTTGTATCAGCAATCCAGATTCCTCTGTCCAAGAGGTCTGTTCTAGTATGGGCAGTAGAGGGTTGACAACCTTTGGTATGTTTCTCAACAAATTTGTTTGACTTGAGGGATTGTTTGTTTGCGCTCACCAGCTTTATATCTCTAGTGAAATGCCAAGGGACTGAATCGTGCATGAATATCACCTTTTCCCTATATTTTCCCTATTTTTCAAACTGACAGCTGTTTGTTCAAGTGTCCCACACCCAACTGGCAGATATTCTCTGACTTCAGAGGAACTCTTATATTTTTATTGTCCAGAGTTTAAACATTTCAGGTACATTTTCTCCTATTAATTTTTGCCCTACTCTTTTTGATTTCAAACTGTCAAGAGTTCTATAATTGAATGCACACTGGACTTCCTGTTTTTCACCATTTTCCAAGAGGACTAGACATCGGATCTCACTACCCAGAGACCAGGGGGGGGGGGGGGGGGGGGGGGGGGGGGGGCGCTAACATCTTACCTCTGAGATCCTGATATAATCAGATTATCACATAATCATAGATCAGATTTGGCAAACACTCAAAATGTGTGTAAACTATAACAATATATGGGAAAATATGGCAAACTGAAGGTGCTAATAAAATTATAACATAACTTTTTTTTAAGTGCTATCATAATGAAAAGAAAAGCGTGTCTCAAATTTGTTCTAAGGTTATTATAAAACGCTTACAATAAAAAAAGCAGCTAAACTTGCCTTTCAGTGGGTCTGGGGTGAATGAAACAAGATTTAGATAATCAACTGTTTGAAAATTGGCATATAATCAATCTCTAGAATCTAATGTTGAAAATGAAAAATGAAATATCCAATATGATCCAACATGATTGAGATCTCTATGAGATATATATATAAATCAAATATAAATAAACAAAAGAATAAAAGAATGGCAAAAAGTAATTTTAATGTCATGAAGAACATACTAACATCAAAACAAATAACACCAGGGCTAAAACTAAGACTAGTAAAATGTTACATCTTCTCAATATTCCTATATGGTGCAGAAACATGGACATTAGACAAGAAAACAGAACAGAGAATTGAAGCCTTTGAAATGTGGATATATAGAAGAATATGTAAAATTGGATGGAAGGAAAAGAAAACAAACGATGAAGTCTTAAAACAACTAAAAATGAAAAAAGAACTACTAAACACAATTAGAACAAGACAAATGCGATTCTTGGGCCATGTTAAAAGACACAACAGTCTACTAAAAGTAATCCTGGAGGGGAAAATACAAGGTAAAAGAGGTAGAGGCAGACCAAGACTAACATGGACGAGTAATATCAAAAGATGGACAAATCAGCCTATGACAACCTGCACCATCAAAGCAAGAGACAGAGCAGAATGGCGCTCCATGGTAGCCAATCTTCGTTACGGAGTCGGCACTCGATGATGACATACATGATATATATGATATGGCATATATATGATAGCTGTGTGTGTGCCATGCAAATAAAAAATTTGCCACTTATTTTAATTTATTAAAGACAATTGTTTTAGTGCAGTCAATTTTAATCTCAAATATTATTATTAAAACCATAAAATGTAACACTCATTAGTTGGAAAAGTTCAGAGGGAACATCATTTTTAAGGTCATTGTCCAAGGTTCAAATCTACAAAGTAAAAACACAAAATTGAAGCCTTTAAAATGTTGATTTATGGAAGAATTGGACGAAAAGAAAATAAATGATAAAGTCTTACAACAACTAAAAATGAAAATAGAACTACTAAACACAATTCAAACAAGACAAATGAGATTTTGAGGGATGTTAAGAGACACAGCAGTCTGAAAAAAGTAATCTTGGAAGGGAAAATACAAGTGAAAGAGCCAGAGGCAGACCAAGACTAACATGGATGAGTAACATCAACAGATGGACAAGTCAGCTTGTAACAACCTGCACTATCAAAACAAGAGACGGAGTGGAATAGTGCTCCATGGTAGCCAACCTTCGATGCGAAGACAGCACTTAATAATGATGATGAGATGTCAAGCAATTGTTCATGGGAAGTAACAAACATTTCAACACAGAATTTTTTTTAATTAAGGTTACAAATGTATAAAATTGTTACCAGGAAGACTGAAGGGGCTACCTGGGCCTGAACTTGGCGTTTGTGGAGAATGTTGTTGAGGAAATGGGTATGTGATGTTGTGGGGCATCGATGGTTCTGGTATCTGCTGGAATGGGGGTAAGGCTCCATGAGTAGGATACTCACTGTACCTGGGAACCAGTACTGGTGGTAGCACTGTGAAGGAGACAACATCTGATTAATTTAAGAGAAGATGGTCTATTATGCAAGCAAAAATGAAGTATGCACCTTTCTGGTATCAGCCTTCTTTACCTTGGTCACTGATTGACAAAGAAGTAACTTAATAAGTGGTATATATCCCATATGGCATGGAGAACAACAAAATTACTCTTTTCTGCACATCCATGGTCAACTTTTGCAGAATGCCCTAAGTCTGTTCTACACTGTTTGTCTTTTTCAATTAATTACCACCTGGTTATTCTTGATCTACACTGCATTTGCCTTCTCTCCAACCACTGCAAGGCAGTTCTAGTGTCAATCAATTAAGTTAAGCACATTGGCAATCCAGCTCCTTCATCTAGGGTTAATGATGTGTACATTTCCTTTTCACAGTTCTTGATGGCTGATTTTGTTTGACCAAAATATTCTGAAAATTTTTCTCAGGATAATTATATACATATTTTTTTTACGCACGTCAGCTTTTACCTCTGACGAAGTCCCTAGAGACTAGGGACTGAATTTTGCGTGTTAATCCATTTTTCCCTGGCAGCCATGTGCACAGGGGTCCCTCGCCACAGGGGCAGATAACTCAGACTTCGGAGGTACTCATATTTTTTCCATCGATAAGTAACTGACGTATCAAGCCGGGCCTCGCTCCTGAGACCAGGGGTGGTTGCATAGATAAAATACCCAACTGGTGGAGCCAGGATTTGAACCCACAACCTCTTTGTCTTGAATCCAGCGTCTTGCCTCGAGACCAACCAGTCCCCCAATAATTATATATAATTATATATATCAAATCTATATAAAAGATTTATAAAGTACACAGCCCTCAATTGTTTTAACACTGGCTTTTGTGCTGTACTTTGTTGATATCTCCAAAAATTGTTTCAGGCAAAGTGAAGATAAAAAAAAAAACATTTTTTTTTAAATCACTCACATAACACACATTTATTAATACTTGAATTGATAATCATTTGTTGACATCTGTAAAAAGATCATTTTTTGATGACTGTTAAGAAGTAATAAAAGGAGAAAAGGAAAAGTTAGATGCATCTGTAAATTACATCTAATAAAATAATGTCAAGCTTTATAGTCTGAGACTCACCTGGACTCTCTACTCTTCGATAATGGTAAGGATTAATGCAGACCTCCTTTTGTTTAGCACTAAATGGATATTCACATGAATCCAAGGGCTTAAGCTCATGGTGTGACTGAAGATCAGGCCATCGCCATACTCTGCAGTATATTACATGAGGCAGGCCTTTTCGATGGGACACCTGCAAGCGCCCATCAAGAGAACGTTGAATGGTAACACATTTTGTGTGTGGATCTTTACAAGATAACGCTTTCTCTAGATCCTCCAAGGCACCTTCAAATATAAATCATCAACAAAAATAATTGCAATGGAACTATTCTTCACATAAAGTACACATCATGCTGTTGAAAAAAAACAATCTCTACTTCTTTGTTTATTTAAATAACTCATCCTGAAAAGAACTTTTGTGGCAATGTTACATAGTCTATAACAAACTACAATATTTGCATCCTCTGGCATCACAAATTCAACTTCTACACAGCACAGCATTTATTTTACAATCAGATTTGCATTTCCTTTACAATCCCTACACACCTGATCAGGCACTTGGCTACTACAAGTAAATGTTATATCATATATTCCATATGGTATGGAACCCCTGTAATTTGTACTGAATTTTCTGCTTAAAAAAAAAGAAGACTGTTAAACCACTCAATTTTACAGGAAACAGTATTTTGCAATATTTTCTGATTATTTTGTTTTTAAAATGAATAACATGATGACAATGACATAACATTTTGTGGAAAAATAATATATGCAGAATTACAAAATGGCTCGTATATTTGAATAACCATTAATACAGCAGAGGGCCAGTAATTTTGCATCATATTTGGAAGGCAATTGTGGTCTAATATAAAAAACAAGATCTAGTCTGATTGGGTCGTGCTCCACCAAGAAGTTGGCACAAAACCAAAGACAACAACAGCTTAGAGCCACACTGATTGTGCAGTAAGATGATGAAAACCCATATCAACAACAATCAACCATGCTACATTTCATTACTCAATTGCTTCAAGAGATCCAAATCTACAATAGGAATATTGCTTGTGTTTAAGTATTTCGAATCACTCGTTATCTTTAATTTTTTTTCCCCCAGAAAACTGATACAATAAGTTTGTGTTCTAATACATTTTGAAATTAACTAACACTTGTTTACAATTACCAAACTCATATTTCCATTAAGTGAGAATTTAGCAAACTGTAAATGTATATGCTTACAAATAACATGAGTAAAATCTCATTTTTCATTAATATTTTGTAAATGTATATGCTTACAAATAACACGAGTAAAATCTCATTTTTCATTAATAATATTTAACATTGAATATGTGATGTGGATGGAAGGAAAAGAAAACAAATGACAAAGTCTTAAAACAACTAAAAATGAAAAGAGAACTTCTGAACACAATTAGAACAAGACAAATGCGATTCTTAGGCCATGTTAAAAGACACAACAGCCTACTGAAAGTGATCCTGGAGGGGAAAATACAAGGTAAAAGAGGCAGAGGCAGACCAAGATTAACATGGACGAGTAACATCAAAAGATGGACAAATCAACCAATGACAACCTGCACCATCAAAGCAAGAGATAGAGCAAAATGGCGCTCCATGGTAGCCAACCTTCGTTGCGGAGACGGCACTCAATGATGATGATGAATATGTGATCTACTAATGTTATGATTTGCTACTTATTTTTGCTATGAAAATAATTATAATATATATACCTTAATTTTACAAAAATAGCTACTTTTTCTCATTATTAACTCAGATCTTGCCCAACTGAAAGTACTTTTGTTTCCCAAAGATACTATGTGGTTATTTCCCATTTATATATACATTGAATGAACGTCCGGAGGCAAGGCACCTGACAGCAAACAGAGCTGGAAGCTGCAAGTAACTCATAGTTAATGGCTTGCACCAGAATCAGTAAATGAGAACTATCTAGACCCTACTTCACTGTGCATACAGTAACAGACTAACCAGTCTAGTCTGACAAGCGAGTAGAGATCGAAGAGGGAAGGTAATTCAGTACTGAAGTTGGATTTGTTGGACCAAAAGGCACAAATAAACCAAAACACTACACATTTATGCCTACTTAACGTCCTATTAAAGACGAATGATAAAGCGGATTATCCATTAATCCTTTAGTAGCCATTGGGTAAATGCCAGAAATAAAGAACGAACATGGAATTTTCTGAAAGTATTGATTTTTCTAATCAGGTTTAGATGCAGTAGTTTCACTTAAATAGATAGCTGCCTTCATAAGAGAGTCCGGAGTCCTAATCTGAATGAGCCATGATTGCAGAAGAAGATGCAGTAGCTGTTCCCCCCCCCCTCCCAATATTTTGATCTTTAATTAACTGATTTTTTTGTTTTAGAAAAGAGTTTTTAATTTATCACTCATTTTAAAAATAAATTGCAAAATTTGAAGAAAAAAAAAAAGATCTGCTGTTCTTGATGCATCCAAACAAACAGTTTAAGATGCCATCTCTGTTCATGAGAGTATGGCACAGCCCATATTTGACAGCCATATGTAACAGTCAAATAACTCATCATCATCATCTGTCAACAGCTCAGGATTATTTCTGTATTTAATCATCACTGGATAATTTTTTTCAAAAAGTAACTGTTAATTTAGTCATCATTTTAAAATATAAGTTAACTGCAAAATTGGAAGGATATCAGTTGTGTTGTGTCCAATTAAAATCTACCAAAAATTATAATATTTTAATCCAAAAGTGGTTTGACTTTTTTTGTGTGTGCATTTGTATGTGTTGATTGATTTGGTGTACAGAATACTTCTAAAAAAAATATGGAAGCCGTGGTGCTATATAGTTAGTAGTCAGCTAGGATTTGCTGACTGCTATCAGCTCATTCACTGTACAGTGTTGCTTAAGTCATCTCGTTTTTTTTCTAATTTGATAAAGCTCTTTCAGTAGTCAGAAAACGGTTAGAAATATAATTCCCACTGAAATGACAATTGACAAGAATTGATTGTTTTATATCATATGTTAAAAATGTGCCTATAGTTATTATTTAAATATATGTTTTTAGTATACTGAATGTACAGCAAAACAAATTATAACTGAAATTTACCATATGGCCATGGTCATGGCAACAACACATTATATGATTCATGGATGATCTACAAAACATACATATTGAATGATCAACAACATATTGGATAATTTAATATGCACACACAAAAAATATTATGTTTGCTAAATTTACTCATTATTATAGGATATCAAATTCAGCTAAAGTATAAGCCATGAATAATTGATAAATATAAAAGACATTATGATTAACTTGAGAACATCAACACTCATACCTTTCTTCTTCTTTAGTTTTTTAACAAGAGAATCTACTGCTTTTTCTGCCCATTTTTCTTCCTCATCACCCTGTTTCCATCCCAAAAGTCGTTTCACAGCTGGACTAGTAAATGTAAATATACTAGATAGTGGTGAAGTCATTGTGTTGTCTGAAATATTATATATACATTATATAATTAAATACCACAATACACCATACAATATACCACATTACAGCTGTTCTTATGCAATAAGATAAACCTGTTATGATGTAATTTTGCTTGTACTCATCACTGTGTCTTTTTTTCATGGTTACTTTTTTTTAGTTTTACATTCACACTGATATAAGTAACTATAATCAATAATAATCTGGCAATACTAATACTACTAGACCTTTACCAAAAACTAAAACTCATTCAATTCAACTCAACTCCAATACTGATACTCATGTTGTTGGCAGATCTTTTTAAATAAATTTTCGTTTTAAATTTTACAAGTGTCGTATAAATAACGACATATATAATGAAACAATAATAATATTATAAATTACTGTTATTAAAAAAAATAATATAAGTAAAAACTTAGCAAAAGAAAGAAGTACCCACAGATTCAGATAGTCACAATAACAATACGATTATTATGAATTGATAATAACCAACAGTAATTGACAAGCGACTCATTCTCATTCTGATTCTGGCGCATGAGATAAAATTATTAAAATCATATTGTCTTTTTTTTAAACCAGATATTCCTAATTTTATAATTACTCATATTATTAATTATTTCATATTTATTAAATATGAAAAGCAGAAAAGAATTACTTACACCGGCAAATTGCCGGCTGGGGCGGGATGCGAAAAATAATAAAATTATATAATTATTATTTGCATAGCATTGTATATAAAAATGGTATTGTTATTATACCTATAAAACGAAGTTCAGTAGTAATAAAAATCAAGATTAAAACCTGCTTCGCGAAGGTCTGAGAACGTTATAAAGGAGTGCGACTGCGTACAACTCAACTCACTATCTAGGGATGGACGTTTGTGTGGGCTTACTTTAGCGGCGTAATGTAAGTGCTCAGACACTCGTAGATCTGTAGTAGTAGTGTGTAGGCAGTCGCATCATACAATCACATCTGGTTGCTTTCACGAAGTCAAGTAGGTACAACACTTTGAGGCGTTTCTCTGAGTCTTAATGAATGCTCAGCGTCGTACACACGTTTTCTGTGAACATAATTATTGGATTCATCACTAAAACAAAACTAGAAATTAAGGCATTCTTTCACATTTAATACTGGCGACAAGCAGACGGGACCTAGCGGGCATGAAAAAGTTTGCAACTAATATCACACCGCCCAGTAGAATAACAAAGGCTTCTTATTTATTTCCATGTATAAAAAATACATTTTTACTGAAGACAGATTACACGATACGTATAATATCACATTTTAAAGCTTATATTATACATTTATTTTAATTAAAACTCTTACTGCACGAAATATATTTTGTCTCGCACGTATTCTTTCCCCCAATGTGCAAACTGGCCTTTGCAGCAACCTTACGTGACGTCATCATTGAGGCGACTCTCAGTCGGGAAGAAGATGTGTTGAGCAAACTATGAAACGCGGTATTTTACATTTTTCCTCCCTGTCGCCGCCGCCAGAAGCTTTCCTTACCAACTTAACTAATGTACAAATGTTGGCAGCAATTTAAAAGCTAACTAACTCAGGTAGTGTTGCAAATTATGGAGGGAAGAAAAGTTACGGGGTAGGAGGGGGAAAAAAGAAATGAATATTTACATGGAAATTATGGAATTACATGGAAACACTTCTGTTCTATTCGATGAACTTGTTTCAATGCAGTCAATAATTCCCATATCCGCTCCATCACTTGTCACAGTGTTTCCCGAAGTGCATTGGTAAATTGGAGACAATAATGCATTGACGACATTTGATAAATATGTCTCTACAACTATTATTTTCTAACAGAAGAGAGAAAAACACTATAGCTGTTTTAACTATAATAAAGATCATGTAACATCAAAAGTTAATACATTTTTATCTCTTTTTTTCTTCTTTCCTTCCACGTATGCCTTTCAGCGTCAAGGGGAGATATAATTTGCTGTCCTTTGCTCTTTTATTCGCCTCTGCTGCTATGTTTCCTAGTGCTTCTAATATTCCGTCAATCCATTTTTTTCGCGGTCGACCCTTGGGTCTGGTTGTTCTCGCAAAGTTTATTGAAGGCTCGTTGTGTTGTATTTTTTATCTTTCTGCTTTGTCACGTGGCCAAACCATTTTATCTGTTGTTTCTTTATATATTCTATGGCGGGGGTTATTCTTAACTTTTTTCCCTCAGTTCTTCATTTTTGATCTTGTCTCTCAGACTGTTTCTTGTCATTCGTCTAACACATTTCATCTCAGCAGAGGTTATTTTCTTATTGTTCTTGCATCTAGGATCCAGGACTGGCATTGGTAAGCACAACGTTAGGATGAAGAGTGCAATGTGTTGTAGAGTGCCTGTTTTGCCTCTAAAGTTATTTTCTTTTTGGACAATAGTGGTGATAGCTGTCCAAAGATTTGACAAGCTTTTTTTGTTGCATCTTGAGTCTATTTCTGCTGCTTGTGAATTGTCGCTTGTCACTAGACTTCATAGATATTTAAATATATCTACTTGTTTTCGTTGTCTGTAATTATGTTGATGTTATGTTTCTCTTTTGAGATATTCGTGACTTCTGTTTTGCTGGTGTTGATTTTCATGTTGTATTCTGTGCTTCTGCTGTTGAGTCTATCTAAGTGTTTCTTGTAGGTCTTCTGTTTTTCCATGTATTAGTGCCTGATCGTCTGCAAATAGAAGCTCGTTGATCTCCTCTGTCTCTGGTGGTTTGGCTAACTTGCATATATAGTCCATGTATGTAATAAACAGTAGGGGGGGGGGGATTGTACGTACCCCTGTCTTACACCTGATCTAACCTCGAAGTGGTCTGTGTTGCCTGCTGCTGTTCTGACTGTGCAGCTGATGTTAATGTAGAGACTTTTAATTAGGTTGGTTAGATATTGGCTTATTCCGGATGTTGTTAATATCTCCCACATTTGTTCTGTACTAACTCTGTCGAATGCTTTTTCCTGGTCAATGAAAGCTATGTACACATTTTGATTGTGTTCTGTCGTCTTTTCTGCAAACTGTTTTAAGGTGAATAGAGCGTCAAAACATGTTCTGGTTTTTTTTCCGGAACCCCATTTGAGAATCGCATAGTTGTAGTTCTATTGTTGGTCTCAGTCTTTTTCAACACTTTTGGCAAATAACTTTCCTACATGGTTGAGAAGCGATATACCTCTATATTGATTGCAGTCTCTCTAGCTATTTTTCTTTTTCCATATTGGTACGATGATTGCCTGTTGCCAGTCTTCTTGTTGGTGCTATGCTGCATTGAATATTCTGTGCAGTCATTTCACTCCTGTTTCTTCTGATGCTGCTATTATTACTAATGGTATGTTATCTATCCACGGTGCTTTATTTCTTGGTGTATATTTGATTATTTCATCGATTTCCTCTTTCATGATGTTGGGTTCTGTATTTGTGCATTCTTGCGTGGTTTTTGTTGTGTTATTGGTAGTTAGTGCAATGTTTAATAGGTCTTCAGAATATTATGTGACAGGATTCGCGGATAGAGAACTGATTTGCCGAGAAAACCCGATATCATCGCTCAGGCTTGGTAAAATAGGTAAAGGGTGTCCTATGACATATGTACATAACGTGTACGCGAATTTGTGTTAACTTCTGGATTATTTTATTGGTTTGGTCAGAGCTTGCAAATGTAAAGTTGCATGCTTAGGCCGTTTAATTGAAACTTCTGCATAACTGTAGTTTTTTTTTCTTTCTTATTGAAAAACCTGTCCATCATCAGTTGCATATATTTTACAAAACGTTGCATTCACCACAGCGTGTCTGAGAGTATCTATGTCTCCAACCAGATCTCGCACAGAACGTTGCATTTACCACAACCTGTCTGAGAGTATCTCTGTCTCTAACCAGATCTCGCACAGAACGTTGCATTTACCACAACCTGTCTGAGAGTATCTATGTCTCTAACCAGATCTCGCACAGAACGTTGCATTTACCACAACCTGTCTGAGAGTATCTCTGTCTCTAACCAGATCTCCCACAGAACGTTGCATTTACCACAACCTGTCTGAGAGTATCTATGTCTCTAACCAGATCTCGCACAGAACGTTGCATTTACCACAACCTGTCTGAGAGTATCTCTGTCTCTAACCAGATCTCGCACAGAACGTTGCATTCACCACAGCCTGTCTGAGAGTATCTCTGTCTCTAACCAGATCTCGCACAGAACGTTGCATTTACCACAGCCTGTCTGAGAGTATCTCTGTCTCTAACCAGATCTCGCACAGAACGTTGCATTTACCACAACCTGTCTGAGAGTATCTCTGTCTCTAACCAGATCTCCCACAGAACGTTGCATTTACCACAACCTGTCTGAGAGTATCTCTGTCTCTAACCAGATCTCGCACAGAACGTTGCATTCACCACAGCCTGTCTGAGAGTATCTATGTCTCTAACCAGATCTCGCACAGAACGTTGCATTTACCACAGCCTGTCTGAGAGTATCTCTGTCTCTAACCAGATCTCGCACAGAACGTTGCATTTACCACAACCTGTCTGAGAGTATCTCTGTCTCTAACCAGATCTCCCACAGAACGTTGCATTTACCACAATCTGTCTGAGAGTATCTCTGTCTCTAACCAGATCTCCCACAGAACGTTGCATTTACCACAACCTGTCTGAGAGTATCTCTGTCTCTAACCAGATCTCCCACAGAACGTTGCATTTACCACAACCTGTCTGAGAGTATCTCTGTCTCTAACCAGATCTCCCACAGAACGTTGCATTCACCACAGCCTGTCTGAGAGTATCTCTGTCTCTAACCAGATCTCCCACAGAACGTTGCATTCACCACAGCCTGTCTGAGAGTATCTATGTCTCTAACCAGATCTCGCACAGAACGTTGCATTTACCACAAACCTGTCTGAGAGTATCTCTGTCTCTAACCAGATCTCCCACAGAACGTTGCATTCACCACAGCCTGTCTGAGAGTATCTCTGTCTCTAACCAGATCTCGCACAGAACGTTGCATTCACCACAGCCTGTCTGAGAGTATCTATGTCTCTAACCAGATCTCGCACAGAACGTTGCATTTACCACAGCCTGTCTGAGAGTATCTCTGTCTCTAACCAGATCTCGCACAGAACGTTGCATTTACCACAACCTGTCTGAGAGTATCTCTGTCTCTAACCAGATCTCCCACAGAACGTTGCATTTACCACAACCTGTCTGAGAGTATTTCTGTCTCTAACCAGATCTCCCACAGAACGTTGCATTTACCACAATCTGTCTGAGAGTATCTCTGTCTCTAACCAGATCTCCCACAGAACGTTGCATTTACCACAACCTGTCTGAGAGTATCTCTGTCTCTAACCAGATCTCCCACAGAACGTTGCATTTACCACAACCTGTCTGAGAGTATCTCTGTCTCTAACCAGATCTCCCACAGAACGTTGCATTCACCACAGCCTGTCTGAGAGTATCTCTGTCTCTAACCAGATCTCCCACAGAACGTTGCATTCACCACAGCCTGTCTGAGAGTATCTCTGTCTCTAACCAGATCTCGCACAGAACGTTGCATTTACCACAAACCTGTCTGAGAGTATCTCTGTCTCTAACCAGATCTCCCACAGAACGTTGCATTCACCACAGCCTGTCTGAGAGTATCTCTGTCTCTAACCAGATCTCGCACAGAACGTTGCATTCACCACAGCCTGTCTGAGAGTATCTCTGTCTCTAACCAGATCTCGCACAGAACGTTGAATTTACCACAACCTGTCTGAGAGTATCTCTGTCTCTAACCAGATCTCGCACAGAACGTTGCATTCACCACAGCCTGTCTGAGAGTATCTCTGTCTCTAACCAGATCTCCCACAGAACGTTGCATTCACCACAGCCTGTCTGAGAGTATCTCTGTCTCTAACCAGATCTCGCACAGAACGTTGCATTCACCACAGCCTGTCTGAGAGTATCTCTGTCTCTAACCAGATCTCGCACAGAACGTTGCATTCACCACAGCCTGTCTGAAAGAACCTCTGTCTCTAGCCAAATCTCCAACTTCTTGTCTGTTCAAGCGCTCCTTGTTATCTTGAAACCACCTTCTTCTTGGTCTGCCCCTGATGCGTCGCGAGGAACCATGCCTTCCATTATTGTTTTTTTCCAGCCCGCTGTGTCTTTTGTCGTGACCATTTTGATCTCTTTCTGGCAGTCTCGACTGTTAGTTACTACAGATCCCAAATATTCAAGGCTTGTTACAATTTCAAGTTCTTCACTGTTGATGATGATTTTGGGTTGGCTTTTTGTTTTGTCAATGATCATTATCTTAGTTTTCTGTATGATTAGATACAAGTTTTGCTCTTCACTGCTGATGATGATTTTGGCTTGACTTTTTGTTTTGTCAATGATCATTATCTTAGTTTTCTGTATGATTAGATACAGGTTTTGCTCTTCACTGCTGATGATGATTTTGGCTTGGCTTTTTGTTTTGTCGATGATCATTATCTTAGTTTTCTGTATGATTAGATACAGGTTTTGCTTTTCACTGTGTTTTAAACTCACCTGCCACTTTTAATCCTTCTCCACTATTTTAAAACAAATCTGTTCAATTATAAATAAATATGAAAAAAAAAGAAGAAAATGTTGTACAGCATAAAATATGAATGTAATGTTAAATAACAGCAGGGCTGAAACTAGGAATAGCAAAATGTTACACCTTCTCAATATTCTTGTATGGTGCAAGAAACATGGACATTAGACAAGAAAACAGAACAGAAAATTGAAGCCTTTGAAATGTGGATTTACAGAAGAATATGAAGAATTTGATGGAAAGGATAGAAAACAAACGATAAAGTTTAAAAACAACTAAAAATAAAAGAGAACTACTAAGTACAATTAAAACAAGACAAACGAAATTTTTGGGACACGTTAAAAGACACAACAGCCTACTAAAAGTAATATTGGAAGGGAAAATACAAGGTAAAAAAGGCAGAGACAGACCACGACTAACATGGACGAGTAACATCAAAAGATGAGGACAAGTCAATTTATGACAACCTGCACCATCAAAGCAAGAAACAGAGTGGAATGGCGATACATGGTAGCCAACCTTCGTTGCGGAGACGGCACTCGATGACGATGGTGAGTGTAATGTTACGTACTTAGACATATTTATTAATTTCAGAATATAACATATTTTCGTTTATATAGTGCTGTCAAGTTATTGAGTTATTTCTGTCAAGTTGATGATTGAGTTAGTGAGTTATTTCTGTCAAGTTGATTATTTAGTTAGTGAGTTATTTCTGTCAAGTTGATTTTAGTTATTGAGTTATTTCTGTCAGGTTGATTTCCATTAAGATGATGTCAAGTTAATCAGAAAAAGTTCTATATTAAGTGTTAAATTGTGGTTAAAATGAAATACTTCACGCAAAAAGTGTTTAATTTGCCAAATTTTAAAATATTTCTTCTCCTAAGAATTAGCTCACTAAAGTAGCACAAACACAAGCATATCCTTTTAAACTGTTTTAAAAATTAAAAGAACGTAGGAGACTTACAACATAAAAAAAAAAAAAGCAAAGTACCTCCGTCACGCCAAGTGGCGTATAGGGAATATGATGTTAGTGACTATACATTTTACAGACCTTCGGCACATGATTTTTAGGGTAATTTGGTCGGTATTACGCCTGTGCCGCTTCACTTTCCCAGAAAAAAATCCGGTAACTATTAAAGGCTGGGTGAACCCGGAAGTCGTCGGTTGGGATCGAACCCTACCTCTTGTCCTTTGTAGTCCAGTTCACTAACCACTGAGCTATCGCGGCTCCCTAGACTTACGACATGATTCTCCAAAACTGCTACCAACTTTTCAGGATTAAAACAAAAATGCCACATTGTGAGTAAAACAATCAACTTTATGGAAGCCATTAATGGCGTTCTCGCTATCATTTGTTGCGTTCCAACATTAGATTTCGCATTTTGTGTGTTCAGCCTACATGTGACAATATGGAAATCATAATAATAATTGTGTGTCTATAAATCAATTCCTCGATGTAATCTCCAGTCTCTTCGGTTGTGTGTATGAACGACCGATTAATTTGTCTGTAAATTAATTTTTAATTTAATTGGTTAATGGGCTAGGAGAATGTGGTTTGGCTGGTGTTAGTTAACACTCGTCTGCGCTGCCTTTTATTTTCTGCTTTATGTTGCTGTTTATGGAGTTTTTAAAGCTCTTTTCTATTCATTGTATATGTTTATTACAGTCCGGACCATCCCCATATCCGGTTTGCAGCCCGTCCCAGCAATTCACGAAACGTGTTCAGACGTATTGTCCTTGTCAGATGTTGGTCGTAAATACGTCGTTACTCCGACTAGTCACACTGGATCGACGTGATTCCCTGTTCAACCCTAAACGCACCATTTGCTCAGTGCATACATCCTTATCCAACTATATCTTCTTTTCCCACCCTTAACGAATTAAGAACAAACGTAGCGATGTCCACCTTCGTCCAGAATCAGACTGTATTCACTTGCCATTTGTCAATCTGCGATTTTATTGTTTTCACCTCAGGATGAAACTAAGAATAGCAAAATGTTACATCTTCTCAATATTCCTGTATGGTGCAGAAACAGGGACATTAGACAAGAAAATAGAACAGAAAACTGAAGCCTTTGAAATGTTGATTTACAGAAGAATATGTAGAATTGGATGGAAAGAAAAGAAAACAAACGTTGAAGTTTTAAAACAACTAAAAATCAAAAGAGAACTACTAAATACAATTAAGACAAGACAAATTCGATTTTTGGGTCATGTTAAAAGACACATCAGCCTACTAAAAGTAATATTGGAAGGGAAAATACAAGGTAAAAGAGGCAGAGGCAGACCAAGACTAACATGGACGAGTAACATCAAAAGATGGGCAAGTCATCTATGACAACCTGCACCATCAAAGCAAGAAACAGAGTGGAACGGCGATCCATGGTAGCCAACCTTCGTTGCGGAGACGGCACTCGATGATGATGATGACCTCGGGATGCCAGAGACAGTATACACAGGTCAGCACCCGCATTTGTGAGCCATCCAGGCATCAAATCCCACCGCAACATGTACTTGTCGTTCTTCCGTAACATACTTTGCGAGTCCGTCGTCAACAAAGCGTGATTCGCGTTCTATGTATCCAGTCATGACACCCTCACCGTTGATGTTTATGTCTCTATTCTCATCGAATGATTTCAGGGCAAGAGGTATGTTTACAACACTCGGAAAAAAATCACAATCAACAATGGAAAAAAAAACAAAAAACAAACAACAACAAAGAACAATTGATGGTCCGAAACAGGATTGTATTCATCGGCACAGCGCCTTGCCATGAGAAACCAAACGCTAGAACACATTGACAACTAGGCTATCTTTTTTTAAGATAGCTATCATTGGCGATGTCTTTCACGCAGGTGTACTCATGACTATAGCATAGGGTTACGAACACAACTCGAGAAGAAATTGTGTACCTGTATTTTCCAATTAAGACAAGTATCTCCCGAATAGGGTAGGGCTGAATACTTGCGTTGTTCTATTCTCATGCTGGGCACCGGAATTCTAGAATTGCCAGATTTCATAGTATCTCTCTGTCATGTGGGTATGCCACAAATCCCAACCAGGGCCTGACTTCGAGCACAGAATGGCCCGCGAAAATGATGAAGACCCTGAGGTGATTTCAATTTTTGATAACATACCTCATCACGCCCTTAGTGTCTCCATGGGTCCAGTTGCGGAACTTCCCGCAGAGTTGAATGATTGCTGGGCTAGCCACCTTTTTTTTCCATCTATTACCTCTACCAGCTCATTACCAGTCTTAATGCCACTCAAATCACTTGCTCTTCTTGTAGATTCTTCAGTCTCAACCATCCAAGATTTTCTGTGCACGTGGAGTCTGCCTTCGCTTGTACCCAGTTCAGAGTGCCATGGAATGTTTTATGGTTCTTGCAACACTCCATCTCCAAGGGAGAAAACAAAGAGGAAGACCAATATATACTTGGAGAAGACAGTAGAAGCAGAGCTAAAGAAGATGGAGAAGGCATGGGACGATCTTAAAAGAATGGCAAGAAACAGAACGGCTTGGAGAGTGTTTGTTGAAGACCTATGCTCCATAGGGATCTGAATGAAATAAGACAACATTCATTCAAGTAGGTCCTGGCCTGTGATGCACTCTAGAATTAGCTCCAGTAGATACTGCTTTGATCGTATTTGGTGTATCTCTGGTGCATCATAGCACTACCTGTAGACTCTCGTGTTGAACAATCTCTAACCTTACTATCTGTGTTGACTAGAGAGGAGCACGCATACACAGACCATACATAGTCACCCAGCACTGACAGCACCAAAGATCACATATACAGTCGTAACAACAGTTGTTGGAGGTTCGCATTAGCTATGGTCGTTAACGTGCTGACCACCTTCCCCTATCACCATTTGAATGATATTGCTAACCTGGAGCAACAATAATAACAATATTAAAACAGGTAAATGAATTTAAATATCTGGGAACATTGTTAACCTCAGATGGTAGATGTACAACAGAGGTGAGAAGCAGAATGGCTCAGGCAAAAACAGCTTTCCAAGAAATGAGGAAGATACTGTGCAATTCATTTTTGACAATGGAATCAAGAAGAAGAGTTCTTAAATGTTATGTAGAGCCAGTCTTAACATATGGATGTGAATCATGGACAATAGGACAACAGACAAAAAAATCACTGGAGGTTGTAGAAATATGATTTTGCAAAAGAATGTTGAGAATACAATGACAGCTAAGAAGAGTAATGAAAACGTTATGAAAGAGGCCAATGGAAAAAGAGAGCTAATTTCCAATATTAGGAAGAAATAATCATCATTTTTCGCCATGTAATGAGAAGGGAACAGCTGGAATATATTGTTACAACTGGGAAAATTGTTGGACAAAGAGATAGAGGGAAGTAAATAGAAAAGATGCCAGACAGCTTAAGAGAATGGCTTGGCAGAAGGTCAACAATGGAAATGATAAATAACTGTCGGGGGCGAAAGATGAGGAGAGACAGGATCACCTACGCCAGCAGGCATGGTACTTGATAATGATGATGATCAACGTGGAGCCTGCGATGTCCTTGCGCAGAAAGAGAAGAAAAAAAAAGAATTGTAAAGTAACACAAATAAGGATTTTTTGTTTTTGTTTTGTTCATTCAACATTTCAAAAAAATATGATTTGCTTTACAGTGTCACCAAAATGGTAATGGTTTTGTCAAATCGCGCATCATGCAAGACTGCGAAGTCCAGTCCTTTAATAATGACACTTAGTTGACAGCAGTTTTTTTTTTTTTTATACTTTCGATTATTCTCATATATTCTTCTCTGACTTCCGTTTCCAAACATGGTGGAATGAGGTCCCGTTCATTGGACCGCTGCAGAAGTTACATTAGGAACTGATTAGCTTCGGCTCTACGGTGTAATTTTCTGCATCTGAGCTAATCAACTGATCCAGTTAGCAAAGTTCGCCGATGATGACAGGTTGTACTCACCTCAAAGTTCTTCATTGTCAAGTCAAACGTTTGTGAATGCGACCTTCCCCTGCCTAGCGTTATATGTGAATTACGTCAACACATCGTATGCTGTTCCAAAACCGTCGTTGTAATTGTTTGACGCCAAGTTCTCGCATGGAACAACTCCTTGCTATTGGAGATTGTGCATCAGCTTTTCGCGTGCTGTTGGCTACTTTTACTATAGTAACTGGGATATTGTGAGTGCAACCATTGTTGTGTGAGCTACGTCATCACGTTAGTTGCATAGCCCTAGGACGGTCGTACTCTAATCAATGAAAGACGGAGTGGGGTTTCGTACATGACTTGTCAGCATCGGTGATTTATACCTCCAGGAGGTTCGTCTTAGATATGAGGGACTGATAGTAGTTGTTGTATGTGTGATGGTGATGGTCTAATGACCAACTAATAACTACATCAAACTTGAGCAGATGGTGCTCATAAACCTGGGAGGGCCGACCATCTAAGGGCAGAATCCCCCTACAGAAAAGACAGTCTGCTGTCTTGCAGGAAGATTGGGGACAATCAAAGGCTAAGGAAAGCAAACCTGAATAAAATGCTGACTGAAATCGGATGCAATGGGCCACTGGCGCAGAACACAGTGCAACGTTTTAACAGGTACTCAATCGGAGTGGATCTAACAGACTCTAATTATGATGTTTTGTCTGTGGAGTCCCTCCAGGAAGTGCCAGAACGATATTGGTGGTCACCCTGACCAATTTTGGAGAGCTAGGAAATGGAACCAGAGAGAAACTACCGCTGACCGGAAAGGCTTCAAGAAACAGCTGAATATAATACACTGGAATGCGGAGGGCATATACCACAAAAAACAAGCCCTAACAATCAGACTAGCAGAGGACGAGATAGACGTTGCCTGCATCCAGGAAACTCACCTTAATCCTCAGCACAGATTTATGATCAGGGGCTACCAAACATTTAGACAAGACAGGGAAGGTCACAAGGGTGGAATTCTTATACTTATTAAAAATTCCATCCCAGCAAAACTGATAGAGGTAGTCACAAACGGAGAGGCAGAGATCATTGGTACAGACCTATACATTAACTCCGCTAGTATAAGGATATTTAATATACATGTATATTGTCCAAATGATAAATTACTGAAGCTGGAGTCAATGGAAATAACACCATCAAGTGTCTGGTAGAAGGAGACTTTAACAGCCACTCTGAAAGGTGGGGATATAAGGAGTCCAATGTTTGAGGTGAAGAAGTGGAAGAATGGGAAATAGGCAACCTATTTCTCATAAACTCTAGAGAGGAAACAACCACCCCCCCCTCTCCCCCACCTTCTACTCAAGAAGATGGAAAACAACTTCCACTCCCGACCTAGCATTTGCAACTGGAGACATATCTATCAAAATAACCAGAAAAGTGCTGAACCAACTTGGAGATAGTGACCATAGACCAGTCAAACTTTCAGTGGATCTTGCTCACAAACAGGAGTTGCAAATACCTCTTCCCCGCTGGAACTATAAGAGAGCAGATTGGGCAAAGTTTGCAAGGCTCACTGATGCATATACTGCGCCTATCAACACCCACGAAAAGAAGGTCAATAATATGGTAGAACGGTTAACAAATGGAATCCTGAGAGCTGCTAAAGAATCCACTCCTAGAGGAGCAAGAAGAAACTACAAGCCATACTGGAGCAAGGAAATACAAAGACTAGAAGAGGAACTGGACTCTGCCAGAGAACTAGCTGAAACATCACACAGCACAGAGAGCAACATTGCCTACAAAGCAGCCTCTGCCAAATACAGACGTGAGGTCATGATATCAGCAAGACAGAGCTGGATAGACAAAACTGAGAGCCTTAATCTAAACAAAAATGGTCATAAACTATGGAAACTTGCGAAAGCTCTGAGCGACGAAAACAACTGCCGACCTTTAATATCGTTAGCACACAACCAGAACATCCTCACAGGCAAAAGGGCAGCAAATCTACTGATAGAGACTTACAAAAACATTAGTAGAATAAACATTCCAATAGACAAACAGAAAGCTGCAAGACGGGAAACCAAGATGCAAAACACATGCCTTTGGCACCAGAAGACGACCATCTTTACCCCAACTGAATTAGATGTTGCCCTCAAAGGATTGAAGCTCAAAAGTTCACCTGGTAAAAATTGAATCACCAACGAAATGCTCATAAATCTGGACAGAAAGCCGAGGGCTAGCTTCTAAGGATAATAAATGCTAGCTGGAAGAAAGGTCATGTGCCGGCAATCTGAAAAGAAGCTATTATGGTGCCCATCCACAAGCGTGGAAAAGACCCACTAGACTCAAGCAGCTACAGACCTATTAGCCTACTGAGCTGCCTGAGTAATCTCATGGAAAGGCTGGTTAACAGAAGTCTTATGTGGCATTTGGAGACAAAACAACAAATCGTACCACAACAAAGTGGCTTCCGTCAGCACAGATCAACTGAGGACCTGGTCACATTCATTGCACAGGAAATAGAGGATGCTCTACAAGAAAAGAAACACACACTGGCAGTGTGGGTCGACATGGAGAAGGCTTTTGATAGGGTATGGCGAGAGAGTTTAAAGATCAAAGTTTCTAGACTTGGCATCCAGGGTCGTTTATTCAAGTGGGCCTCTCAATACCTTCAGGATAGAACGGCCAGAGTACAAGTTCAAGGTCAACTAAGGAAGAAGGTCACAATCGAACAAGGTGTCCCACAAGGCGGAGTCTTGTCCCCAACACTCTTTTTAATTTTCATAAATGACATCGTAATGGACATTCCACCCAGCATACACTCAGCAATATACGCAGATGATCTGGCGTTATGGGCTTGCGAGGAAATTATGTCGGTGGCTGGTTCCAGGATGCAAGATGCCCTAGGTGAACTTGAAAAAAGGACGAACACCTGGTTCTTACCAATTAACGAAAAGAAAACTACATATACAATTTTCAGCCTATCAGGAAACACACTCTCTGCAAACTTGAAGATAAAAGACCATACACTCCCTATTAACCAAAACCCAACATATCTTGGCGTCACCATGAATCGCAGAATGACTTGGAAAAATCAGATAAACACAGCAAGAAAAAAAAGCCAGAAAACTAACTAATATTATGAAGAACTTAGCAGGAACGGACTGGGGAGCAGACAGCAATATCTTGAAACGACTATACGTAGAAAGAGTCAGACCAGTCCTAGAGTATGGAGTCACAGCCTCGGCTATGGCTTCCAAATTACACCTTAACAAAATTAACAGAACACAGAAACAAGCTGCCCGTATCATCACTGGTGCTATGAAATCTACACCTATCAAGACTCTAGAAACAGTAACAGGTTTACAACCCTTAGATGACAGACGGGTCACTAAAATATTGCAACAAGCGGAGAGATAAAGAAGGCTCCTTAGCCACCCCATGCACCAAAGAATAACTGGTTTCGGATTTGTACGACTAAAGAGGAGCAACTTCGCTGCAATTGCCAATGAACTAACTACTGGAGACCCAGTACTTTCTCAAACAATACCGAAACCCTTGGGTCCATCTGATATGTCTCCTCGTGGGAAATATAAAATACCAGAACTTAAGGAAAATATTACAGGAATCATGAAAAAAGGCACCCAATCAGACACAGAAAGAAAACACGGAGCAGAAAAACACATACACGATTCCTACCCACAGGATTCTTGGTCCCACATATACACAGATAGCTCTGCTACAAATGCCACAAAAAATGGGGGGGGGGGGGTGTTCTTGACGCTGAATAAAGATGACGAGATCACCAAGTCAATAGCTACTGGGAAATTCTCAAACAACTTTAAAGCAGAAACTGAGGCCCTCAGAGATGCTGCAACACTGGCTGCTCAACACAAAAATAACATGCACAATAAATTGGCGATTCTGACTGATGCACTGTCAGTGCTATCAGCTCTAAGAAGCCACAAGAACAATGAACTAGATGACTTGAAAACAGCCCTGGAGCAACTATGCAATAACTTCCAGAGAGTAGTCATTCAGTGGATACCATCACACTGTAATATAAACGGGAACGAACGCGCAGACAAACTAGTTAAAGAGGGAGGGAGATTACCACAAGAGAACCATCTGGTCAGCTACGACGAAGCCAAATCCATCATCAAAGGCCAGTACCATGAAAAATGTAAACGAGACCACCCAAAGCATAACGAGAGGGACGGATACCATCAACTATGAAGGAGGGATCAAGTCATCATACTTCGCCTACGCACTGGCCACAATAGAATGAGAAATCACATGTTCACCAAATTCAAAATAGGTACAACCAGCCTATGCCACTGTACACTGGACAATATGACTACAAAACATGTTTTACAGGATTGCCCCCAGTACACAGACCTGAGAAGAGCAATGTGGTCCACACCCACCTCCCTGGAAGTGAAACTATATGGGACAATCGAATCACTTAAACAGTTAACTTCATGAGAGAGTCTGGAATCCTACTATGATTGAGTCTTGATCACACATATATATATATATATATATATATATATATATATATATATATATATATATATATATATATATATTCTTCCTCTTCTGTGACCATGACTACTTCACCATGGGATTACTGATTCTCTTCTGAAGTCTGCTGTCTATTTCAGAATTTCGATTCCTTATCCAAGGTAGGAGCGTGTGGCCGTGAGGCGAAATCCACTGTTTCGCTGGCTGAAAAGCCGATGTACTGTGTTCGAAACCCGCGTTTTATATAGAATGTGTTTGCGGTTATGTCTGTTAGGGTGCAATGGCACAGTTGGTATGGGTTGATGGTATGTATAAAGTTGATACTTAACACGACTTAGTTGCACAATGACAGCGTGCTTCATCAAGCAAACAAAGGGAGCACTATCCAGGAAAGATTACAGATGGACTTCGACTTATTTCTGTAATTTGTTTTGCTGATGTTTTTGTTCTGTAGTGAAAGAAAGTACAACTTCCTCATTTAATCGGTAAGCTCTCTACTTAATTTTTATAATTAGTTCTTTAATTAGTTTCTTTCTTTCGCCCCCTCTCTCCTCCCAGCGTCACAATGAGTTTACTCCCTTCTGTCTTTCGTATTCCATGAATAATATGATTGCTTGCTTGCATTCACCCGATGACCAAAGTATTCTAGTAGACTATAGAATTCCTCTTCATCATCCGCCATTAAAAGGACATTAAGTGGGCGTGTCTGCGTTGTGTTGTGGTTTGCAGTATAACTGTGATATTTGCGCCTTTCGGCCCAACACATCCGACTTCAGCACGACATTTTTGAGTACCGGGTTGTCCTCCCTCTTCGATCCCTACTCGCTTGGCCAGACTAGACAGGTTAGTCTGTTACTAGAGGCACCGCAGAGAGGTGGAGCAGGGCCTGGATGGTTCTGGTTCACCGATCCTGGCGCAAGCCATCAGCTGTGGGTCGCTGACAACTTCCAGCTCTGGTGCTGGGAGGCGCGCCTTTGCCTCCGATTTCTACATGACAACAGCTCATTGCATGCAAATTAAGTTCTACACATACACGTCCCATAGTTCGGAAAAAATCATAATATACCAGCAAACTCAGACGATCTTATGACTAATAATCACCCATTGATATAAAAAGAGGAGTAGGACAGGGATGCATCCTATCACCAAGCTTGTTCAATCTATACACTGAGCAAATCTTTAAAAACATCATAGAGATGCCAGGCCTACAAATTAATGGAAAGATAATCAATAACCTAAGATATGCTGACGGATATACTACTAGCAGAAAATCCTAAATATCTACAACAATTACTTAATGAAATAAACATGATAAGCAAAAAATATGGACTAGATATGAATATCAAAAAGACTAAAACTATGATTATAAACAAAGAAAATACTCAAAACCCACAAGTGGATATCAAAATTGAAGGAATAAACATGGAGACAGTTCAGAGCTACAACTACCTTGGACACACTATAACCAGTGATGGAAAATGTACAACTGAAATAAACAAAAGAATAGGAATGGCAAAAAGTAATTTTAATGTCATGAAGAACATACTAACATCAAAACAAATAACACCAGGGCTAAAACTAAGAATAGTAAAATGTTACATCTTCTCAATATTCTTATATGGTGCAGAAACATGGACATTAGACAAGAAAACAGAACAGAGAATTGAATCCTTTTAGATGTGGATAAATAGAAGAATAGGTAGAATTGGATGGAAGGAAAAGAAAACAAACGATGAAGTCTTAAAACAACTTAAAATAAAAAGAGAACTACTAAGCACAATTCAAACAAGACAAATGCGATTTTTTGGGTATGTTAAAAGACACAACAGCCTACTAAAAGTAATCCTGGAGGGGAAAATACAAGGTAAAAGAGGCAGACCAGACTAACATGGACGAGTAACATCAAAAGATGAGACAAATCAGCCTATGACAACCTGCACCATCAAAGCAAGAGACAGAGCAGATTGGCGCTCCATGGTAGCCAACCTTCGTTGCGGAGACGGCACTCGATGATGATGATGATGATGATGAATCTTATTAAGAAGATTTGTATTATAACTGGTAACGTAAATAACATCAGAAAAAAAACCGCCGGAAATGTTAGTGTTAATCTTCATTTAAAATATTTATCCCTGGATAATTAAAGTTTAAAAAGTTTACCAGAACGCGATCCGAGCCGTTCCGGTTGAAAAAAAAACCCCTGTAATGTTATATAAGAGCTTCGATAGGTAACAGTATCTGGCCTTCGGCGTTTTCATGTTTTAGATCTGGATCAACCCAGTATACCTTATTTATCGTTTATTTACTTACACCATCTCCTGTCCGCATTATAGTGTGTCAATTCTACTGGTGACCTGTCTATCATGCAACAAGGCCAAGCTATCTCTAGTATATTATCCATCTGTTCTACGTGGTCTCTAATTTGATGTATTTCAGTATCTCTCTTGCCAAAACAAGTTCGAGCGGACAAACATGCCCATCAGCGTCTGGGCTAAGAACGGACACCCCCTCAAAGTATGTTGCATGCTGTAGGACGAGTGAACGAGAGAGCTGATCTAGATCCTACTCCATCTCGAAGTGGTGCCGCTGAAAACAATCTACCCAGTCTGATCAAGCAAATATGGATCGGAAGGGAAAACAATCCGGCATTAAAAAATGCCGAAGACGGATGTATTCGGTCGAAAACGATTGATGTCACGGCTTGCTGTAAACTAGCGACACAACTCATCTACGCCCACTTAACAACTTTTGTAATGGCGGATGATGAAGAAGAGTAGTCTACGAGAGAACGCAGAAGAAGGAAAAAAATTTCACTAAAAGCTTTATTTGTATGTTATGTTGTTATTTGTACTTTATTTGTTCTATATGTCGTCATATAGAAGACTTCTTTGTACAATTGTTTATTAAGAATTTCCGTGTTTTCTGGCTGTCCATAGAGTTCCCAACACCATTCATATAAACCAGAGGAGACAATTAAAATAACATTTATTTAGCTTTACGGCGACAGCTTGATAGACATAAAACGTGGCACAAAACTATCCGATTTTACGACATAAAACATAATCTTCTGCTGGGGCTAAGGCACACAATTCCCACACAGATAGAAGATAGAGAAACACAAATGTTTTAAAAAAAATAAAACTATAAATAATAAATGCAAAAAAAATATAAATTTATTAAACGTGAAGCCAATTTCTCACAGACATATTTTTTTCTTTCTCTCTTTCTCTCTCTCTCTCTCTCTCTCTCTCTCTCTCTCTGTCTATCTCTTTATCATCATTGAGTGCCGTTTCTGGATTGAAGGTTGGCTACCATGGGGCGTCATTTCCCCCTGTATCTTGCTTTGATGACGCAGGTTGTCATAGGCTGACTTGTCAATCTTTTGATGTTACTCGTCCATGTTAGTTTTGGTCTGTCTCTGCCACCCTGTATTTTCTTTCAATGTTACCTTTAGTATGCTGATTTGTCTTTTAACATGCCCCAAAAATATAATTTGTCTTGTTTGAATTGTGTTTAGTATGTTCTCTTTTCATTTTTAGTTACTTTAAGACTTCATAATTTGTTTTCTTTCCTTTCCATCCAATTCTTCATATTCTTCTATAAATCCACATTTCAAAGGCTTCAATTTTCTGTTCTGTTTTCTTGTTTAATGTCCATGTTTCTTCATCATATACGATTGTAGAGAAAATATACTATTTTAATATTGTTAGTTTTAGCCCTCGTGTTATTTGCTTTGATGTTAATATATTTTTCATGGCATTAAAATTGCTTTTTCGTCATTCCTATTCTTTTGTTTATATCAGTTGTACATTTTCCATCACTGGTTATACAGGGTGTTTTTAAAGTCGCAGTGCAGTGAATTTCTACCCTCGGAAGAAAAACGTCACCAGAAATGCGGTTAACTAATGCGTAACACAAATTGTAAAATATTCAAATATACTTGCCTGCTATCGGCGAGTTTATAATGGGTAATGTTGATATTAACACAATAAAGTGCCTAAAGCATATGTTGAAAATGTCCACCACGGGCCTCAAGACATGTCGTGATTCGTCTTTCCATATTTGCGAAAACCTTCAGAATAATGTCTGGTGATATTTGTTTAATCTTGTCTACTATTTCAGTCTTTAGGTCATTAATTGTCTGCGGATTATTTTCATAAACTTTCCCCTTCAATGCCCCCCACAGATAATAATCTGGGAGTGTTAGATCTGGTGAACGAGCAGGCCAGATTCCACGTGAAATAATGCGATTTGCAAATATGCTTTCTAAATAATTGAGTGTTGTTGTGGCTGTTTGTGCTGTTGCCCCATCCTGCTGAAACCAGGATTCCATAATTTCCCGTTCTGTAAGGTGTGCTATGAACGGTTCCAGAATTAAAGTGCGGTAACGTTCTGCATTTATTGTTTCATTAAAAAATATAGGTCCTATTATCCGCATACGACTTATAGCGCACCACACTCCGACTTTTTGATCGTAAAGCGGCACTTGATGAAATTCATGGGGTTTTCACTGCTCCACAGCCGATTGTTCTGACTGTTCACATAACCGGATAAATGAAACCAGGCCTCATCAGTGAAAAAAGTGACGTCAAGGATGGCAGCGCCATGTTCATAAATAAAATTCTGAAACCACATGCAGTAGTTTAAACGGGATTCATAATCTCTTTCTTGGAGTTGAGACACTTCAGTTAATTTGTATGGACGATAGTGTAGTTCACTTCTTAAAACCTTGTGAACAGAACTCTTAGATATTTGCACCTGTTGAGACAAGTGGTTTAAAGATGCATTTGGACTCATTGTAATTCTGTCTTGGAGTTCCATAATTTGGTCTTGTGAAATTGAAGGTCTTCCAGATCGGTGGGCGTTTCTTTAATGACTGTGCATTATTTGAAAATCTAGTTGTTCCAATTTATTTATGTAAATCCCGCATCATGTACTGCTGTAGCTTGTTCCTTTTTCGGTAAAGTTAAACATATAACATCACTATTCACAAAAGGTATTCGAAATATCCACCACGTTTTAGTTGGCAAATATTGATACGTTTTTTTCATATTGTCAAAAACCTTACGCAGTATGGGCTGTGTAACATTATTAATGTTGTTGGCGATTGAAACCTGCAGCTCATCGAGTGTGTGGGGATTGTTTTCGTACACTTTTCCTTTCAGTTCACCCCAGAGATAGTAGTCCATGGGAGTAAGATCAGGAGACCGTGCAGGCCAAATTCCGCGAGAGATTATACGATTAGCAAAAATTTCATATAAAAATTCCAGTGATTTTAAAGCAGTGTGAGTAGTTGCGCCATCTTGTTGAAACCAAGCTTTTTCAATTTCTGGCTCAGAAAGTTGGGTTACGAATCGCTCCAGTATGTTAATCCTGTATCTTTCTGAATTTATTGTGTCATAGAAGAAAATTGGGCCGATTATCCGCTGACGACTCATTGCACACCACACTCCTACTTTCTGATCGTGGAGAGGCACTGGGTGCAATGCATGTGGATTTTCATCACTCCAAAGACGATCATTCTGCCTATTCACGTACCCAGACAAATGGAACCATGCTTCATCTGTGAAGAAAGTGAAATCAAGGATTTCCTCACCTTCTTGGGCTAGAAAATTCTCAAACCACATACAATAATTAATTCTGGATTGGTGATCTAATTCTTTTAATTGAGGAACGACGGAAAATTTGTACGGGTGTAACTTTAATTTTTTTTTCAGAACTGTATGAACAGTACTGCTTGATTTGTGTACTTGTTGAGCCAGCTTTCTTATTGATTTGCCAGGACTCATTAGAATGCTGTCCTGGATATTGAGAGATGTTACTTCAAGAACAGATGGTCTACCAGGACGGCTAACATCATGTACACTACCGGTGTTTTGAAATTTGATTATTAAATTACTCACAGTATTTCGATGAGGCACTGGTGTATCAGGAAATCTATTCACAAATTGTTCAAAACCCCATTCGAATACTTGCCGCCGTTACGGAACACATGCTCCACTATAAATACTCTTTCTTCAATCGTTAACACCATTGTAAGCCAGATCTATCATGTAGCAGTGATGTTTAAATGAACACGTAAATGGTGCTTGAACTATTACGTCATACATAGATAAAATTTAGGTGCGTAATTATTTCAACAACAAAAAATGCACAGTCATTAAAGAGACACCCTATAGTATGTCCAAGGTAGTTGTAGCTCTGAACTGTCTCCATGTCTTTTACTTCCACGAAGAAGAAAATAACATTAAAAATGTTCAACACATTGAATCGCAGTAACTCAGTAGTTTGTAAGCTGGGCTACTAACGACTAAAGGTCGGGTTCGATTCTGATTCACGAATTTCAGGTTCGTCCAGCCTTAAATGGGTATCGGCTTTTTCTGGGAAGAAAATACCGCATTGGTGTTGTACCGACTACATTATCACAAAAATATTGTGACGGGGGGCTTATAAATAAAAAAATAGGGGCACTATTGCCAGATTGCCCTAGCTATTGCCAACGATATTTCAAGCCCGCAGGCTGAGGGGATTTTCCAGAAAATATCTACAGTTTGAAATGTCTTCGCTATGCGAGCTATAGACGGCTGATATCATTTTATCTACAACCACCCCTGCTAGCAATGCTGAAAACGTCACAAGCTTTGGGCGATCCCTCTCAGCCCGCAGGCTCGAGATATAGTTGGCGTTGCCTTAGTCGCAACAAAACATAGCTTCTTTCTTTCTTTCTTTCTTTCTTTCTTTCTTTCTTTCTTTCTTTCTTTCTTTCTTTCTTTCTTTCTTTCTTTCTTTCTTTCTTTCTTTCTTTCTTTCAACAAATAACGTTTATGAAACAGCCGGAAACATGCCAGCAGCCTTTAGTCTCGTACTAAATGAACCCACACAATGATAGCATGTTGCCATTTTTTTAATGGCTCATTTATGTTCTCAATTTGTGCTCACTATTTTATCTCTCACAATACAAGCATACTGACGGAGACCTTAAATTGTCATGTTTTTATTGAAATCTTCAAATATCGTATAACTTTGCTAGAATAATGGAGAGTAGGTGGCAGAGTGGACAACATGTCGTTCTCAAACTAGTTGAACCCCGCAAAAAAAATGTTTAGCCACAGGAGGATAAGAAAACTATTATTTAAAAAAAAGAATTATTTAAAGAGTCCCGTCACGCCAAGTGGCGTATAGGGAATATGGTGTTAGTGACCATCAATTTTACAGACCTTCAGCACATGATTTTTGGGGTAATATGGTCGGTATCACGCCCGCGCTGCTTTAATTTCCCAGAAAAACTCCGTTACCCATTTAAGGCTGGGTGAACCCGGAAGCCGTCGATTGGGATCGAACCCTACCCCTTGTCCTTTGTAGTCCAGTTCACTAACCACTGAGCTATCGCGGCTCCCAAAAGTGTTATTTATTTATTTTGTATTTATTTATTTTCATTTTCATCCTAGTTTAAATTTGAAAGGAAACCTTGACCCGAACATCTCGCAGCGATCTCACAAGACATGCTAACTTTATTCTCCCGCGCTCATAGAAAAGCTCTGGTACTCACAAAAATGGGGGAGCCGTGACGATTGTTGCCATCATATTGCAGCTGATATATAGAATTCTAACATCCTTTAAACAAAACAAACAAATAAGAAAAATAGAGGGTCTCTTTAAACTAGCCCCAATCATCTGAATCATCCTGTTGGCTATCCGGGTCAGCTCGGTACATTGATTTCTCTTGCTTGATTCGTTACATCTCTAGCATTGATTCCACCTCCCCTCCCCAAGTCTCTCTCTCTCTCTCTCTCTCTCCTCGGAGCCTCATGAAAATGTTCATTTCAGTGTAGCGGCTATAATTTAGAGCCTCGCCTTTAATCAGCCAATGCAGACAGTACGGTCGTATTGTGCGCCTTATCTTCGCAGTTTTTAACGTGTAAACAACGAATCCTAAAACGCAATTTATTCCATCTTTGTTGTATACATTGACTCTATTAAATGTATAGAGCTTCATTTTTTGCTTTTTTGTCTTTGTTTAACGAACGCAAGATATAAGAACGATGCAGATATCCAGTGCTTTACTTGCCGCTCTTTTGCTTTTCATAGTTTTTTTTTCTTCTCACGAGTTTTACAACAAAGATTTTTCCCATAAACCTAAAAGGAATATACATCTGTAGGAAGCTATCGTGTATCACTTGTAATGCCTTTTTAGTTTCAGATGAGAGTGATATCATTCTTGTAGTCATGGAGTGTAAACAGCAAAATAGTTAATTTTATTATTAATATTATTATCTTCTTCTTCTCCTCCTTCTTCATCATCATCATCATCATCATCCCATAACTCCAGAGATCATTAGGGCACCATTTACAGACTTCGTCAACCTTCTTCATTTTTCTCCATCTTCAAAACATTTTTTTGGGACTCTGCAAAATCGAGGCATATCCATTGTTTGATGTTATCTTCCCATTTCTTACTTCTCGCCTACCTCTCCTAGCTCCTTTCTCAGTTCCTTGCAGGATGGTCTTTGCAAGACTTTGATACCCTGTGACATAGTTAACATCGTAGGCTGAAATATTTAACTTTACCGTGTCAGTCATATATATTTAGAGGTGTGGAAGCCAGTGCACCCCATACCTTTTATTTATCTTCCCCGTATCATTGAGTCAAGTAGCCACCTTTTTCAGCTCCATCAATTAATGAGGATATTAAGCTGCGATCGACCCCGCTACGTTCTTTTTCTTCTACTTCTACTTCTTCTTCTACTTCTACTTCTTCTTCTTCTTCTTCTTCTTCTTCTTCTACTTCTACTTCTTCTTCTACTTCTTCTTCTACTTCTACTTCTACTTCTACTTCTTCTTCTTCTTCTTCTTCCTCTTCTTCTACTTCTTCTTCTACTTCTTCTTCTACTTCTTCTTCTACTTCTTCTTCTACTTCTACTTCTACTTCTTCTTCTTCTGCTTCTTCTTCTTCTTCTTCTGCTTCTTCTTCTTCTTCTACATTTCAGCTCCCTGTGGTGCATAGGTCTTCAACAAACACTTTCCAAGTAGTTCTGTTTCTTGCCATTCTTTTAAGATCATTCCATGTCTTCCCCATCATCTACATCTTTGCTTCTGTCTGTCTTCTCCGAGAATTTCTTGATCTTCCTCTTTGTCTTTTCCCCTGGGGATTCCAAATAAGGGCCTGTTGTGTAATACTTTCAGTTGGCTTCCACTACGTTACTGACGCATATATGGGCTGGGTGGTTTAGAGGTAAGACGTTGGCCTCCGGACAAGAAGGTTCCTGGTTCGATTCCCACCACAGGCGGTGGAATAAAAAAAATTAAACGAATCCGTGGTTTCTTCGTGGCTTTACCCGCCCCAGGTCTCTTGATAGTGACATTCAATGTCTACGACCACTTCGATAGTTGCTGGAACGGGTAGCGGAGCGGATATTGAAAAGTCCCAACTGCAGTGACGCCATTCCAAACTAAAGACTAATGTCTCGTGTATCTCGGTTGGTATGATGTTTATTAGCTCTTAATTTTTAGGAGGACGAACTATTGAAATAGTAAGGGAAATGGGCTGGGGAGGGGGATTGTTGAGGGAAGCCTCGCATTTCAATCAGAGCATCACGGTTCTATACTTGTCCTCCCAGTAGACATTTCTACTCAGCTGAAGGGGGGAAAAATGCATGAAAGAGATCGATAGAGAGAGAATGAAAGATAGAGCACTAAGCCGTTCTCCCTTCAAAAGATTTGCCCAAGAGAATTACTACCCCTGGAGAGTAACAGCAATGCTGTGGAATGCTCTTGCTTTTCAATATCTCTTGAATTCCCCGATCTGCACCCATGCAAGTCACAATGTTTCCTTTCCGTTTCTACAGTTTTCCCCTTTCGTTCATGTTTGATTACTCACGCTAAGTTACAACGGCCCATTGAATGCTATTTTGCATTGCATGTCCATATCTCCTAGCTATGTCCATCATGCAATGTTCGCTATGGATTTCCTGTCATTCCCTATTCTCTACACATCAATCCAATTTTATTTCTTGTGTTGTCATTTAAAAACATTCTTTTAGAATCTGAGAGAGAACGGAACATCAATATTTGTTTGCAGACTGTGCACTCGCGCTTCCCGTAATTCAATTTTGGAGTGCGTTTTCATGAAAAGGGCTTGGCACCGAAGCGCAGTTGTAAATTCAGAAACTCATGTACATAAAAAAAAAAAAGCAAAGTAAAGTGCCCCGTCACGCCACGTGGCGTATAGGGAATATGGTGTTAGTTGCCTTAATGTTTACAGACCTTCGGCACATGATTTTTAGGGCAATGTGGTCGGTATTACGCCCGTGCCACTTTACTTTCCCAGAAAAAAAACCCGGTACCCATTTAAGGCAGGGTGAACCTGGAAGCCGTCGATCAGAATAGAAAAAGACTTCTTGTCTTTTGTTGTCCAGTTCACTAATCACTGAGTTAATCTATGCACATTTTAACATGATATCATTCGCATGATTATTTCAAATATTGTACCTGCTAATAGATGTTTTTATATGTCTGAAAAAAAAATATTCAAAATATTTGTATTACTAATGCTTTCGTAATTCATGTTAAATGTAATCATTTTAGGTTTCGTAGACTTTTTTTTATTTCCGTGACATTTGTTTTGTAAATATTAATAAAAGGATGTTTAGAAAATGACAGTCATTTATCTTGTTTGAGAGTCAAAACATTCTGGCATTTATAACCACGTGATCTCACCATAGTGAGAATTACGTTGTTTCTTTAGGCACCTTGGTTAAGTGCAATCTTCTGTCCTTCATCATTTGCTTTTGTCTTCGAGGGAAAGTTATGGTTAACGGTCTTCTGTCCTTCTATTGACTTCTCCTGTTGCTATTTTTCCTCGTGTTTTGAATATTTCATCAATCCATCTCTTTCGTGACCGTCCCTTTGGTCTGGTGTTCTCGTTTTTTGAAAGCTCATTGTGTTTTATTACGATCTTTCTGTGTTTAGTGCATTTTTTATTTATATGCGTGCATATCTCTTCGTCTGGTTCATGTCCCACGATTTTTTCTGCTTGGAAAGCGCTTCTGGTAGCATGCCGGTTTCAATATAAATGTAATGGTTATTGGATATGTTCTCAACCATAGCAAGGCGAAGAAACATCTTAATCCTCTGAACTGCGGCCGGAGGATATGGCACACACACAAGATCTCCACCCAGCCCGATCTGTAGCATAGGACACCTACAAGAGATCTCAACCCTGTCCGGTCTGGAGCATAGGATACCCACAAGAGATCTCCACCCAGTCCCGTCTGGAGCATAGGATACCCACAAGAGATCTCCACCCAGTCCCGTCTGGAGCATATGACACCCACAAGAGATCTCCACCCAGTCCGGTCTGGAGAATAGGACACCCACAAGAGATCTCAACCCATTCCGACCTGGAGCATGCAGGAGCAGCTCTCTCCAGGGCCTGCCAGTCTCTTTCGTTTCATCATATCTAAGGTTTGTTGCCATGTCTCCAATGATCTGCCTCTTCTTCGTTTGCCAGGTGGTGGCCATGTTAATGCTAGGTGCGGATGCTTGTTTCGTTCCATTCGTAAAACGTGACATAGCCATTTCCAAAGTCTTCTTTTCACTTATTGATTGATGTTGTTAATGTCTGATCTTATGGTGACACTCTTTGTTTGTAATGCGTTGAAGTCAACTGATTTTTTTCTTCAAAAAATGAGGAAGATAGTATGCAATCCATTTTGACAATAGAAACAAAAAAAAGAGTTGTTAAATGTTATGTAGAGCCAGTCTTAACATATGGATATGAATCATGAACAATATGACAACAGACACAAAAATCACTGGAGTCTGTAGAAATATGGTTTTGCAAAAGAATATTTAGAATACCATGGACAGCTAAGAAGAGTAATGAAAACGTCCTGAAAGAGGCCTAAGCAAAAAAGACAAATAATTTCCAATATTAAGAAGAAACAATCATCATTTTTTTGCCATACAATGAGAAGGGAACAGTTGGAATATATTGTAACAACTGGAAAAAAAATCGAGGGACGAAGAGATAGAGGGAAGCAAAGAGAAAAGACACCAGACAGCTTAAGAGAATGGCTTGGCAGAAGGTCAACAACATAAATGATAAATAAATGTCGAGATGGAACGTTGTGGAGAGACATGATCACCTACGCCAGCAGGCTCAGTACTTGATGATGATCCCAACGGATGTTTAGAATCTTTTTAAGACAGCGATCTTCAAATCCTCTAAATCGACTTTCTATCTTATGGCCACGTTCATTACACCACGTTTTTGCTGCATATAAGAGTATGGATCGCACATTTGACTCTTAAATTCTAAGCTTGTAGCTGAGATGGAGACTAGTTGAACGCCAAATGTTTCTAAGTCTATGTCTGGAATGACATGCCTATTATTGTAGATACTCTTTTTCGAGGGGTCTTGGTAGCCGAGTTGGGAAAACCACCCGACTGGATTACCTACGTTCGGACAACCCGTGTTTGATGCCCGCTGGGAGCATTGTGAATTGTACTCGTGGTTGGAAAAAATTTAAAAAAATACCCCCACGGTCGACCCAGCCGTTGGCAGAAATGGGTACCAGGGTATTACCCTGGGAAGGTGAGGAATGTTGCCTCGCATCTGAGTTTAGATGCTTGAGGCGACACTATACAGAAATGTCCGAACATTTCTGGATAGGCGGCCGAGCACATATGGGTGGAAACTTGCGTGCTAAGACGCCGGTTCAAGTCTCGTACTTTACCTTTACCTTTTACTCTTTCTCGATGTCACTATTTGATGAAATATAGTTTCCCAGGTATTTGAAGTGATACAATTCTAGTCCTACTCCTCTGAACGGAACTTTTAAAAAATACTTTTGACATTTATCCTCACAATTTAGTTTTCTCTGCATTTATTTTCAATCATACTGTGTCAGCAAACTGATCTACTCTGTTTTCTCTTGTATGTCTTGATGACAGTGGACTAGCTGCCCAACATCATCTGCAAAGTCAATATCATCGAGACGTTCAGCAAGACCCCATGTAATTCATCTTGGTCAGTCATCAACAACCATTCGCATTACCCAGTCCATAACCACAAATAAAAGGAGTGGAAACAAAATACATCCTTGTCTAACTCCCGTTACAACTCTGAACCAAGCTGTCTGCTGTCGGTCATGTCTTACACAGCACTGGTTGCCTTCGTACATGTCCTTTAGAATATTGACAATTTTATCCGGGAAGCCATACGCAAATATGATATAGGCCCTATAGGGATACCCGAAACCGCCAGGCACGTCAATACCCTCTTCCACTTTTGCATCTGCAAAATAGTCTCGCTAGGTGTATAAATTCACACTGTAAAAAAATCTTTAGGTTTACTCCCATTGCATATTTGTTCATGGACAATCATATTGGCAAACAGAGCCCATAATTTCCCACACTGTGTACAAGAGAATGTGCTAGCGACTTTATTAATATCAGTAATGTACATGAAATGTTCATTGTAAAACAAGACTCGCATAGTATTATCATGCAATCCCCTGCTTCTGAGTTTGGGACAGAGGGCCTCTTCATCGTTGAACTCAAATATATCAATGTTTATACCAAAACATTCATACAAGTGTGGTAGTTGTTGCAAAGTCACACCTGGAAAAGTGCCCACGAAAAGTATGTCCCGATGTAAGTGCCACTGACTCACTAGTTGGCGAGTTGTTAATTCCAGATTGTCAATATCTCTCCCTTTAAATAACGCCAAACAGCGGAAAAACACAGATTGTCATTATAAGAAGTAGAAGTATTCCGAGTTTTCTGCAAGGTGTAAATGTACTTGTTGTTACTAATATGAGACGGTAATTCCTCCAGGCAACATCCATTAGGGAACTCATATATGTAGTATAAATAGAAACTAGTGGCGGGAATGCTTTCCACCATCCACTTAGTATCGGGTCTGTTGATCATGGCACTGTCTACGTGATCGTGTTCCTTTAGAGAATCAACGAATCTGGTGAAATCTCCAAGATTATTGATCAAACGGGGAAATAGAGAACAGCTGAGTTATTGAGGGGATGAGTGGAAGAAGCATAGATCACTGGTGTCCCTGTGTCTAAGGATAAGGTGGTGACTATAGTTAATTTTAAAACGAGTCTGACTGTCAAACACATCTCTTAGAAGAGCAGATCAGTCTGTGGTGAATGGACGATCATGTGAGTGGAAGAATGTATATGTGGAAACTGTCTTGTTGATACTGGCGTGGGTGTTTATAGCTGACCAGTTTTGTTGATATACAACCCGCACATCCAGTGTTACTAATGGGTCATCCGTCTTGTGCTTTTTACTTAGAGGTGAATGTTCTTCATCTATCTTTCGTTTGGTCGATGTTGAAGGGGCCACAGATGGTGTAGACGATGATGGTGAAATGGTTGATGGCGTTGTTGTAGAATATTTTAGTCACATATGTCGGGCTAAAGAACTACCTCTCGTATACGTACGTTGACAAATGTTACAAATGTCTCGAATAAGCTGACGAGCACCTCGAGTGTGCTCCAACAAATCTTTATGCCATTTAAACATCTTTGAACACAATGTATACTGATGTTCTCCAGAAGATACCTCGTTATGAGAAACCATCTGTAGAAAAACAAATAACCAGTTTGTCAACAATACTTAACATACCTAGTTTAAATACAGCAATAACATCGAATAACAAGACTTAAAATACCTACTTTTATAAAACGAATATAACATGAGAAATGAAGGAATTCACATTATTTATCATAAACCACTTTAAACACATCAATAAAATTGAATAGCCTTTTATCGATACGCCTTAATATACGATCTTTAACTGAAAACAAAAATATTCAAACTTACAGTGTAAAATATAGTCTCAATCCTCTAGACTGAACAGTAGTGTGACCTTCCTTGAATCAACCAAACCTATAACACGAAATCCCTCATTGGTCTCACTTAAATATTAACTGGTAAGAAATGTATAAATTAACCAATCAGAGAAAGACGTCTGGATTACCCAATCAGAGAAGAGCATTAGTGTGGGATGCAGAGCAAAGAAATGACTGACACCTGCATTAACCAATCAGAGAAGTGGGTGAATACTGACCTCATTTTCACCTTGAAGTGCCGTCGAGTCTGTCTCATAAGTGGGGTCGAGAACTAGGGTTGGTGGTAAAATCTCATCATCCCCTGCATTATATGTAGTGGTTGTCGGGGCAGCGGAGAGGCCAGGTAATGCGGGTGTCGATTTAATTGAACTAACCTCTGCTACAATTCCAGTCCCTTCCGATCCGTTTATGTGGGAAAGAAGTCTGGAGAGTGTTGCAGACTCAGTTCCTTCCCAATTGATGTATTCCATTATTCGTTGGGTTATATATTCTGCACTAAAGAAGACCACATCCTCTTTCTCGAGCTCATGATATAAAATATCATTTTATCATCGCGCTAAGGCGCTCCTCAAACTCTAGAAGACATGAGTGAGGTAAGTGGTTGTCATGTTTCACCTGACACCCTTTACAATAGTCGTATGGCTGATACTGTAAAATACACAGAACTTAGGCGAACAGAACTTAAGGTCTGTTAGATGCAATTTTACGGTGATCTGTAAAACAAGAAAACCACATCACAAACATTTGGAAAAGGACAGAAAATTTAGTACATGATAAAAAATACTTAAAAAGTGATAACACCCAGTCAAAGTGTCATTATCGAAGATGGACCCTCGGTGGAAACATCCCTTCACTGCTCCGATAGCTGGTCCCACATGTTGTGGAAAAACGGTGTTTGTCCAAATGTTTATACAGAATCTACAAGAGCTAGTTGTCCCCGTACCCGAGGAAGTTATGTGATGTTACGGGGAATGGCAACCAATATACGATACTATGGAGACAGTGAGATTTATCGAGGGTCTACCAGATGTCGATAACTTGGAAGGGGGTAAGAAGTGAAAACTCTTCATCCTGGACGACTTGATGTCGGAAACGGATGAGAGGGTAACAAAATTATTCACCAAAGGTAGCCATTACAGAGATATGAGGTGGATCTACATTGTTCAAAATCTATTAGGAAATAATAAGGAACATCGTACTATAAGCCTTAATACCCATTATATAGTCCTTTCCAAGAACCCGAGAGACGGAAGTCAAATTACCAATCTGGCTAAACAAATGTACCCGGGCCAAGTGGTACCTCTAATAGAGTTTTAAGGACGCGATAGCGTCTCCCCACCTTTAATTGTTGGTGGACCTTCGACAGGAAACACCGGATTATCTAAGGCTGAGAACAAAGATATTTCCAGGGGAGAGACAAATCGTCTACGTTCCAAAGTAAGAGAATGGAAGATTCATTTAGCAGACACGGTGAAATGTTGAAATGTCTGCGCTCCGCCACGCCGAACGGTTTAAGAGCCATATTGAAAACGGCCTCTCCCGAACTCATTCGCTTTTTGTGCGAGTGTTGTCATAACATATTAAAAGGTAATGTTAGACTCACTCAGCGACAGAAGTACGAGCTACGTCGACACAAGAACAAGCTGAGACTCCTCACTAAAAAGAAACCGTCTCTTAAGCGGAGGAAAGCAATTCTACAAACTGGTGGATTCATAGGTGTTTTGATCAAACCTATATTAAGTGTTCTCGTTGGTGTATTAGGTGTGTAAACATGGCCAAAAAAATGATCTTGATGGATCCTCGGTTGCTTGAGGGTTTGAAACAGACTACCACGTATACCCCGTCTAAGGCGATTAATTATAACTTGAGAGATTTAGACGATGAAATGCAACGTATCTTAAACCGCGATGATTTAGCCCCCTTTGATAAGGCCAGAGTGTACCAACGGTGCTCTTAAACAGTATTTAATTAGAATGGAGCAAAATAAACGACGACAATTGGGATCAGTCGATCGCGTTCAACTTAACTCGTCAACAGAAAGAATACCTTCTCCTCCATCACCAGTCGATGTACCACCAGAACAAGCCAAGGCACCCGAAACCCCAAAGACAAGTAATGAAAACACTTCACGGGTAACGTCGTATAAACTGAGGTCCAAAAGAAGAAAGTGTAAAATCCCAAAACCGAAATGGGAAAGGTGGGGAAAATATTGAGACGTCATTACTTTGACCCTAGTCAACCAGGGTCGTATAGTAGCGCAACAGCCTTGCAACATAATACCACACTAGTGATTAAAGAGATCAATCGTTGGTAGAGTCAGCAGGATACCTATACCCTTCATAAACCAATCCGACATAAATTTGAAAGACGTCCCGTTATAACGAGTGGACCCCAACATCAATACCAAACAGATCTAATCGATTTGAGACATTTGAAAAAAACACAATGATGGGTATTCCTATTTGGTATCTATCTTGTGTGGATGTTTTCAGTAAATCTGCCTGGGCCGTATAAATATGGATAAAAACGGGGAATTCTTTAGTGGATGCTGTTGGTAAAATATTTATTGATGGGAAACCTGCGAGTTTTCAAACCGACAGGGGGTCAGAGTTTCTAACAGAACATTTCAGAAATTCTTCGTTGACAACAATGTTCACTTTCTCACTACCTAGAACGAGGATATTAAGGCTGCTGTTGTGGAACGCTTTAATAGGACTCTGAAACAAAGGATGTGGAGATTTTTCACGAAATTGAATCGACTTTGTTATGTCCATGTACTACCCACCCTACTTCAAAGCTATAATCATTCATACCACAGAAGTATAAAAATGACACCGGTCGACGTTAGCAGAGACAATGAAAAACAAGTGTGGAACACGTTGTATAACAAACACAACTTGAAATTTGAAAGACGCCTGTATAAGGCGGGTGATCGAGTTAGACTGGTCCTGGATAAAGCTAATTTTGAAAAAAGATTATGCCCAGGTTGGACGGAAGAACTGTTTACCATCAGTCGAGTAACTGAGACAAAACCCATTAAATATAAACTGAAAGACGATAAGGGCTATGAAATAGAGGGGCCATTCTACACACAAGAAATTCAAAAAGTTGGAGACAAACGCGATTACAGGGTCGAGAGAGTTATAACCAAGCGTCGCACGTCATTGGGACGAAAAGAGAGTTTAGTCAAGTGGTTTGGGTATGATTCCTCATTTGGCAGTTGGATACCGACCAATGACATTATCATATATAAAAAATAGAGATGGTAGAAGAAGGTGAAACTTTTGAAGACCCTGTTTTGCAAGCCCGAACTCGGGTGGGGAGAGAACCTCGCTCTGACCGGTATTTTGGAAACTATTCCCCCGTTTAGAGATTGTCTTTATGTGTCAAATGATGGTTATATATGCCGTTGTCGCAGTCTCGCTGTTCAATCTGTCCACCGAAAAGCCAGACGCGAAGGACGGAAAACTGTGGATAGCCCTACTAAGCAGTTGTTTGGGTTATATGCTCCCGAATCCAAAGTTGGAGACCAGACGGTGAATCAAAGAAGATGAGTTTTTATGTCATTTTACCCAGCAACGCCTCTATGGATATTTTTAAGGATAATAATCCCGGCCACTTTTTCGTCAAACTTCTTTAGACATTTCAACACAATATGAGATCGCACTGGTTGAGATACAGTTTCCACTTAATTTTTTCAATGTGATAGAGGGGATGTCTGGATTCGTTACGAGCCTTTCAGTAGAAACGAAATTCGTAGCGTTAGATCTCCCTTCACCGTGACCCTGGCACCAGGGTTACGGTGAAGGATATCAGAAGCTTTCATTGGTGCATTGAATGCATTTATAGTAAGCGAGGAGCTGATTGCGGGTGTAAAAGAGGCCAAAATGAGATTCCTTTACGTGAAGGAGGCGAATAAAGCCATCTTTAAACTCTACGAAAAAAGAGTCATCGTTACCATAAGCGACACTTTGAGAAATATCTTAGTCTTCCCCACGACATGTATAACAGACGCCGATCCCGATGTCTACAGCGCGTGGGTGAAATGAACTTGGAAAGTGTTGCGAAAAATGTCTACGTCTACTGTGATCTCGTTTCACCCAGACCGGTTGGGGATGTGATGGTACCCCTCTTCAGGAGCGTGGCTGTTCTCAACAGAAAGCACACCGCGGCGTTTCAGATCTACGACAAGCCTCACTACGTCCCCCTGAGCAGATTTGCCTTCGACACTGTGGAAATCCTTTTAGCCAACGAACACGGAAAAACCATCTCGTTTCCCAGTGGGACGTCGGTGTTAACGGTACACTTTCGGACGAGAAAACATCTTGAGCTGCCATAATGATTAGACACACACCCTTTCAACACAATCCCAGGCTATACGAAGACTTTTATTGCTGTCAAGTGGGCGATGGGATGCCTGAGTGTCGAAAAGTGGTCGAAATTAGCGAGGACGAGGAATCGGTAGTTTCTTTGGAGGAATCAGGAGGGCTATTTTACCCGAGCTAAAAACGGGGGGGGGGGGGGGGGTAAAGCCTTGCTCAGAATAGGCGCGGGGACCTGTCTGCAGGTCGCGCAGGACGCCTTAGTCGGCAGAAATGTCGGTGAAACTTTCAAATCACGAGCTAAGGAGGTCGACTTGCGATTGTTAGACGGGGCTGTAGACCACCTGACTGGTAATAACCTATCAGGAAGTGGTTTATGACGAGTCAGAAAGCGAGTCGGGAAGGCGTCACCACCCGGACAACCGGTTACAAAGAGAATAAAACCATCAGGTAGACTGTCCCCCTTTCATTCTGCAAGTAAGAGGAGGACGAAGCTGTCGGCACCAAAGGATATATTCGACTAATGATGTCTCTCATTCAACCCAAGTTCTATGAATGTCTTCATTCTGGTTTGGATTTATTTAGCGTTCCACCGATTCAGATGGCTGTAGACTCGGGCCAATTTACTGAAATTCGGCCTCTCGCCTCCATAGCGCATGGAGCACCCATCGAGTTTTTCATTTCTGGAAACAGTGAAGAGTATCTAGATGTTTTCAACACGTTTTTACATCTGCGGGCCAGGATCACCCTCCCCAATGGTGATAGTTTACCGTTGGATGCCGAGGTAGGACCAGTCAATAATTATCTTCACAGTCTATTTTCTCAAGTCGACGTATCTCTGAACGACACATTGATTACACCATCCAAGAATACCTATCCATTTAGAGCAGTGTTCGAGACTACACTAAACTATGGGGCGGATGTGAAAACGGGGCACTTGATGGCCGCTCTGTTCTACAAAGATACAGCCAACCACGATGATATGCAGGATAACGAGGGATTTAAAATACGCGTGCTTTGACTTCGGGCAGTAAAGAGGTTGAAATGATGGGTCGTTTACACTCTGATCTCTATGTGCAGGACCGTTACATGTTAAACATAGTGGATGTAAAGATCAAACTCACACCCTCTAGGGACGAAATTCAACATCATGGCTCAGGATAAGTCTGTGGATTATAAGAGTGAGATCACTTATGCTGCCCTCGTGGTCAGGAAAGCTAAGCTAAACCCCGCAATTTCTCTGGCCCACGAAAAGGCTCTTTTAAGGGAAAATGCTCGGTACACAATCAAGAGGGTTACCGTCAAAACATTTGCCATTGCTAGAGGGGTGTTTTGTCACAACCAAGACATTTTATTCTTGTCTCAAACGTCACGTGTAGTGATAGGTCTGATTACCGCCAGTGCCTTTAATGGAGTTTATAACACTAACCCGTTCAATTAAAAACCTTTGGTTTGACTTATATGAACCTGACGGTTGACGGGAGATGTGTATCCGGAAAGCCCCTAGCTATGGACTTTGAACGAAATCACTATGCGCGAGTCTTTTTTGGTACAAATTTGACCATGGGACTGATTGGTAGAGACGCTGGAAACGGTGTTGATTATCAACAGTTCAAGGACGGTTTTGTCTATTTGGTTTTGACCTCTCCCCCAGTCTGCTAGACGGATTCCAGTTTGAACTAGCCACAAGCGGACCCTTGTCGATAGAGCTCAAGTTCGCCGCTTCCACAACAACTCCTCTGCATGTTATTGTCTACGCTGAGTTGGATTCAGTACTCGAGGTGTCCAAGACACGACAGGTTATTACAGTCTACGCCGTTTGAGAAAATGAACACGTGGGATATTTAGTCTTTTGATGTTCGATGATTTCATTCGACGTTGCTCCCTTGTTAGTGTCCTACCACGAAACCACGTACCACTTATCATCGACCCAACCAAGACTGCAGCCTTTGTCATAGACACCAACCCTGCCCACAAACCAGGTGAACACTGGGTGGCCCTCTTTTACAACGGCCTTGGACAAATAGAGTATTTCGATTCCTACGGTTTACCTCCCAGGCACAAAGATAATTTAAACTTTATCGAGATAAATTCACATGTTCCATTCGTCTACAACCCTCGAGTGTTAGAAGATTTGTTTAGCAACACATGTGGTCTATATTGTGTTTATTATATAATTTTAAAGTGTCGTGGTGCGAGCATTAACAGAATTCTTATGCCATTTTCGAGACAACATATTAACGACCGTATCATTTATCGATTGATGACTCTATGGATGCATTGGCTTAGTGGAACAAACTTCACGTGACTCACCCTAAACGGCGGCTCCCTGAACGTGTCTCATCTCAACACGTCCAATAACGTATTGCTTTTGTTACTATAATATTCGGGCCACGCCCCCTTGTTACAGCGTATAAAGGGCAGCCGTTCTCAGTGCTACTACACAAAGAAAGTCAGAGCCCTGCTACCTAGCGGTGTGTTTTTAGAATGGAGTCGTCTAGCGTTAATATGCCAGCTTCATTTGATGTTTGTGATCAACGGATTTTCATGTCTCGTGCCAATGAGAATACAATTCCATTGTCAAAAGATGGTGTTAAGGCAGTCTCAGTTTCTGCTTTTCATAACAGACCATTGATGAACATAAGGACTTATCGTGGTGAGAGTCTGCTTAAGTTTCCTACCAGAACTGGAATAACACACTCGAGAGATGAGTTTACCACACTAGTTGACAAGGTGACATTTATCAGATTATGATAACCTCAACGACACTACGCATCTTGATAACCAACCGAAAGATCCTAGAGACATGGATGCCCCGAGTGATTCAATTTCCACACAGTCGCCAATTACCTACGCCGTCTTTGATTAAGGATTTGTCAAAATGGAGGGTGGTTGTGTTTTGAACGCTAATCAACCTTCCTATGCACCAGTGTTTGATAGACATTTAACTTAAACAGCCAGTTCCAACAAAGCAAGGAAGCCCAGACGAGTAAAATAAAAAAATTATGCAGCAGGACAGTGACAATTTTTATTATTTAGCCTATACACATGACTATGTTGTTATATGTGTATTTTTTCATTTGTTTTGTATTCATATTTGTATTTTTTAAATCATCACTGTTCAATTATAAATATTTGAATGTGTAACATGTGTTGTCTACGTTGCTGATGATGTATTAAAATTACTTTATGGTATGTTTTATTGTGAAAATAAAATTATATAGAAAAAAACATAATATTTGTTTGTTTTATTTGACTTGCTTTAATTTTTAAAATTTTAAATTATTTTAGTCTATTCATACTTGTATAAATAGAATAAAGCATTCAATAGATACAGTAATGCGTGAAGAACAGGCTGGGTTTAGAAAAGGGAGAAGCTGCATTGACCACATTTTTACTCTATGACTTATATTTGAGGAACACATTGAAAAGCAAAAACCTTTTGTACTTAACTTCATCGACTTTAACCGCCAATCAACACTAATATCTTCACTAATAAAGAAAAGACGATGGTCATATGTTGGACATGTGATGAGAAGAGATAATAACCGAATAGCAAAGCAAACCCTCATGCGGGAAACAGGTAAAAGAAAAAGAGGAAGACACAGAGATATGCTGAGAAGAACATTGATGAGAGAGGCAAGAGCAGCAGGAATCGGCTCCCTCAATGAGATAAAGCTGCTTGCACAGAACAGAGACAAAAGGCGAGATTTGATAAAATATCTTTAAAAGAATTGAAAACTGCTAGAACAAAAAGACAGATGAAGGAATATCTTGGTCTACGCCCTATGGGCTGGTTGCGGCTCGAAAGGCCAATAGATAGATTCACACTTGTATTAAAATACACAACGTTATAGAATCTATAATAAAAATAAGGTTTTACTTACGGCTTGAAAAGAAATTCACTTGTACACAAGACACTTGTTGAAACTGCTTCAGAGACTGTTGTGAGAATATTTGACTTGTGGCTTGAATCTACTTATATAAAGTTCTAAATTCTCTGTGTGATCAATTACTTTCCATTACAAGCCGATTAATTTCCCCCAAGCATGTCACTTTAAAACATCGGTACCGTAAAATCTCCCTGCTAGATGTTATTCCGTCATTCAGCTGTTAAACTCATTAGCACGCCCCAGCAGTCAGTCTCACAGGCAAGCACTCAATTTATCCTTTAATGTCCGTCTGCCGTTCAGTTATTAAACTCATTAGCGCAGCTGATGTAGACGACTAGGCTGGTTTAAGCTACTCAAGCGAAAAATTTCACAGAGAAACGGGGTCTTCGACGGAGTACCTGTTAAAGCCATTAACGCGGCCCGCGTGTGTTTCTGTAGGTGTTGGTTACGCTTTGGCGGGAAACTGCTAAAGTCATTAATGTGCCTTCGTATACATACCTAGGCATGTGAAAGTGTTACGGACAAGCACTGAGTAAGTTGTTATCATTAGACGCAAAGAAATTTTAGGTATACATTAAAAGTTGCCTTGCATAACTATAAGCTTGTTTTGAAAGTACAAAGTTATGTCACCCTGATATTCCCCAGTATTCACGAAACATCATGAGAGTCACCTCGCCCATCCCACTTTCATGAGTCCCTACCACGACGAGAGATCACAAGACATCACGAAAGGTCAACGAGAGTTCACCACTACCGGAAAAAAATGTAGACTCTCATATAGAAAAAAAATGTGCCCTGATGTCGGGTAGACTATTTATATAAGGAATATTATGCCGCTGACAGAATTTTGTTGCATGTAACACTCCACTACTATTGACCCTCTTTCCAAAACATTCTTTTTAAAATATCGTGTATTCTTTCTTCCCTCAATTTTTTTCCCTTGTCACATAATACATCCAGGCTATAATAACGTGTAAAATAAACATACAACGATATTAAGCAGCTAAACCTATTGAGAGACGAGACACATTTATGACGTCTCGGCAAAAGCCTTCATCACGTACACGAGCAGCTTGTAGCAGACTGCAGCTACTTATTTTTTTCCCCTTGTCATCTCATTAAAAAAAAGTAAGTAAAGAGCTCCTGTCACGCCAAGTGGCGTATATGGAATATGGTGTTAGTGACCATAAATTTTACAGGGATTCGGCAAATGATTTTGGAGTAATGTGGTCGATATTACGTCCGTAGCACTTTACTTTCCCAGAAAAAAAATCCAGTACCCATTTAAGGCTGGGTAAACCCGGGAGCCGTCGGTTGGGGTCGAACCCTACCCCTCGTCTTTTGTAGCCCAGTTCACTAACCACTGAGCTATCGCGGCTCCCCTAGTCATCTCATAAAATTGCGAAACAATTATAATAATTTTCTCTTAAGTTGGAAATGAACTGTATTTTGGCTTAGGCTTCATTTAGAAAGAACTCATTCTTGAATTACCCCGCGCCGTAGGGCGTCACATAGGGCTTGTAGTGTTTTTTTCGCACCCATCTCTATTCTGTGCGAGATGTTCGATTATATCTAATGAGTCTATGCCTGCCAACTTTTCTTCTCTTATAAGTGTTCTTCCTAGTGTCTCTTTAGACTTTAGGTCTTCCTCCTTTTCTGTTTCCCATAGAGGAGCCTGTTTTGGAATTCTCTTGTTGCCTCTTCTCATCACATGTCCAACATATGTCCACCTTTTTTCCTTAATTGTAGATGAGGTTTTTGGTTGTATGGCAATTTCTCTTATTTCAATATTAATCTTGCATTTTAACCATTCTACTCAAGAGTATTAAAAAAGACAACTGTCCTTGAATTTCTCAACTCCTTAAATGCAACTTTTATTTGCGAAATTTGACAAGTCTATTTTAACGAAAGAAGTTGAGTAATTTCAGAAGGCTAGTTGTGTACTGGAAGCCGCGACAGCTCAGTGGTTAGTGAACTGGACTACTAAGGACAAAAGGTCGGGTTCGATCCTGATCGACGGCTTCCAGGATCACCCTGCCTTAAATGGGTACCGGATTTTTTTTCTGGGAAAGTAAAGTGGCATGGGCGTAATACTAACCACATAATGCCAAAAATCATGTGCCGAAGGTCTGTAAAAATTATGGTCACTTACACCATATTCCCTATACGCCAGTAGTATAGATCTAGTGATAGGACCGTGGAAAGTGCGTTCAAACGCACCTAAATCCTTATATAAATAGTCTACACGCGCATCAACGCACATTTTTTTGGTGCGGTTTTTCCTTATATGAGAGTCTTCATTTTTTCTTATATGAGAGTCTACCCGCCCATTTTTGTTCCGGTGACCTCTCGTTGACCGCTCAACCTCTCGTGGTGTTGTGAAGGCGTCGAAACGCACCTAAATCCTTATATAAATAGTCTACCTGCAGATGGAAGCACATTTTTTTTCTTATATGAGAGTCTTCATTTTTCCTTATATGAGAGTCTACCCGCCCATTTTTGTTCCGGTGACCTCTCGTGGCGGTGGTGGTGACCTCCCGGTGACCTCCCGTTGACCTCTCGTGGTGTTGTGGTGACCTCCCGCGGCGGTGGTGAAGGGGCGGTGGTGGTATCATAAATCTATTATATGCTTTGTACTTTCAATGGTTCCGTAACTTTCATAAATCTATTCTTTCTTTATACTCTCATTCAATAAAAAAAACAGTGACAAGTTTATTTATTGTTTTTAAAAACTTCCTTTAGAATTAAAGGTAACAGCTTAGGCCGTTACACACGCTACACGCCAAAGGCGAAACACCGCGTTAATTAAGCGAAGGATCAAAGAGCTCGGTACACGCGCAACCGCGAAGACGCGCAGCGACGACGCGCAGCGACGACGCGCAGCAAGGGGCCGCAAGATCAAAGAGCTCGGTAGACGCGCAACCGCGAAGACGCGCAGCAAGCGGCCGCAAGATCAAAGAGCTCGGTAGACGCGCAGCCGCTAGGGGAATTTTACGATACCGATGTTTTAATGTGAGATGCTTGGGGGTAATTAATATCTTTGCGCCGTTTCGTGTTCAAAGACCGTGTTTCGCTGTGAAAAGTTTTGATTGAATGTTTGAGTGTCAGACTGGCCAGGGCTACGGACTTTTTATCACCTGAAGATTAGAATGCCACTTATCAGGGGAATTTTACTGGGTGGTTGTTTTAATGTGAGATGTTTAGGGGAAATTAACACTGACAAGTTTATTTATTTATTGTTTTATTCGTATATATCTCACAATAGATAACACAGGGGTAGACAATAATGTAGTCTTTAACTATTGCACATTATAGACAAGTATAATACATAAGAAACAAAGTAGTTTATTTACAAGAAGTAATACATGATACTGTTAAATTGCTAAAGGGGAGGTGGTCACGTTGTTCAGAATGGACCTGTCGCTTGCTGGGGTGAGGTAGTAAGTTGGAAGTTGTAGTTGTAGAGGTAGCTGGTTGTGGAGGTAGTTGTAGTAGTGAAAGTTGTAGTAGAGCAGGGGACGACGTTCAAATTACGTTACTCCCAAATCCACGAAAGCTTAGACTTTGGAGTTCTATATCTTTAGCACTTCAACGAATAACAGACAACAGTAATGGTGAACCTTACAGATAAGAAAACTTAGTTCCAAACCCCAAAATTTCGTCTCATAACTAAAAAGTTGAACTCAAAACATTAAAAAATCTAGGTCCAAAGTCAAAAATAGTTAGACACGGTAGGGCAAAAGGGCATATTCTTTCCAACCAATACTCCCTATTCTTCTACACATCTGCATCTCGAAGGCTTCGAATTTATATTCAATGTTTGGCTACTGACAATGTGGCAGTCATTTCGTTGTAATGGTCATCTCGTTGTAACAGACACGTATGTCATGTCGTTGTAACAGACACGTATGTCATGTCATTTTATCAGAGACGTATGGTATGTCGTTGTAATAGCCATGTCGTTGTATCAGTCATGTCGATGTAGTAGACACGTATGTCATGTCAATGTAACAGTCATGTCAATGTAACAGTCATGTCAATGTAACAGTCATTTCGTTGTAATAGTCATCTCGTTGTAACAGTCACGTATGTCATGTCGTTTTATCAGAGACGTATGGTATGTCGAGATGGACGAATGTAGGTTGTCGACTGGGCCATGATGGATCATGTAGGTTGTCGACTGGGCCATGATGGATCATGTAGATTGTCGACTGTGCCATGATGGACGAATGTAGGTTGTCGACTGGGCCATGATGGATCATGTAGATTGTCGACTGTGCCATGATGGACGAATGTAGGTTGTCGACTGGGCCATGATGGATCATGTAGGTTGTCGACTGGGCCATGATGGATCATGTAGATTGTCGACTGTCCCATGATGGATGATGTAGATTGTCGACTGTGCCATGATGGATGAATGTAGGTTGTCTAGTGTCGCATGGTGGTTATATGTATGTTGTCTAATGTGCCATGATGGATGAATGTAGGTTGTCGACTGGGCCATGATGGATCATGTAGATTGTCGACTGTGCCATGATGGACGAATGTAGGTTGTCGACTGGGCCATGATGGATCATGTAGGTTGTCGACTGGGCCATGATGGATCATGTAGATTGTCGACTGTCCCATGATGGATGATGTAGATTGTCGACTGTGCCATGATGGCTGAATGTAGGTTCTGTCTAGTGTGTCGTGATGAGTGTATGTAGATTGTCTAGTGTGCCATGATGGTTGTATGTAATTGTCGAGTATGCTCCAACAAATCACCGCGCCATTTAAACTTCTTTGAACACAATGGACACAGATGTTCACCAGAAGAAACTTCATTATGAGAAACCATCTGGAGAAAATCCAATAACCCTTTCGTCAACCATATTTAACATACCTAGTTTAACTTCATCAAACATCAAGCTCAACAATACTTAGCATGCCTACTTTAAAAATATCGATACAATTGAATAACCTTTTATCGATAAGCCTTAACGTACTTTAAGAGAAAATATTCCAACTTACAGTGTAAAATAGAATCTCAATCCGTTAGAATGAATAGTAACTTTCCTTGAAGCAACCAAACTTATAACACGAAAGCCCTGAAGGGTCTTGTTTAAATATAGCCTGGTAACAAATGAATACATTATCCAATCAGCGAGTGATTATGCCAACATCGACTGATATCTGGATTAACCAATTATAGAAGAGCATTAACATTGGAGGCGGAGCAAAGAAATGACTGACATCTGTATTATAACTATTCAGAGAAGAGCATTAGCATGGGAGGCGGAGCAAAGAAATGACTGACATCTGTATTATAACCATTCAGAAAAGAGCATTACTATGAACGGCAGAGTGATTAACCAATTATAGAAGAGCGTAACTTTGAAAGCGGTTCCAGTTCCATCTTAAGGTAAATGATTTGGTCGGGTTCTCATCGAGGATTGTGGGCGTTTCTGGTCCATAGAATGTGTTTGGATAAACTTATGTAGGAGTTTATGTTCCTGGGGGTTGATATTATTCACACATATGATAAGGCGTATAAGAAACATTCCAAGTTTTATAACGCGATGGCTAACCTAGTATACACATGATCGGAGAGAAATGAGCTGTTATTTACTGGAATAATTCAGCGAGTCGGTGGTCATGATATCTACGCCACGTTTGTAACCATCGTTATCGAAATACTTTCAGATCGAATTCGCAATTTCGGTCGTCTTGTTGTTCTATATACCCTCGCCTATCGATTAGTTAAGAATCATGTCAAAGACATGTTCGACTCTGATTCCGACATTTGTGTTTTAGAAACGGACTTTGGTACTTGGACCGGTGGTATCATCGGAAGAGAATTTGGAGAGTGGTTACTAAAAGAAGGTGGTTTGGAAAATTTTCTAGACCTCTCTAACGAAGAAGCTACAACACTGTGGACTCTACTTCACAACAACCTTTGGTCTTTAAGAGCTTTACCTAGAAATGTTTATCTGTGAGTTTATATATTTTCCCTAATAAAAGTTTGGTAACCCCACAGCATTTGTTACTGCCTTACAATATTGTTTACCAGGTCACGACACCCTCTCACACTGATGATGAGGGTTGTCCTGTAGTAGGCCTGTGATTGTAATAAGAATGGTTTGCTCCAGCTTTGAAATCTGAAATTTTCACAAAAAGAGATGGTGTTACTCAGTTCCCCTATAATGGGGATGTTGAGTTACTAAAAATAGATTTTGATCTCTGATGCAATACCTGATTAGTTACTAAAAATAGAATGTGACCTATGATCCAATAACAGAATACTCATTGCCCTGGTGACCAATTGAGACTGATGGAAAAGTGAATTCCCAGTCATAGAAAAGTATGTTGTCACGATAGGTGTGTCAATAACAAGGAATAAAAATCATTAAAGACATCCTAATTAAGTTGTGAAATTTTGGTGGTTGAGAGATAAATCTGAAGATAAGCACATCAAACTATAAGAACAAGGAAACAATCGTATATTACACACACTTAGAGCCAGTGTTAAGTTAACACGTATTTAGTTAAAATAGAAGGTTATAAATTGAGTAGAGGTAAACTTATACCTTATGGCTCATCTACTTTTTCGAATAAACTCATTAAAATTAAAATAAGTCAAATAAAAACAAACAAATATGATCTTTTTATAATGTTTATTTTCACAATAAAACTAGACAACACATGTTACACATTCAAATGTTTATAATTGAACAATGATGCTTTAAATAGTGCAAATATGGATACAAATCATCTAAAAAAGTACACATATAACAACATAGTCATGTGTTTAATGCTTAAATTACAAGTTTACGTGGTCTCCCACGTGGTTGTTTAAATACACAAGGATCGCAAAATTTAACACAATTTTGTTTATTGTTCTTAATAGCATAAGATCCATCAGTTATATTAGTGATCGAACGGGGATCAATTCGTTTGTGAGCTGTATCTGTGAGAACAGTCGAAAGGTCACTTTGTTGATACTGGAAGTCGTCATAAACGGGAGGAGCAGCGATCGACCAGCCACCCTCATTTGCTGTTTGTTCTCTGTAACCCTCTGAGCGAAATGTAGATGTTCCATCACTAATTGGTTGTACACCGTCACACTCTGCTGAGAGAATTGTAGACGCCTGGAAGTCGTCATAAACGGGAGGAGCAGCGATCGACCACTCACCATCATTGGTCGTTTGTTCTCTGTCATAGTCTGAGCGAAATGTAGATGCTCCATCAGTGGTTGCTTGTATACTGTCACACTCAGCTGAGAGAATCGTAGACGCATCACCTGTGGCTACTCGTAGTCTGTTACACTCTGAGAGAATCGTAGAGTTCAGACCCACTAAAGTCTCAAATTCAGGCTGTGTTAGTGTTATACCGTAACGTGTTGGGAATTTCAACCCCGTTTTGCCATCGTATTTTCTAAGATGAATTAAAGTCTTTGCTCGATATCTCGAAACTGAGACAGCCTTCAAACCATTCTTCTGTAGAGGCTTTACATACTCGCCATTACGAGCGGCATAGAAAAAAGAACCATCACAGTCAACATTAACAGCGGAATCACACATATCCATTCTAACGGACTCCATTCTAAAAAGCACACGACTTGGTAGCAGGGCTCTGACTTTCTGTATGTAGCAGCACTGAGAACGGCTGCCCTTTATACCCTGTAACAAGGGGGCGTGGCCAGTCTATTTATAGTAACCAATGGAATACGTTCTATTTATAGTAACTGATGCAATACGTCATTGGACGTGATGAGACATGTTCAGAGAGCGGCCATCTTTGATGAATCATGGGAAGTTTGTCCCACGAGGCCAATGTATCCATGGAGTCATCAAAACAAATGATGATCCAGAGGGCGGGGCCTACACTGACAAGTTGGAGACAAACTCGAGTATAGCATGTTATGTTCATTAGAGGGAAGTGTTCTTGTGAACACAGGATTGGGCTTGACAAGTAAAATATCAACTAAACTTTAGTTTCTATTACTTCTGAAATACTTTTTAGAATCTTGGCTCTGTGATCAATAGCTAGGATGGGGGAAATAATTTTGCCACATTCTTGTATACGGTTTATGAAGCGCTCCTTGTCTATAGAAAACTGCTGCCAAGAATAATTGGGTTCGTCATTTTCATCATCGTGGATTGTTAAAACAATCGTTTCTTCACAAAAATGAACCTAGAATAAAACGAGACAATTTAGGTTTAAAAGCCACCAAAAAACTTCTAAATGAAAAACACTTTATAATAAAATATCTCTGCACAACTCTGTAGCTGATGTCATTTCTCTTTGTTTCCCTCTGTCTTTTCACCCCTCACGTTTTCAAGTTGGTACAAGTTATTACAGCGGTTCTCATTACAAGTCACAACATCCAAGTATTGGATATCTCTTTCGCTTCTCACCTAGTAACCTATTGTCCATGAGTCTCTTGGGTAAGTTAAACCTGCTTATACGTAAAATTTACTCTACTCCACCTCCAGAGGATAACACTTCAAATGATTTACCAGTATTAATATTATTCCACTTGTCGTTTTCTTTGATGTTACAGTTACTTCTTTATGGTATTAACGATGAATCCTTTATTTTTTTTCGGTTTCCTTTACTATAACGTCAATCATTACTAGCAACTAGTTTCACAATTTTCATTACATGTGGAAATTTACTATTTATCATCATCAATAAAGATAATGTCTCTACTAGTTGTGTAATAACCCAGTAATAAAGATAATGAAGGCGAAACAGAATATCAAAATCAAAAGGTAAACTCGACTCCAAAGCAATTACCTACCTTGGTAGCTCTATCGGTTAGTGTATCACCTTGCTGGCTGCAAGCGTATTGTTCGTTCCACGTTGCGTTAATTTGTTCAAAATAAATAGCATGTTCAAAGATTTGTATATCTCTATTACCAGTCGAGGAGTGATTGTTAATTATCTCAGTTGGAATCTCCAGTCTTCCAGCTCCCTGATTTGAGAGCGGGTGATGTAGGTGTCAGAGGTTTCACTAGAGTTTAAAAACCTTTCATGTATATTTGTCTTTTTGAAAATTGAGTCTAAAGTTAAGCCGTTATTAAAATTACCACTAGGCCATATTGTCGTGGTTTGCGTGCTCATTGACAAATCAGTATCTTCATCACTGTCTTCCTCTTCTGAACTTGAGTTTATTCGAAAAAGTAGATGAGCCATAAGGTATAAGTTTACCTCTACTCAATTTATAACCTTCTATTTTAACTAAATACGTGTTAACTTAACACTGGCTCTAAGTGTGTGTAATATACGATTGTTTCCTTGTTCTTATAGTTTGATGTGCTTATCTTCAGATTTATCTCTCAACCACCAAATTTCACAACTTAATTAGGATGTCTTTAATGATTTTTATTCCTTGTTATTGACACACCTATCGTGACAACATACTTTTCTATGACTGGGAATTCACTTTTCCATCAGTCTCAATTGGTCACCAGGGCAATGAGTATTCTGTTATTGGATCATAGGTCACATTCTATTTTTAGTAACTAATCAGGTATTGCATCAGAGATCAAAATCTATTTTTAGTAACTCAACATCCCCATTATAGGGGAACTGAGTAACACCATCTCTTTTTGTGAAAATTTCAGATTTCAAAGCTGGAGCAAACCATTCTTATTACAATCACAGGCCTACTACAGGACAACCCTCATCATCAGTGTGAGAGGGTGTCGTGACCTGGTAAACAATATTGTAAGGCAGTAACAAATGCTGTGGGGTTACCAAACTTTTATTAGGGAAAATATATAAACTCACAGATAAACATTTCTAGGTAAAGCTCTTAAAGACCAAAGGTTGTTGTGAAGTAGAGTCCACAGTGTTGTAGCTTCTTCGTTAGAGAGGTCTAGAAAATTTTCCAAACCACCTTCTTTTAGTAACCACTCTCCAAATTCTCTTCCGATGATACCACCGGTCCAAGTACCAAAGTCCGTTTCTAAAACACAAATGTCGGAATCAGAGTCGAACATGTCTTTGACATGATTCTTAACTAATCGATAGGCGAGGGTATATAGAACAACAAGACGACCGAAATTGCGAATTCGATCTGAAAGTATTTCGATAACGATGGTTACAAACGTGGCGTAGATATCATGACCACCGACTCGCTGAATTATTCCAGTAAATAACAGCTCATTTCTCTCCGATCATGTGTATACTAGGTTAGCCATCGCGTTATAAAACTTGGAATGTTTCTTATACGCCTTATCATATGTGTGAATAATATCAACCCCCAGGAACATAAACTCCTACATAAGTTTATCCAAACACATTCTATGGACCAGAAACGCCCACAATCCTCGATGAGAACCCGACCAAATCATTTACCTTAAGATGGAACTGGAACCGCTTTCAAAGTTACGCTCTTCTATAATTGGTTAATCACTCTGCCGTTCATAGTAATGCTCTTTTCTGAATGGTTATAATACAGATGTCAGTCATTTCTTTGCTCCGCCTCCCATGCTAATGCTCTTCTCTGAATGGTTATAATACAGATGTCAGTCATTTCTTTGCTCCGCCTCCAATGTTAATGCTCTTCTATAATTGGTTAATCCAGATATCAGTCGATGTTGGCATAATCACTCGCTGATTGGATAATGTATTCATTTGTTACCAGGCTATATTTAAACAAGACCCTTCAGGGCTTTCGTGTTATAAGTTTGGTTGCTTCAAGGAAAGTTACTATTCATTCTAACGGATTGAGATTCTATTTTACACTGTAAGTTGGAATATTTTCTCTTAAAGTACGTTAAGGCTTATCGATAAAAGGTTATTCAATTGTATCGATATTTTTAAAGTAGGCATGCTAAGTATTGTTGAGCTTGATGTTTGATGAAGTTAAACTAGGTATGTTAAATATGGTTGACGAAAGGGTTATTGGATTTTCTCCAGATGGTTTCTCATAATGAAGTTTCTTCTGGTGAACATCTGTGTCCATTGTGTTCAAAGAAGTTTAAATGGCGCGGTGATTTGTTGGAGCATACTCGACAATTACATACAACCATCATGGCACACTAGACAATCTACATACACTCATCACGACACACTAGACAGAACCTACATTCAGCCATCATGGCACAGTCGACAATCTACATCATCCATCATGGGACAGTCGACAATCTACATGATCCATCATGGCCCAGTCGACAACCTACATTCGTCCATCATGGCACAGTCGACAATCTACATGATCCATCATGGCCCAGTCGACAACCTACATTCATCCATCATGGCACATTAGACAACATACATATAACCATCATGCGACACTAGACAACCTACATTCATCCATCATGGCACAGTCGACAATCTACATCATCCATCATGGGACAGTCGACAATCTACATGATCCATCATGGCCCAGTCGACAACCTACATGATCCATCATGGCCCAGTCGACAACCTACATTCGTCCATCATGGCACAGTCGACAATCTACATGATCCATCATGGCCCAGTCGACAACCTACATTCATCCATCATGGCACATTAGACAACATACATATAACCATCATGCGACACTAGACAACCTACATTCATCCATCATGGCACAGTCGACAATCTACATCATCCATCATGGCCCAGTCGACAACCTACATTCGTCCATCATGGGACAGTCGACAATCTACATGATCCATCATGGCCCAGTCGACAACCTACATGATCCATCATGGCCCAGTCGACAACCTACATTCGTCCATCATGGCACAGTCGACAATCTACATGATCCATCATGGCCCAGTCGACAACCTACATTCATCCATCATGGCACATTAGACAACATACATATAACCACCATGCGACACTAGACAACCTACATTCATCCATCATGGCACAGTCGACAATCTACATCATCCATCATGGGACAGTCGACAATCTACATGATCCATCATGGCCCAGTCGACAACCTACATGATCCATCATGGCCCAGTCGACAACCTACATTCGTCCATCATGGCACAGTCGACAATCTACATGATCCATCATGGCCCAGTCGACAACCTACATTCGTCCATCATGGCACAGTCGACAATCTACATGATCCATCATGGCCCAGTCGACAACCTACATGATCCATCATGGCCCAGTCGACAACCTACATTCGTCCATCTCGACATACCATACGTCTCTGATAAAACGACATGACATACGTGACTGTTACAACGAGATGACTATTACAACGAAATGACTGTTACATTGACATGACTGTTACATTGACATGACTGTTACATCGACATGACTGATACAACGACATGGCTATTACAACGACATACCATACGTCTCTGATAAAATGACATGACATACGTGTCTGTTACAACGACATGACATACGTGTCTGTTACAACGAGATGACCATTACAACGAAATGACTGCCACATTGTCAGTAGCCAAACATTGAATATAAATTCGAAGCCTTCGAGATGCAGATGTGTAGAAGAATAGGGAGTATTGGTTGGAAAGAATATGCCCTTTTGCCCTACCGTGTCTAACTATTTTTGACTTTGGACCTAGATTTTTTAATGTTTTGAGTTCAACTTTTTAGTTATGAGACGAAATTTTGGGGTTTGGAACTAAGTTTTCTTATCTGTAAGGTTCACCATTACTGTTGTCTGTTATTCGTTGAAGTGCTAAAGATATAGAACTCCAAAGTCTAAGCTTTCGTGGATTTGGGAGTAACGTAATTTGAACGTCGTCCCCTGCTCTACTACAACTTTCACTACTACAACTACCTCCACAACCAGCTACCTCTACAACTACAACTTCCAACTTACTACCTCACCCCAGCAAGCGACAGGTCCATTCTGAACAACGTGACCACCTCCCCTTTAGCAATTTAACAGTATCATGTATTACTTCTTGTAAATAAACTACTTTGTTTCTTATGTATTATACTTGTCTATAATGTGCAATAGTTAAAGACTACATTATTGTCTACCCCTGTGTTATCTATTGTGAGATATATACGAATAAAACAATAAATAAATAAACTTGTCAGTGTTAATTTCCCCTAAACATCTCACATTAAAACAACCACCCAGTAAAATTCCCCTGATAAGTGGCATTCTAATCTTCAGATGATAAAAAGTCCGTAGCCCTGGCCAGTCTGACACTCAAACATTCAATCAAAACTTTTCACAGCGAAACACGGTCTTTGAACACGAAACGGCGCAAAGATATTAATTACCCCCAAGCATCTCACATTAAAACATCGGTATCGTAAAATTCCCCTAGCGGCTGCGCGTCTACCGAGCTCTTTGATCTTGCGGCCGCTTGCTGCGCGAGGTCGCCTCGCGTCTACCTAGCTCTTTGATCTTGCGGCCCCTTGCTGCGCGTCGTCGCTGCGCGTCTTCGCGGCTGCGCGTGTACCGAGCTCTTTGATCTCTCGCTTAACGTTAAACACAGTGTTTCGCCTTTGGCGTGTAGCGTGTGTAACGGCCTAAGCTGTTACCTTTAATTCTAAAGGAAGTTTTTAAAAACAATAAATAAACTTGTCACTGTTTTTTATTGAATGAGAGTATAAAGAAAGAATAGATTTATGAAAGTTACGGAACCATTTAAACTACAAAGAATATAATAGATTTATGATACCACCACCGCCCTTTCACCACCGCCGCGGGAGGTCAACACAACACCACCACCACCGCCACGAGAGGTCACCGGAACAAAAATGGGCGGGTAGACTCTCATATAAGGAAAAATGAAGACTCTCATATAAGAAAAAAAAATGTGCTTCCATGTGCGGGTAGACTATTTATATAAGGATTTAGGTGCGTTTCGACGCCTTCACAACACGAGAGGTTGAGCGGTCAACGAGAGGTCACCGGAACAAAAATGGGCGGGTAGACTCTCATATAAGAAAAAATGAAGACTCTCATATAAGGAAAAACCGCACCAAAAAAATGTGCGTTGATGCGCGTGTAGACTATTTATATAAGGATTTAGGTGCGTTTGAACGACTTTCCACGGTCCTATCACTAGATCTATACTACTTACGCCACTTGGCTTGGACGGGTTACTTATTCAGTTTGATATATTTAAAAAAAAAAAAAAAAAACAATTATTTAATAAATTCTCTGTATGGAGACACTAAACAACTTCTGCTACCAAGCACTTTTATTGCCAACATCCTATATGGAGACACACAACACCTCTATCACCAACATCCTATATGGAGACACCAAACACCCCAGTCACCAACATCCTGTATTGAGACACCAAACACCTTCATCACTAACATCCTGTATGGAGACACCAAACATCTCCATCACCAACATCCTGTATAAAAAGTAAAAGTAAAGTACCCCCATCATGCCAAGTGGTGGCTTATTGGGAATATGGTGTTAGTGGCCATAAATTTTACAGACCTTCGGCACATGATTTTTTGGGGTAATGTGGTCGGTATTACGCCCATGCCGTTTACTTTCCCAGAAAAAAAATCAGGTACCCATTTAAGGCTGGGTGAACCCGGAAGCCGTCGGTTGGGATCGAACCCTACCCCTTGTCCTTTGTAGTCCAGTTCACTAACCACTGAGCTATCGCGGCTCCGAACATCCTATATGGGGACACCAAATACCTCCATGACCAACATCCGGCAAGGGGACACTAAGCACCTCCTTCACCAACATCCTGTATGGAGAAACCAAACGCCTCCATCACAAGCATCGTGTATGGAGACACCAAACGCCTCCATCACCAACATCCTGTATGGAGACACCAAACACCTCCATCACCAACATCCTGTATGGAGACACCAAACACCTCCATCACCAACATCCTGTATGGGGGCACCAAATATCTCCATCACCAACATCCTGGATCTAGACACCAAACACCTCCACCATTGACATACTGTATGGAGACACTATATACCTCCATTCACAACATCCTGTATGGAGACACAAAACACCTCCATCATCAACTTCCTGTTTGGAGGCACAAAACACCTCCATCACCAACATCCTGTAAGGAGACATCAAAAACCTCCATCACCGCCATCCTGTATGGAAACACTAAACACCTCTATCACCAACATCCTGTATGGAGACACCAAACACCTCCATCATTGATATCCTATAAGGAGACATCAAACACATTCATCACTGACACCAAACACCTCCATCATACCATCCTGTATGGAGACACCAAACACCTCCATCACTGACATCTTGTATGGAGACACCAAGCACCCCCATCACTGACATCCTGTATGGAGACACAAAACACCTCCATCACCAACATCCTGTAAGGAGACATCAAAAACCTCCATCACCGCCATCCTGTATGGAAACACTAAACACCTCTATCACCAACATCCTGTATGGAGACACCAAACACCTCCATCATTGATATCCTATAAGGAGACATCAAACACATTCATCACTGACACCAAACACCTCCATCGTACCATCCTGTATGGAGACACCAAACACCTCCATCACTGACATCTTGTATGGAGACACCAAACACCCCCATCACTGACATCCTGTATGGAGACATCAAACACTCCCATCACCAACATCCTGTATGGAGACACCAAACACCCCCATCACTGACATCCTGTATGGAGACACCAAACACCCCCATCACCAACACCAAACATCTCCATCATACCATCCTGTATGTAGACACTAAACACCTCCATCACCAACATCCAGCATGGAGACACTAAACACCTCCATCACCAACATCCTGTATGGAGACACCAAATACCTCCATCCCCAACACCCTGTATGGGAGCACCAAATACCTCCATCACCAACATCCTGTATCTAGACAACAAACACCTCCATCCTGTATGGGAGCACCAAATATCTCCATCACCAACATCCTGTATCAAGACGCCAAACACCCTCATTACCAACATCCTGTATCGAGACACCAAACACCCCCATCACTGACATCCTGTATGGAGACACCAAACACCCCCATCAATAACACCGAACACCTCCATCATACCATCCAGTATGGGGGCACCAAATACCTCCATCACCAACATCCTGTATCTAGACACCAAACACCTCCATCACTGAAATCCTGTATGTAGACACTAAACACCTCCATCACCAACATCCAGCATGGAGACACTAAACACCTCTATCGTCAAAATCCAGTATGGAGAAACTAAACACCTCCATCACCAACATCCTGTATGGAGACACCAAACACCTCCATCACCAACATCCAGCATGGAGACACTAAACACCTCTATCGTCAAAATCCAGTATGGAGAAACTAAACACCTCCATCACCAACATCCTGTATGGAGACACCAAACACCTCCATCACCAACATCCTATATCTAGACACCAAACACCAACATCCTGTATGGAGACACCAAACACCTTCATCACTAACATCCTGTATGGAGACACCAAACACCTTCATCACTAACGTCCTGTATGGAGAAACCAAACATCTCCATCACCAACATCCTGTATCTAGACACCAAACACCTCCATCCTGTATAGAGAACACTAAACACCTCCATCACCAACATCCTGTATGGAGACACCAAACACCTTCATCACTAACGTCCTGTATGGAGAAATCAAACATCTCCATCATTGACATCCTGTAAGGAGACACCAAACACCTTATCACCAACATTCTGTATGGAGACACCAAACACCTCCATAATCAACTTCCTGTTTGGAGACACCAAACACCTCCATCATCAACTTCCTGTTTGGAGACACCAAACACCTCCATAATCAACGTCCTGTATGGAGACACCAAACACCTCCATCATCAACTTCCTGTTTGGAGACACCAAACACCTCCATCACCAACATCCTGTATGGAGACACCAAACACCTCCATCACCAACATCCTGTATGGGGACACAAAAAACCTCCATCATCAACATCCTGTATGGAGTCACAAAACACCTCCATCACCAACGTCCTGTATGGAGACACCAAACACCTCCATCACTGACATACTATAAGGAGACATCAAACACATTCATCACCGATATCAAACACCTCCATCATACCAACATATATGGAGACACCAAATACCCCCATCACTGACATCCTGTATGGAGACACCAAACATCCCCATCACCAACATCCTGTATGGGGACACCAAACACCTCCATCACCAACATCCTGTAATGAGACATCAAACACCCCCATCACCAACATCCTGTATGGAGACACCAGACACCCCCATCACTGACATCCTGTATGGAGACACCAAACACCTCCTTCACCAACATCCTGTATGGAGACACCAAACACCCCCATCACTGACATCCTGTATGGAGACACCAAACACCTCTATCACTGACATCCTGTATGGAGACATCAAACACATTCATCACTGACATCCTGTATGGAGACATCAAACACATTCATCACCGACACCAAACACCTCCATTATACCATCCTGTATGGAGACACCAAACACCTCCATCATTGATATCCTATAAGGAGACATCAAACACATTCATCACTGACACCAAACACCTCCATCATACCATCCTGTATGGAGACACCAAACACCTCCATCACTGACATCTTGTATGGAGACACCAAGCACCCCCATCACTGACATCCTGTATGGAGACACAAAACACCTCCATCACCAACATCCTGTAAGGAGACATCAAAAACCTCCATCACCGCCATCCTGTATGGAAACACTAAACACCTCTATCACCAACATCCTGTATGGAGACACCAAACACCTCCATCATTGATATCCTATAAGGAGACATCAAACACATTCATCACTGACACCAAACACCTCCATCGTACCATCCTGTATGGAGACACCAAACACCTCCATCACTGACATCTTGTATGGAGACACCAAACACCCCCATCACTGACATCCTGTATGGAGACATCAAACACTCCCATCACCAACATCCTGTATGGAGACACCAAACACCTCCATCACCAACATCCAGCATGGAGACACTAAACACCTCCATCACCAACATCCTGTATGGAGACACCAAATACTCCATCCCAACACCTGTATGGGAGCACCAAATACCTCCATCACCAACATCCTGTATCTAGACAACAAACACATCCTGTATGGGAGCACCAAATATCTCCATCACCAACATCCTGTATCAAGACGCCAAACACATTACCAACATCCTGTATCGAGACACCAAACACCCCCATCACCAACACCAAACATCTCCATCATACCATCCTGTATGTAGACACTAAACACCTCCATCACCAACATCAGCATGGAGACACTAAACACCTCCATCACCAACATCCTGTATGGAGACACCAAATACCTCCATCCCCAACACCCTGTATGGGAGCACCAAATACCTCCATCACCAACATCCTGTATCTAGACAACAAACACCTCCATCCTGTATGGGAGCACCAAATATCTCCATCACCAACATCCTGTATCAAGACGCCAAACACCCTCATTACCAACATCCTGTATCGAGACACCAAAAACACCCCATCACTGACATCCTGTATGGAGACACCAAACACCCCCATCAATAACACCGAACACCTCCATCATACCATCCAGTATGGGGGCACCAAATACCTCCATCACCAACATCCTGTATCTAGACACCAAACACCTCCATCACTGAAATCCTGTATGTAGACACTAAACACCTCCATCACCAACATCCAGCATGGAGACACTAAACACCTCTATCGTCAAAATCCAGTATGGAGAAAACTAAACACCTCCATCACCAACATCCTGTATGGAGACACCAAACACCTCCATCACCAACATCCAGCATGGAGACACTAAACACCTCTATCGTCAAAATCCAGTATGGAGAAACTAAACACCTCCATCACCAACATCCTGTATGGAGACACCAAACACCTCCATCACCAACATCCTATATCTAGACACCAAACACCTCCATCACCAACATCCTGTATGGAGACACCAAACACCTTCATCACTAACGTCCTGTATGGAGACACCAAACACCTTCATCACTAACGTCCTGTATGGAGAAACCAAACATCTCCATCACCAACATCCTGTATCTAGACACCAAACACCTCCATCCTGTATAGAGAACACTAAACACCTCCATCACCAACATCCTGTATGGAGACACCAAACACCTTCATCACTAACGTCCTGTATGGAGAAATCAAACATCTCCATCATTGACATCCTGTAAGGAGACACCAAACACCTTATCACCAACATTCTGTATGGAGACACCAAACACCTCCATAATCAACTTCCTGTTTGGAGACACCAAACACCTCCATCATCAACTTCCTGTTTGGAGACACCAAACACCTCCATAATCAACGTCCTGTATGGAGACACCAAACACCTCCATCATCAACTTCCTGTTTGGAGACACCAAACACCTCCATCACCAACATCCTGTATGGAGACACCAAACACCTCCATCACCAACATCCTGTATGGGGACACAAAAAACCTCCATCATCAACATCCTGTATGGAGTCACAAAACACCTCCATCACCAACGTCCTGTATGGAGACACCAAACACCTCCATCACTGACATACTATAAGGAGACATCAAACACATTCATCACCGATATCAAACACCTCCATCATACCAACATATATGGAGACACCAAATACCCCCATCACTGACATCCTGTATGGAGACACCAAACATCCCCATCACCAACATCCTGTATGGGGACACCAAACACCTCCATCACCAACATCCTGTAATGAGACATCAAACACCCCCATCACCAACATCCTGTATGGAGACACCAGACACCCCCATCACTGACATCCTGTATGGAGACACCAAACACCTCCTTCACCAACATCCTGTATGGAGACACCAAACACCCCCATCACTGACATCCTGTATGGAGACACCAAACACCTCTATCACTGACATCCTGTATGGAGACATCAAACACATTCATCACTGACATCCTGTATGGAGACATCAAACACATTCATCACCGACACCAAACACCTCCATTATACCATCCTGTATGGAGACACCAAACACCTCCATCATTGATATCCTATAAGGAGACATCAAACACATTCATCACTGACACCAAACACCTCCATCATACCATCCTGTATGGAGACACCAAACACCTCCATCACTGACATCTTGTATGGAGACACCAAGCACCCCCATCACTGACATCCTGTATGGAGACACAAAACACCTCCATCACCAACATCCTGTAAGGAGACATCAAAAACCTCCATCACCGCCATCCTGTATGGAAACACTAAACACCTCTATCACCAACATCCTGTATGGAGACACCAAACACCTCCATCATTGATATCCTATAAGGAGACATCAAACACATTCATCACTGACACCAAACACCTCCATCGTACCATCCTGTATGGAGACACCAAACACCTCCATCACTGACATCTTGTATGGAGACACCAAACACCCCCATCACTGACATCCTGTATGGAGACATCAAACACTCCCATCACCAACATCCTGTATGGAGACACCAAACACCCCCATCACTGACATCCTGTATGGAGACACCAAACACCCCCATCACCAACACCAAACATCTCCATCATACCATCCTGTATGTAGACACTAAACACCTCCATCACCAACATCCAGCATGGAGACACTAAACACCTCCATCACCAACATCCTGTATGGAGACACCAAATACCTCCATCCCCAACACCCTGTATGGGAGCACCAAATACCTCCATCACCAACATCCTGTATCTAGACAACAAACACCTCCATCCTGTATGGGAGCACCAAATATCTCCATCACCAACATCCTGTATCAAGACGCCAAACACCCTCATTACCAACATCCTGTATCGAGACACCAAACACCCCCATCACTGACATCCTGTATGGAGACACCAAACACCCCCATCAATAACACCGAACACCTCCATCATACCATCCAGTATGGGGGCACCAAATACCTCCATCACCAACATCCTGTATCTAGACACCAAACACCTCCATCACTGAAATCCTGTATGTAGACACTAAACACCTCCATCACCAACATCCAGCATGGAGACACTAAACACCTCTATCGTCAAAATCCAGTATGGAGAAACTAAACACCTCCATCACCAACATCCTGTATGGAGACACCAAACACCTCCATCACCAACATCCAGCATGGAGACACTAAACACCTCTATCGTCAAAATCCAGTATGGAGAAACTAAACACCTCCATCACCAACATCCTGTATGGAGACACCAAACACCTCCATCACCAACATCCTATATCTAGACACCAAACACCTCCATCACCAACATCCTGTATGGAGACACCAAACACCTTCATCACTAACGTCCTGTATGGAGACACCAAACACCTTCATCACTAACGTCCTGTATGGAGAAACCAAACATCTCCATCACCAACATCCTGTATCTAGACACCAAACACCTCCATCCTGTATAGAGAACACTAAACACCTCCATCACCAACATCCTGTATGGAGACACCAAACACCTTCATCACTAACGTCCTGTATGGAGAAATCAAACATCTCCATCATTGACATCCTGTAAGGAGACACCAAACACCTTATCACCAACATTCTGTATGGAGACACCAAACACCTCCATAATCAACTTCCTGTTTGGAGACACCAAACACCTCCATCATCAACTTCCTGTTTGGAGACACCAAACACCTCCATAATCAACGTCCTGTATGGAGACACCAAACACCTCCATCATCAACTTCCTGTTTGGAGACACCAAACACCTCCATCACCAACATCCTGTATGGAGACACCAAACACCTCCATCACCAACATCCTGTATGGGGACACAAAAAACCTCCATCATCAACATCCTGTATGGAGTCACAAAACACCTCCATCACCAACGTCCTGTATGGAGACACCAAACACCTCCATCACTGACATACTATAAGGAGACATCAAACACATTCATCACCGATATCAAACACCTCCATCATACCAACATATATGGAGACACCAAATACCCCCATCACTGACATCCTGTATGGAGACACCAAACATCCCCATCACCAACATCCTGTAATGAGACATCAAACACCCCCATCACCAACATCCTGTATGGAGACACCAGACACCCCCATCACTGACATCCTGTATGGAGACACCAAACACCTCCTTCACCAACATCCTGTATGGAGACACCAAACACCCCCATCACTGACATCCTGTATGGAGACACCAAACACCTCTATCACTGACATCCTGTATGGAGACATCAAACACATTCATCACTGACATCCTGTATGGAGACATCAAACACATTCATCACCGACACCAAACACCTCCATTATACCATCCTGTATGGAGACACCAAACACCTCCATCACCAACATCCTGTTTGGAGACACCAAACACTTCCATCATCAACATCCTGTATGGAGACATCAAACACATCAGAAAAGTTTCATGTTCCACAAACTAGCACAGGTGAGGAGGAGTAAAAACTCAAATCCTATTTTGATAAAAAAAACATCAAACTTCAAGTAAACCATTCACACAACAATAACTGATGTTTGTGTAGGTAACCTGTCATATTTGTTGACATCAATCTTACTTCACAATTAACACAAGAAATAAAGACATAAATTGTATAGATTTTATAATTTTTTAATGACTTTATTTCTTTTGGTTAAATGTGTGAAAGATTAGCTCATATGGATGTAATTAAAGTGGCTGAAAACAGAATAACCAGAATTGTCTGATTAGAAATAAAAGTCCCTTGTAGTTTCAGCTGACCCATACAATCTTAAGGAGGTAAATAATAAAATGAGGACCAGTCTGTGCCTGCCTCATAAATAGAAGCAATGTTTGAGTTATACAATCAAACAAATAGAAATCCAATTGTAACAAATTTATAATTAGTATAACAAAAGAAAATATTTCTTTTCTGAACAGTGCATTACAAATATTGAAAGATGAAATGTTATGCAGAGCTTGAGAATTATCTTATTGTAAAAAGTAAAGCATTGCCAAAACCATCACAGTATAAACTAAATATTGTTGTAATTTTTCTGCAATAAGAGCCAAATGCAAACTGAAACTAAATTTTTACACTAGAGTGTAAGTATAAATATAAAAAAAACAATGCATATTACATCTGAATGAATTTAAACTACGTTTTATTTTACAGTCATATTCTTCCTTTTTAAACAAAATAAATTTCTTATGAAGTAAGGAATACTGTTATGACTAGGGCTTGGATTTTTATGACATGTCATATTTTTTATGACATTTTTAAAATCCAAGTTAATTTCAACATGTTTCATGCCTTTCTGAAAACTCTGACACTGTTTTTATTGGTCATATAAATGCGTGTTTTGACCATAATTAGATTTAGGTCATTTTTTGTCAAATTTGGGGCATTGATGCATATTTTCTTTTATATTTGTCATCATTTTAGGTACAATAAAACTTTCATTTAGATGACCCTTTGTGAAGTGGAACAAAATTTGGCTTTGTAATTTAATTGCTAAAAAACATGTAGACTTGCTTGAATAAATATGTCTATTACTCAGACAATGTAATTTTAAAATGTAAATATTTAGATGGAAAATTTAAGACCACTTTTAGTTGATTTTACTTATGTCAGAATAAACATTTGAAGTTCAAATAAAAAGAGAGATTTGGCTCAAATGCTGCACTGAGCAGCAGCGCACAGTAGTGACAGTACTGTCAAGATAGTTTGTTCTGAAGTGAGATTTCAAGCAGTAATACTAAGCAGCTTCACTGTTTGAAGTGGAGACAATGCACTCAAACACTCCTTTAGTGTGAAAATAATTGCAGACACTGAGGGAGAATAAATGTGTCCAAAAATTTAAAAAAGTTAAAGTCAGAGAGATGCACTGCCTTAGAATTTGCTCATGAACAAAAACAAAGACATGAAAGCAGAGCCCAACAAAAAGAATGTAGACACCTTAGTGGGTTATTTAATTTCATTTTTAATTGCTAATGAGTAATTCATTTATGTTATATTTTTCATTTTTAGGTCACATTTTGCATTTTTTAAGCCATGAAAAGGTGAGCCCTAGTTATGACATATATAATTATCTTCAGTGACGGGATGCGCTACACTGTACAGAGTAATGTAACTTGATGCAATCTGATCAGTCTTTGTCAAACAACTATTCTGACCAAATAGTTTTCTGACACTCTAAAAGTAGGTAGCGAAGTCCATTTGTATTAAGACTGACATGCTACTACTGTACAAGGGGCAAGAAAACCTGTCAGCATCAAGGCTGAAAGTTGTCAGCAACTCATTGATAACTGTTTGTGCCACAATCAGTGGAACCAGAACTATTTAGATTCTAATTTTTTGTTGTGCCCCAAGTAACAGACTAAGCAGTCTAGCAAAGCAGGTTGGGATTGCAAGGGAAGGCAACCCAGTACTAAAACATGTCATGCTAAAGACTGGTGTGTTGAGCTGAAAAGCAAATATCAAAGCTTGCTGTAACCCATAATATAATACATCTATGACCACTAAACATCCTCTTAAAGGTAGTCAATAAAGGGGAACAGGTTTCAGGTGAACACAGCAGCAGAAGAAGAAGATTATGACTGTCAAATATCTTTTCTCCTTATGCATTTTTATTTGAAGAACATGATAGAAAAGATTGAGGATATTGTAGGTGTAGGTTCCATCTATCTATTGACCTTTCAAGCTGTGGCTGGTCAATATGGCATAGACCCAGATAATCTTTCTCTGTTTCTAAATTTTCTTTCTAGCAGTCTCAATCCTTGCAAAGATCTTTTATCAAATCTCACCATTTGTCTCTGTTCTGTGCAAGCATCTAAATCTCATTGAGTGAGCCGATTCCTGCTGCCTTTGTCTCTCTAATCAATGTTCTTCTCAGTGTTGACCTCTTTTCCTCCTACCTGTTGTTTCCCCACATGAAGGCTTGCTTTGCTATTTGGTTATTATCACTTCTCATCACATGTCCAACAAATGTCCATCGTCTTTTCTTGATTACTGATGATATTATTCAGGCTAGTCAGCAGAAAACTCCCTTGTTAAAATTTGTTTCAAATATTTCAAAATTCATCAAGGCTTCTCTTTCCATTAAATCTAATTTAACCACATAAATCTCTTCATCATTGTCAGTGACATGTCTCATCATCATAAGGTTTGTTACTCAGATATAAGCCACATCATTATTCTGGTGAAGTAGACAGTCCTGATGAAAGTATTGTACTGTTTCTTGTTCTCCCACAGGCACAGATGTCTATATAAATACATGTGATTATTGGGTCTGCTGCGGCAAGTTCTTAATCTGATGATCATTACCACTTATCTACCTTTGATAAAGAAAAGTATTCTTCACTTGATCAGCTTTTGGATGTTCTTTTGACCAAAATAGTTTTTTTTTTAAATTATTGACTTATCTAAGCTGTATGTTGCTTGTTATCAAATGAGTTTTTCAAACTCCCTCTTTGACTTCTATCTGGTCTGTTATTTCCAGGTAAACAACTTTGGGCGGGGATACAATTTCCCTTAATTTTGATAACCAGTAAGACTGGTTTCCATTAGTGCCTCTGCTCTGTTGTCTAATTTGTTACTGTTAATGTTCTAGAGTGCAGCTATAACTGATACAGAATTAATAAGCTATTACAGCTAGTGAAGAAATCAAAAATCTGATCTCCAACAGCAGAAATCTATGGCATACCTAGGATTTGACTGCAGAAATGGGATCATGTAAACAGTTGCTAAATGTCCCTAAACATGATGGAATTTGGTCTGTCAAAAGGCTTTCAGATTTAATCAAACTGTAACCTGTATGAAGAAGAACAATTACAAAGAAGAAAACAAGGTCTGAAATAAAGACTCCATTTTGTTTAAAGAAGACTATTTGTACAGCCTGAAGACTGGCACATTTTAATTGATGGAAACATTAATACTGGCATATGGCACTGATGTATCAAATAAACTATTCAAAACACAAAATATAAATGTTTTACAAATAAATATAAAGTAACAAGCAAAATTCACTGTATATATTTATATAATTCAATTTTTGCAAAAATGTTGATTAAGAACACACAAACAAATAGACCTCAGAAAGTACATAATGATTTCATGACCCATTAATAAAGAGATCAAAGAACAAAACAATAATTCTAAGTCATCAGAAGTGAAAGAGAAATGCAAGCACATTGGAGAACATTCAACTGCTAAAGAACATACAAATGATTTAATACTCTCAAAGTGAGAAGTGAATTATGTTCAACTAGTAAGGTTTTATTTCTAGTTAACAATGGAGTGATTAAGAAGACACAAAGACACAACACAACAAGTCTTTAATAAACGTTGCGAGAACACCAGACTTAAGGGCCAACCACAAAAATGATGGATTGATGGAAAATTAGAAACACTAGAAAACATAACAGCAGCAGAGGCCTACAGAGGAGCAAAAAAAACACAAATTATAACATAAACCATAAAATCTCCCCTTGAAGCTAAAAGACAAATGAGGAAAGAATGAAAAAGAAGAAGAATGGGGTGATGTAACAAGTTTGTAATAACAATGACTGCCAAAATTATGCGTTCAGCCTAGGATGTGACCAAGAGTAGAGATGAGCCAGACAGTATGCACTCAGTCTTCATGTACTTGACCTTACTGTGTCAGATAATTTCATAACATGTTATTACCAGAACAATTATCCATGAAATGTTTACCCAGTAGTGTCAAAACTAGCTGTTTGAGTCTGGCAAATTTAAATTATGTGTCCTCTACACACAGACCAACGCCAGCAGGTGTTTAAGCAAGAGACTAAAGAAACAATTTTTTTAAATCAAAGAATTAGATATGTTCATTTTACAATGCCTGTAACAGCAATGAAACTTTGAGGAAAATAATCTTAAGAATTATATGTGGAAATTGAAAGAAAGAAGGAAAAGAAAAAACTTAACTTGTTTGTTTGTTTTTATACTGTATGCAAACTTTATTATTTGTAATAATAGCATGCAACACAAATGGAGGAGTAGGAACAGGCAAGGATACCAAAATAAGAATAAAAAAACAAGAGGTCTTTCATTCAAAACTAAGCAGTGTCTTAAATTTAAATGCAAACCTGAGTTATGTGGCACAGAAAAATTAGAAACAACAAAACTGACAATAAACAGAATGTACTTTCATAAATGGGTGTTTGAGAAGTATAGCAGGACTGAAGTTATAAGAGCAATAAAGTAACTTCATAGAAGGAACAAAACAAACTATAATATGAGAACTGATGAGAAGGCGATGGTGGTTGATTATGACAGCAGACATTTGACAAACATCTCAAAGAACTGCAAGAGACAGGTTTGTTTTAGAATTCACAAGAGAACAGTAACATAAACAAGAACAATATAAAGAAGAGAGTTGGAAATAAATATGCAAGGATGGACAAAAGTGGAAAGGCTGATAGAAAACAAAAACAAAAACAAAAAGAGAAGGTTTATTGAAGATCTGTGCTCTATGGGCTACTGGATGGCTAATGATATGGTAAAATATAGATTTCATCTTTCTCTTGTAGGTCCCATGTGCCTTATTAGGGAGGAGAGGATAAGATAACTGCATCCTACCTATTACATTGAACATCCATGTGTGGGTATATCAACTTCAAATATTCATAGATGCATGCTATTGATGGCATTACGTGAAAAGCCATATAAAAACATACATAATCAACTTCATTATCAATATTTGAGCAGTTAAAGCTAGACATTTTATGATCAAGAAAATGATATTAGCATGACACTAGCACATATAATTTACTAATGTAATATATGCGCAGTTGATATTATTTCAATTATACAACATACTACTGCGCTAGTACATGCACTTCGGTAATGTAACAAAGTAAGTTCTACTAGTACATTCAATAATATAACATAAATTTGAAGTACTGAATGTGATGCAACAGTGAGCTGGTAGAAATCAGTGCCATAGCTGATTGTTGCATCAGGGTCAGCAAGGCGGACCTGGCCTAAAACCTACTCCACTTCCATGTGGTGGTACTAGAAAAATGATAATATCAGCTTGGCCAAATGGTCCAGGTTTGAGGATGGAAGATAAATCCAGTCTTAAATAAAGATATGTCTTAACAAAGTTCATTGTGTCAAGTTGAAAAGCACAAAATATTGGAACTTGACTGTGGAGTGTAACTCAACTCAATGTAATAAACATCCCCTACTGAGAAAATGATGAATAAGAAATAACAAAGTACCTGTACTTATTATCTCATTAATGTATCTTAATACAAGCAAACCCAGCAGGATGATATCATTTAAATCTGCAAAACACACAACAATATGTCCACACTAAGTACATTATTAATAGCCAGGAAGTATTCTTTTTGGATAATAATAACAAAACACTGGTAATGACAAACTGGAAAGTTAAATATATGTTTTCAAGAGAAAACATACAATAGTTTTGGCTTTTAAACCTGCAAACAAATTATGGCTTGTTAAATAAACAAAAGAAATATTTATATCTTGGTTAGTCAATAACAAAAATATGCTTTAAAACATGTTAATAAAACACAATGAAAACAAAGATGAGCTGATCATTAATGAAAACTTCAGCTTAATTTGGGGCTGTAAAGTTGTCAGTTTTTTTTTAGTAGCAAATGTTTGGTACATTTCACTTGTTTTAAAATTATTATTTTTGTTTAGCTCATTCTCATTAATTTTAAAATAGTTTTCCTTCTAAAATGTTTTTATTAATTCTAGATGTATGTCCTCCACAATTTTAATGACATTTATTATCATGTGTATTGATAAACATTGATCCATGATCTGCTTAATAGAATAGAGAAACTGAAGATATAACTTGGCCCATGTTGATAAATGAGATAAACAGATTTAATCACAAGAAATTAATTTAAAATGTTACCATATGTCCATGCTATTTGGAGATGTGTTATAATCGACAACAAACCAAACTTCAAATATGACTTTTGATAAAGATTAATCTGATCTGAGTAAATTTCATCAGAGATTATAGAAGTGGAAAGTGCTAGAGTATTTCATGAAAAAAAAACAATGATTCCGTTGTTAAAAAGAATGCAACACAAGCAGTAATGTTGCAAAAATAGGAGTAAATATGAACCACTTCACAGAAATCTTTATTATTAATTAAACATCAAATAAGTTTATACAGTAAATCTGTTAGCTAGCCAAGTATGACAAATAATTACAAAACAGAAGATAAGTTTGGCAGTTAGTTTTTCTTAACTGATTCACAATGTGAAATGGAAACTCTTTCCTTCCAGTGAACACTGCAAACCAAAAAATAACTCTTTCCTTCTGGTGAACATTGCAAACAAAAGATAACTCTTTCCTTCCAGTGAACACTACAAACCAAAAAGATAACTCTTTCCTTCCAGTGAACACTACAAACCAAAAAGATAACTTTCCTTTCAGTGAACACTACAAACAAAAAAGATAACTCTTTCCTTCCAGTGAACATTGCAAATCAAAAAATAACTCTTTACTTCAAAAAAAAAAAAAGTCCTCACTAATTTTCACAATTTTACATATGGTATTAAATAGTGGAACTGTGCAGATAATATTCTCATCCACTTGATAATTTATTTACTTATGAACAAACTATGTTTCTAAATTATTTCATTCCATCTTTTCTTTGAAATGAAAGTGAATCTTTACAGAAACATATAAACAAATATTTGTAAGATTTAAGCATAATTCAAATATGACAGTTAAAAGAAGAGAAATAAAGGTGATGCAGAAGATATCACTGAATCTAATTGAGAACAAAATTCAATTTTTAACCATGAAAGTTATTAAATTTTAAGATACTACTACTTCTAATTATTTTCAATATATAATAGAAGGAGCTTGCGTATTTTATATTTTATCTTCATGGAAAGACACAAATGAACTAAAGTATCAAGACACAAATGAACTAAAGTATCAATGACAAACAACTGTGAGCAGCAATGCTTCAGTACCTAGTTTTATTAGTTCTACACTGAGTAAAACAAGTTAATGCACTAAAATATGTAGTCACACACACACACATATATATATATATATATATATATATATATATATGTGCATATCCGCATATGTAAAAAGTAATTAAGCATAATTCTGTTTATTTTTCACATTAAACTTCCCCAAGTTACATGACAATATTTCTGTTGTACATTTCATTATGAACAATTTGGTGTGTGTGCGTGTATATATATAATATATATAAAATTTATCTATCTATTGTCCTTTCAAGCTACAGATGGTATATATAGAATAGAATCTTGACTCTCCATGTCTGATGATCTTTGCTATTAAATGTCAGACTTTGCACAGGGTCCACTTTGTCTCTTGTCACATTTTTCTGTTCTGGGCGAGCCTCTTAACCTCTGCAAGAGAGCTGATGCCTGCTGTTGTTGCTTTTTTGTCTCAGTGTTCTTTTCAATGTTTCTCTAGGTCAGCCTCTTTTTCTTCTGCCTTCTGCTTCCTATTTAAGGGCTTGCTTTGAAATTCTCCTGTTATCTCTTCTCATCACATGGCAAACATATGTTTACTTTCTTTTCTTAATTATAGATGATGTTGCTGGAAACAGTAATTTATCTTACTTTTGCACTAGACTTGAATTCATTCCCTGGCATACAAGGTATTTTCCTGAGGTAATTGTTTGTGAATGCATCTAATTTATTTTAATTTAGTTGTTTTTCAGTTCTTGCATACATAAGTAAGGGTGGATAATATATTTGATTTGAAAATCCTGAGCTTTGTTTTTGTACTTGGTGATTTTGATTTCCATATTTTATCATAATTTCTGAAAGTCATTGCTGCCTTTGTTAATCTAGTTCTAATTTCTTTCTTTGTGTCTTCTCCTTAATTTATGCAGTTTCTAAGGTATACGTAGTAAGCTACTTCATTCACTGCTTTCATTTTCAGGTATATTTTTTTCTTCTGGGAATATTTGATTTTAATTATTTTTGTCTTTTCTTGGTTGATCTCAAATTCTATTTTGCTAGCCATTATGTTCACATTGCAACTGATAAGAACCATATCATCTGTAAAAACGAATTCCTCTAATTGTACATTTGATATCTGTACATATCTCCTCTAAATTGAGACATATTATGTATGAGATCAGGAAACTAGTTCCAGAAAAGCAGGTGTAAAGCTACTGGGTTTCTCATTAAACAATAAATAACAATTTGAATTACAGGGATTAACAATCCCTGAGTGAAATTAATACAGTAATTATGATGAATTATCATACATTGTTTTGAGACTAAAATTTATGGAAAACAAATATTATTTGTTAGATAATTAGAAAATTCTTAAACGTTGTGGCATATTCAGTATGTTAATTTCTTTGGGATTCCTAGCATTGGAATGAAGCTTTTTTTTTTTATTCAAGTCTATCATTCTGTTAAGTGGTTTTTTCTTGGAAATTCTATCAAATTGAATGTTTCTGTCTTTTTTAAAATTTGCAATACATCTGTCAACTAATATTGGCTAGCTTTATTATAGCTAAAAAGGATTTTGCTATAACTCTAATACATTACTGTCTAGGTAGAATTTTAGGGAAGAGCTTGATATTGTAGAAGTGTTCTTCAATGCTCTTGACTATCTCCTGCAACTCTTGTTTAACCTGATCAGCCTGCAGCCTGTGAAAGAAAAGATCATAGAGTGAACAATTAGAAAAATTTATTTTAACATATGTTACTATGCATTTAGTTTAATTCAAATTTGATTTTTGTGTCATAGATAGAGAGCTCACTTCGCAATCAAAATGTAAGAAATTCATTTAAAATATTCTATTCATGGAATCAGTTTAATTTCAGTCGGGGCATCACCATATCTGCTTCACCATCCGTCCCAGCATTTCTCAAAGCGTATGCAGACTGTTTGTACCTGTAAGGTGTTGATTATATATTCATCTTCTTTTCCCACTAAGCCCTTTGGATCAACCAGATCCCTTTTCCACCTTTAGACTCCTCAGTCTCTCAATATATACATCATTGTCCCATCCATTCTCCTCCTCTTCTCTTAAGGAATGAAGAAAAAACTTGGTGATGTCCTCTTTGTGTCCAGATTAAGGCCACACTCAGCTGCCAGTGAGCTATTTCATTGCCGCTTACACCAGAGTGTCCTGTACACAGTACACCCTGGTTAACATGCTCACTTTAGAGTCATCCAAGAGCTGCATCCACTCCTGCAGCAAATACTATCTGTCAATTTTATGATACTTTGCGAGTCGGTCACCAAGACAGGCATAATCCACTAACCAATCATTTTATCGCCACCATTGCTGCTTCTATCTCCATTCTCAAAAAAAAACTAAAATGCTACAACCGCCAGATTCCCTAGCCACTTCTCCGTCATGTTGGTATGCCACAAAACCCCAAAAACTACAATGGCTGTGGGATAAGAACCGTCCATGTAGATAATATAATCCCGAGGTGATGACACTTTATCGTTGGATTCCCTTATAACGACCTCTGTAGCTCCATAGGCCCAGTTGCGACACTCCCTACTGAGCTGAATGATTACTTTGGTTAGTCTCTTTTTCTCCGCTGTTACTTTTATCCAATCCTTGCCAGCCCTAACATCATTTGCTTGCTTGCTTACGTTCGTCCGATGACTAAAGTATTCTAGAGTATTCGTAGACTGTAGAATTCCTCTTCATCCTTCCCCCGGAAAAGGACGTTAAGTGGACGTGTCTGCGTTGTGTTGTGGTTTGCAGTATAACTGTTATATTTGCGCCTTTCAGCCCAACACATCCGACTTCAGCACAACATTTTTGAGTACCGGGTTGTATTCCCTCTTCGATCCCTTCTCGCTTGGCCAGACTAGACAGGTTAATCAGTTACTGGAGGCACTGCGGAGAGGTGGAGCAGGGTCTGGATGGTTTTGGTCCACCGATCCTGGCGCAAGCCATCAGCTGTGGTCCACTGACAACTTCCAGCTCTGGTGCTGGGAGGCGCGCCTTCGCCTCCTTTAAACATCATTTAAATAACACGCTCTCCTTATAGACTCCTCCGCCTCGGCCATCCAGGATTTTTCCATTTATTAGATGAGACAATGAAATCCCTGGTGTTTAGCACTTACTTCATTTATCTGCTGTTCGTCTCCAAGGAAGATATTTTCGGTTGTAGATATACCAATTCATAAAGTGAAAATCATAGACATTATTTATGTTTTATCATCTAGAAGCTTTCAGCTTTTAGTGGTGTTCAGGCATCTGTTTGATACAGGATGATGTCATTCTTAAGTATCATGCCCGCTTGCAAAAGTGTTCATGTCTCAACATAACTTTCTGTTTCTACAGTTGTTGTGACCTTCTACTACTGTGTTATTTTCTTAAACTTTTTATCATCCCTTATCCCTGATGTCTTCAGCGTTTACCAGTTACATTAGAATAGATGCATTGTGTTACTAGTTTGTGCAAAGCCACAATATCTGCACCTTTCTACCTGACACATCTGTCTTTGCCATAGATAGATTTGTTTAACAATTTTTTACAGGAAGTGACCATTTTGACCTACTCTTTTAGACTTATAACAGCCAAGGGTTCTTTAACGTGCACATAATGCACCTTGAACCTCCTGTTTTTCAGCATTATCTGAGACTAGAAAAGGGGGAAATTATGAAATAACTATGGATGTGAAGCAAAAGATTCCCACTACCTGTGGTGATAATTGATACTAGGACTTTCCTGTCCAGAGGCTGATATCTTACCTCTAGACCACCCAGTCCTTTTATCACTTTTCCTCTATCTCTTCTTTACCTTGATTTTTTTTTCAGCTTTCACAATATGTTCTAGCTGTAGAATAAGAGAGTTACAAAAAAAACTAACAATGAATTGGTTATTGGTCAATAGACTCAAACTCATTTCACTTCAAGCTGACCCAGATTTGTTTAGTATCTTTCAGCAGATGGAAAAGGGTATGCTTCAAGACAGTTTATGTAGCTCATTGGTTAAACACACCCTAAATGCTTAACAGCGCTTCTGGTATATTTGATTACAAATTCTTGCATTCTCTAAGACTAACTTGTCAGCTCAGCTCCTCCAGTTTTAAACACTTTTGCATCCCAGATAGTGACAAAGACATATGTTACAGCCAGGGATGAAAGTGGTTAGTGGCTCTTAGTTGACTGTTTGTGCCAGGGTTGACGAACTGGAACTATCCAGATCCTACTTCACCTCTTTGAATTGTCACTTAATCTGACCAAGTAAGTAGAGATCAGGAAGCACCAAAAAACACGATGCTGGAGTTGGATGTGTTGGGCTGAGTTAATGTGCTTCCAGGAGCAGATGATACAAAGAACCATCATTCTTTCCTTTAGTTGTCAGGGGAATGCAAGAAAGAAAAAAAATGCCTAAGACAACTGACTGGATAAGCTACAGAAATTAAGTGAAGAACTAAACACTAGATTGAATTTAAAAAGTTACAAAAGTTACAAATTATTAATAATAAAAGATCTATATTTAAAATTGGTTTTCCAGCTCAAATCTTGCTTATGGTTAGTCACAGTTAGAAACCAATGATATTAATAAATGCTCACCCCTTCTCAGGATCTGGTCGGTGCTCTGTGTAATACTTAATTTTGGGTTCTGTGCCACTAGTTCTCAAGGTTGCAACACAACCATTCGTGAACTTGAATGTTATCATCTGACTGGATTTGCTTGTAGGAAGTGTCTATTATATGAAAAAATTAACTGATTTGTAAATCCCACATTTAGATATTTTTAAGCCTAGAATATGAAAGAAGTACAGTGGCAACAACTTCTTCACTGCACCTGGATTACTGACAGGTAAAGTATTTAATAATTACCCTGCCATATTGTGTCTCTTAGGCAGAAGCAAAAAATCATCACTTTACTTTGCTGATAAACACCTCTCTTTTACTTTTGTTTTCACAATTTCTGCCCAGTTAGGAGGATGTAGTCTAGAGTATACAATACACTGCACACTGGGCCTTGTTACCAAACTATTAGTTGTGCCCCTTGTGCATAGATGATCAAATATCATTATACTTTGGTAAAATATAGTTCCTAAATGTTTTTTTAAAAATACATCTTCTGTAAGCACTTAAAACAAAATTTAATTATATTAATGTGTAATTTTATGTTATTTTCTTACACATTCTCTTTTATAGCATATAACATAAATTAGTAATAATTTATAATGGCATCTTTAGAGAGTAGCTAATCTGTAATTTAGGTGCATATGCACAATTAACACGACCTAGATATCTAGTATTCCTACTGTGTTATTGGAAAAAAGAATTCATGCTTTAAAGAAATAACTACGCATTGCAGAGACACCGTTGAAATATAAATGAATTGTGACCTTTATAATTATTACGGATATTATTTTTAAATCTGTGAGCTACATAATTATTACGGATGTTATACTGGTTCTTCAGTGCTCAGCACTTCCTCAAATAAAACAGACTGCTGTTTGAATATTAAGTTCTTTCTTTCTTACAGCATTTATAATCCTAGTCAGTAACAAACATTACTTGACCTCATTTTTTTGGGGTCATGCATTCACTATCTTCCAGTCATTTGTTTGGACTTGTATGTAATGGAGCATATACTTGAACTTTGTAACCATTAAACACTTATCCCATCCATATAACACACTTAACTCCAACTCTTGTTGGTAACTCAATTAATTAACAGATACATTGTCCATATTAAGCAGTCACAGTATTTAAAGTAATTCAATAGCAGCTAATGACATATTCTTCTGTCCACTTGTTCAAGTAATCATATTTCCATTTCAATACAAACACCACTGTCCTTACAGATTACTAAGCTTAATTAATAGATGGATGGATGCGTTCGTCCGATGACTAAAGTATTCTAGAGTATTCGTAGACTTTAGACTTCCTCTTCGTCATCCGCCGTTAAAAGGACGTTAAGTGGACGTGATTGCGTTGTGTTGCAGTTTGCAGCGTAGCACTGTGATATCTGCGCCTTTCGGCCCAACACATCCGACTTCAGCACGACGTTTTTGAGTACCGGGTTGTCTTCCCTCTTCGATCACTGCTCGCTTGGCCAGACTAGACAGGTTAGTCTGTTACTGGAGGCACAGCGGAGAGGTGGAGCAGGGTCTGGATGGTGGAGGTTCACCGATCCTGGCGCAAGCCATCAGCTATGAGTCACTGACAACTTCCAGCTCTGGTGCTGGGAAGCGTGCCTTCGCCTCCAGCCTAATTAATTGCACTTTATACATTACCCCATCACCTACTCCCTGAATGTGACCATTCTCTCTCATGGATACATTAAAAACTCTCTTTCTCACTTTGCAAATTCCATTTTGGTACTTCATCTTTTTATTATGACATAGTACTCATAAGCAGTCAGATAAAAACAATGCAGGAAAACACAAATGAAATATCAATAGTCAGAAAAATTGGGCTTGAGATCAATCATGAAAAAACTAAAGTCATGAAAAGCTTAATTCCAACAACAGATGACAAAATATACATGGAAAACAAACCAGTGGAAGAGATCGATCTCTTTACCTATCTTGGAAGTCACATTGATCGAGAAGGGGATACAAGTAAAGAAATTGGAATCAGAATAGCTAAAGCAGCAATGTCTTTCAGAAGCCTTGAAAAGTTGTGGAAATCAAAACTCATCAGCACAAACACAAAACTTAAGACTATTCAAATAAAATGTACTATCAACCCTTACTTATGCATGTGAGAGCTGGAAAACAACAAGAGACATAGAAACAAAGTTGAACGCATTCGAAAATAAATGTCTAAGGAAAATACTTGGTATAGCACGGACCGAATTCAAAACAAACGAGAAAATTAGAGAAATCGCCAATCAACCACTAATATCTTCAGTAATCAAGAAAAGAATATGGTCATATGTTGGACATGTGATGAGGAGCGATAATAACTGAATAACAAAACAAGCCCTCATGTGGGAAACAACAGGTAAGAGGAAAAGAGGCTGACCCAGAGAAACACTGAGAAGAACATTAATCAGAGAGGCAAGAGCAGCAGGAAACAGCTCCCTCAGTGAGATAGAGTTGCTTGCACAGAACAGAGACAATTGGCGAGATTTGATAAAAGATCTTTACAAGGATTGAAAACTGCTACAATAAAAATTTACATAAGAGAAAGAGTATCTGGGTCTATGCCCTATGGGTCGGCTACGGCTCAAAAGGTCAATAGATAGATAGACTTCATCTTGCTCTTTTGTGCATGCTTTTCTTACTTTCTCTTCACCCTACTAAATATCCTTGAGCTATTACTGTTCCACTTACTATTTACACACAGGCTCTTCATTTTGTTATCTCCACCCTTTCCATTCCTTCTCTTTACTTTAATTACATACTTCAGGTGTAGGTTGCTTAATTCTAAGGAAGCAAGCAACCAATATAAAAGACAGCCTATGATGTATAGAATGATAACACAGACAAAAAAGTCTAAAGAGAATCACAGACCACTGAAACAAAGAAGTGTGTATACTAACAGGTTTTTTGTCCTCTGTCTCACTGTCATAGCCAGTTGTTAGATCTCTCACGTGGGCAATGCTATATACACCACATTTTGTTGGGTACTGAAAACAATAAAAAAACAATTATAAAGAAATCATCATCTATTCCATACAATACCATAAATACATTCATGATAACAACCTTGATAATTCATTACATCATGCAGGGTCTCCAATTATTTGACTTTGCCTTGCCACTACTTTATGTAGAAGAGAGTTATAAATTGAGCATGTGCACAGCCGCCAGTCACTATATTAGAGCAGCGAACATTAAAATATTTATTCTGATTTTTAAAAATGTTTGTCTTGGTTATTTTACATACTCATCACATATTTTATGCCAGTTTGTGAAGAGGATCCTGATGATTTGGTGAGAGTGTTGTTTCTTTATCCACATAATTATAGCCATTCTTGATGCTTCTAGTGATGTTATATGGCACATAGGGCCCCTAGAGTTACCTGTCAATTGTCTTTAATCTAGATGAGCTGTTCGATTACATAGAGTGAGTCTATGCAGGCCAATCTGACTCTTTTGTTAAGAGTTCTTTTCAGTATTTCTTGAGATTATCCTCTTTTCTTCTGCACTGATGTTTCCCATTTGAGAGCCTGCTTAGTAATTCTCTGGTCATTTCTTCTAAATACATGCTTGACTTATATCCATCTTCTTTACTATAACCATAGTTGAACAATTTTGAAATGCCCTAGAAAACAGTAGACAAGAAATGTGTACAAAATAGGGGCCTTTCCAGATGAATGGGAAATTTCTAGCATAGTGTTTGTTGGCATAAAGTGTATATAGGCATAGCACAAAGCCATCCCAATCAGAGAAAATAGACATGGAAACTCACAGTTTTTATGTCTGAAAATGGATAAATAAGTCAGGAGATGTAATATTAAGCATGAATTTCCTTTTTGATCATTACGCATCTAGACTAGTTACTTTGTTTTCAGAACCATCACCTGGAGATGGAATAAAATCTTGACCAGTTCTGTTTCACTGATCCTGGTGTAAGCAATCGGTTATGAATCACTGACACATAGTACCTTGGTCCTGCTACATTCATAAATCTATATATTTGAAACAAGCTGAAGGAGAAAGGTTTACATGCTGTTGATTGGATAATGAACCAGGCAATCAAAATGATATAACTTTATTATGAACTGACACAGGTGGCTATAAACCATAAATGATGCTTGGTTACCTTTCCTGGGCCTTCAAAATTTCGAAGCTTTTCAAACATAGCTTTTATTGTGCCTGCGTCATGACAAATGAAATATGAAGACTGACTCAAATGGTATCCATATCTGAAAACAATAAAATATAACAACAATTAATTATAAAATGTGAACTGGATAAACAACAATTTGTGTTTTTATTGTGATACATGAGAATCCACTATTATTATAAACATTGTCATAAAGAGGACAAGCAAATGAAAACCATAACTTCCAGGTTGTTATACAACCTGGCTCACAGCCACATCGCCATGGTTGCTTAATCATGATTGTTTAGTCAATTGGTTATTGGTTATGGAAGGCCTCGGCATCACTGCAAACGAATTAAAATCCATAATAACATTTTTTTTTTAATGCCTCATTTAAAAAAAAAATTTAGTCAATTGTAACCTAGGACATGTTAACAAAACTTAGTCATGAAAACTACACTGCATTGTCACAAGCCTTACATTAACTCAGCATCCAGTTCATCAGATTTAAAGCCAGACAAAGATAGGCATATCCTACTGCTTCTTCTAATTTACTTTCTTCAAATAATTCTTTCAGTTTTTCTTTACTGATGCCCGTGTCTCACCATTGGTGCTTAAGCAGCTTCTCTTATGACTAATTCTGTCAAAGTTCAAATACCTGTTGGATTTCTCTCTCTCTCTCTCTCTCTGTGATCAGGGCTCAATCAGAGTAGGATTCTAGACTCTCACATGAAGTCAGCTGTCAGGTTAAGTATGTTGATCGCTCCCACAGACAGAACATCACAGTTAGAGTCTGCCAGATCCACTCCGATTGAACACCCGTTAAAACGTTGCACTGTGTTCTGCGCCAGTGGCCCAGTGCATCCGATTTCAGCCAGCATTTTATTCAGGTTTGCTTTCCTTAGCCTTTGATTGTCCCCAATCTTCCTGCAAGGCAACAGATGATCTTTTCTGTAGGGGGATTCTGCCTTTAGATGGTCGGCCCTCCCAGGTTTACGAGCACCATCTGCCCGAGTCACTAGAGGTGACTAACATAGACATGCACACACAAAGATATGAGATGTGACTAACACAGACATGCACACAGCGATACGAGGCATGACTAACACTGACACACACCAAGATATATGACACATGCCTAACATAAACATGCGAATAAAGATATGAGATATGACTGACAGAGACATGCACACACAAAGATATGACACATGCCTAACATAGACATGCACACAAGGATATGAGATGTGACATACACACACAAAGATATGAGATATGACTAACATAAACATGCACACAAAGATATGAGATATCACTAACCCAGACATGCACACACAAAGATATGACACGTGACTAACACGGATACACACTAAGATATGAGATATGACTAAACACAGACTCACATAAAGATATGAGACATGATTAACACGGACACACCAAGATATGAGATATGACTAACATGACACACACCAAGATATGAGCCATGGCCAGCGCACACACACACACACACACAAGCTAAGATATGAGCCATGGCTAGGGGAAAAAATCTGCTGCAATTGTATGTTTATAACTGATTACTTATACCATTTACAAATGTGTTTTTGTTCTTCCGTTCATTATTTTATACAATTTTGTTCACTCTTTCCTAGGATATATTCTACAGTGGAAATGAGATAATACTGCCACAGAATTAAAACTTCCTATCATTTGCTGTTTTATGAGGCATTAAAAAAAAATTCTTAACATGATGATTGTCTGGATTACTAAAATATTTATGTAGCCATCAGTTCTGTAGAGCTAAGGAATAAGGTGAATATAGTTTTAGTCCCAGCTGGTGCTCTCCAGGTGCACCAGTTCAAACAAAAAAATGGGTACCTGACTGAAAGAGTTGATGAAACTAATAACAGTAAGGAAGAGCACTGATCACTCCACAATGCTGTGGTATATCACCTTAGGCATCATGATAGATGATTGATAGCAAGCAATCATGATAAGTCAGTAGTATGGTAAAATATTAGTGTCTTATGCTGAATGCTGTTTTACTGAACAGCTCCTCTTTTAGCTTAATCTGTCAGTATTTGATAGACAGATTTGACTGCAGAATGAACAAGATATATATATGGTGCCTGGCCTTGTTTCCTTTCTCATGCACATTTTGTCTTCTGAGTTTGATATCAACGCTGCCTTGAATGTTGCTATGCCATTTTATATCCATTCACTGTTGATGAATTCTGTTGATATTCTGTAATTTTGTCAACATTTATTTATGCCTTATTGTGTTCAGCAACTTTATCACAGAAGTGAGAATATTCTGAAATCTGAAACAGAAAAATTCAATGAACAGTCCTAGTCATTTCCAGAAGTCATATGCAAATTTATCAATTTATCTACATGATAAGGAGAGAAGACAAATAATAATAAATGAATATTATTATGGAGGGAAACTTCTGAGGTGGTAGATCAGTGAATCATTTAAGGAAAAAAGATAAGAAACACTCTGAAAAAAATCACTCAACAGAAAAAAAAAACTGTCTATTGCTCTTTGTCTTTTTCTGTTGTTGATTATTTGTGATTTTTCTCCAAATAAAAATCCTAACCCTGAGAGGGGGGAGAGGGAGTGGAAGGAGAGAGAGAGAGAAAACGAGAGAAATATTTAAAGAATTATGTGAAGATCTATAGATCAACAAAGCTTACACTTCATAGATGACCTTGAGCTGTTTTGAAAGTGTGCTAGATGATGAGTACACATGGCTGGCCAGCTCAGCAACAACAGCAGCAGCAGTAATGCCATCCTTGTCCAGCACCTGTGAGCCACACATGAACCCTGGTGAGAAAGACTAATGCATTAATCCTAAAAATTGACAGCTGAATCATGATGAAAACCAGTTTGGGCTTCTTTTCGCTTTTTTATCCTTTGTTCAAGGAAAGCAAATTTATAAATATCAAACACTACCCACCCATCAACATAGGCAAGGATGTATCAATTCTTTTGAATAGTTCCCTATTATGATCAAAACTTTTGGCTACATTATCAGCTATTTTTGTTTAAATGATTGGTATTTTTGAATGTGTTGTTGATCATGCAAACTTGACTCTGTCCTGCATCATGATGGAGGTGCAAGAATAACATCATGACACATGACGAGCTGGAGATCCTGAGTGCACTCTGCACACATTAAAGAATCACTGGCAGTTGAAAGTCTAAAATAGTAGCCCAAAAAGGCTGCTTACAGGCAAAGTTTTAAGCACATCCATTCATGCTGAAATTGGAAACATCAAGCCAGAAGGTGAAGATATCGCAACTTGCTGTAAACTTGTAAAACAACACATCCATGCCTACTTAATGTGTGAATGTTGAAGAAGAAGAAGTGGTCTGTTGTCAGAAAGATTTCAAGTACATACTACCAAATCACTGAGTTACGCTGTTGTTTTGTGTCACATCTGACAGTTCATGCAAGAGATTTGAAAAGCTGAATCAAGCTACTCATAACATTAAAAAAAAAATTAAACTGAGAAAGGGCAGTCATGATAGTCTTTCTAAAAAAAAAACACAAGTAAAAGATGATGAAGAATGTGTAAAACGTAATTTATAGAACAGGAAATGCAAAACAAAATGATCCAAATGCTCACATACTCCAAGACTCTCCTGAATAGTGCACCGAAGATAACTCATTGGCCCATGGATACAACACTACAGACAAAATACAGGCTGCTACAAAAATTACAAAAAAAAAAAAAAAAAAAAAAAAAAAAAAAAAAAAAAGTAAAATTTATACAAGAAACAAAATTGCAGATACAGAAAATACTTTTGACGAACAGACAGAAAGATCCAAATGCTTAAAGAGTGTTTGTGAGTTCAAGAATTATAACATTTTATAACAATTTCTCTTACCTATAGCCTCTTCAAAAGCAAACAAAACATGTTTGTTTGCTTTAAGAAGAGCATCTGTTTCATTTCCCATCCATTTGAATCCTGTTAGAGTTTCCTGGGTTAAAATATTGGGATAATAATTACATTCATTTTAAGATATAGTGATCCTCTTCAATATGAAATAAACTTTTAAAACAAATTGCTATCATTATGTGCAATGAATAAAGTTGGAAAGCAGGTTGGTACAGTTTTTTGCTTTTATTTAGATTATTTGAAACAAAATTAAAATATGTAAATGTTTTGAGATAAATATATATAATATAAAGTTTTTGTGTCAACTTTGATCATGTCACACTTTCAACAATTATGCTTGTGTTTTAAAATTGTATATTGAACAGATAAAGAGCAGTGTTTTATCTTCATTGTAGCAAAAAATAATTACAACTTCATAATGTAAATTAGAAGGTCATCATCCTCATCAAGTACCGGGCCTGCTGGTGTAGGTGATCATGTCTCTCCACAACTTTTGATCTGGACAGTTATTTATCATTTCTTTTGTTGACCTTCTGCCAAGCCATTCTCTTAAGCTGTCTGGTATTTTTTCTCTTTGCTTCCTTCTATCTCTTCGTTCCTCAATTTTTCCAGTTGTTACAATATATTCCAGTTGTTCTCTTCTCATTACACGGCCAAAAAATGATGATTGTTAAATTAGAAGGTAATAATTCATTAAAAAAAAAGAGAGACTGATAATGAAAAGGCAGAATAAAAGAAATACGAAGAAAATCAACTGAATCCTATGTTTCCCTTCTGTAGTTGTATATCTCTTTGAAGTTACAACATTCTTTTACTTACAATGAACTTGAAGCCTTCCTTCTTAGCTATAGTTTCTAGGATTTTTGATGATACTGTGCTGCTTAACATGTATACATCATTTACTGAAATGAACAGATAATTTAAGTCAAAATATTGTTTTAGTAGATAATTAAATTAATAATAAATAATTAAAAGCGTTGTTTTCGTAGATATACCATAAAATATCACCTTGTGAGATCATCATCATCAAGTATCATGCCTGCTGGCATAAGTGATCATGTATGTCCACAACTCTTGATTTTGACAGTTATTTATCATTTCTATTGTTGACCTTCTGCCAAGCCATTTTCTTAAGCTGTCTGGTATCTTTTCTCTTTGCTTCCCTCTGTGTCTTCGTCCCTCAACTTTCCCAATTACCACCATATATTCCAGCTGTTTTCTTCTCATTACATGGCCAAAAAATGATGATTGTTTCTTCCTAATATTGCAAATTAGCTCTCTTTTTGCTTTGGCCTCTTTCAGAATGTTTTCATTACTCTTCTTAGCTGTCCATGGTATTCTCAACATTCTTCTGTAAAACCACATTTCTAGTATCCAGTGATTTTCTTGTCTGTTGTCCTATTGCCATGATTCACATCCATATGTTAAGACTGGCTCTACATAACATTTAAGAACTCTTTTTCTTGTTTCTATTGTCAAAAATAGATTGCACAGTATCTTCCTCATTTTTTGGAAAGTTGCTTTTGTCTGAGCCATTCTGCATCTCACCTCTGTTGTACATCTACCATCTGTGGTTAACACTGTTCCCATGTTAGATATTATACAAGAAAATATATTACCTTAGCAAATATAATGCCATAAAAATCTGTCCATAGTTACATTTCACTATAAAATATAATCTTTAGTAATTACCATAAAATCTAATCTCAGATATTATTTTAAAAATTATAACGTCAGTAGACTTAGAATCATTGAATCAAGGAATCATTGTTAAGATCCCAATAAAGGGCAATCTTAGAGATTGTAACAATTGGAGAGGCGTGACACTTTTGTCAGTTGCCTCAAAATTATTCTGTAAAATCATCCTAAATAGAATAAAGGATTCAATAGATACAGTAATGCGTGAAGAACAGACTGGGTTTAGAAAAGGGAGAAGCTGTCTTGACCACATTTTCACTCTACGACTTATATTGGAGGAACACATTGAAAAGCAAAAACCTTTTGTACTTAACTTCATCGACTTCAAAAAAGCATTTGATAGTATTCATAGAGATTCTTTGTGGAAAATTCTGAAGCAATATGGCTTACCATAAAAAATCATAAATATTATCAAAGACATGTATGATGGTTACACATGTGCAGTTCGAACAGAGGAAGGACTGAGCGAATGTTTCCCAATAGAAACTGGGGTTAAACAAGGATGTATTTTATCGCCCTTGTTATTTGGAATTGTTATGGACTTCATAATGAAGAAATGCTGCACTGGTAATAAAGGCATCGAATGGATACAAGGAGACCATTTGGAGGACCTGGACTTTGCTGATGACATAGTTCTCATCAGCAATCAGATAAAAACGATGCAGGAAAACACAAATGAACTATCATCAATAGCCAGCAAAATTGGGCTTGAGGTCAATCATGAAAAGTCTAAAGTCATGAAAAGTTTAATTCCAACAAGTGACAAAATATACATGGAAAACAAACCAGTAGAAGAGATCGATCACTTCATCTATCTTGGAAGTCACATTGATCGAGAAGGGGATACGAGCAAAGAAATTAGAATCAGACTGGCTAAAGCAGCAATGTCTTTCAGAAGCCTTGAAAAGTTGTGGAAATCAAAACTCATTAGCACAAACACAAAACTTAGGCTATTCAAATCAAATGTACTATCAACCCTTACGTATGCGTGTGAAAGCTGGAAAACAACAAGAGATATAGAAACAAAGTTGAACGCATTCGAAAATAAATGTCTAAGGAAAATACTTGGTATAGAATGGAACGAATTCAAAACAAACGAGGAAATTAGAGAAATCGCCAATCAACCACTAATATCTTCAGTAATAAAGAAAAGACGATGGTCATACGTTGGACATGTGATGAGAAGAGATAATAATCGAATAGCAAAGCAAGCCCTCATATGGGAAACAACAGGTAAAAGAAAAAGAGGAAGACCCAGGGAGACACTGAGAAGAACATTGATGAGAGAGGCAAGAGCAGCAGGAATCGGCTCCCTCAATGAGATAGAACTGCTTGCACAGAACAGAGACAGATGGCGAGATTTGATAAAATATCTTTAAAAGAAAACTGTTAGAACAAAAATTCATATAGGAGAAGGTGTATCTTGGTCTACGCCCTATGGGCCGGTTACGGCTCGAAAGGTCAATAGATAGATAGATAGACTTAGGCTATAAAATCTTTATTGCTTTAATATTATACCATACAATGGCAAATATGCCAACCCTATAAAATCTTTACTACTTTAATATTATACCATACAATGGCAAATATGCCAACCCTATAAAATCTTTATTACTTTAATATTATACCATACAATGGCAAATATGCCAACCCTATAAAATCACAAAAACAAAAGGTTCAGTATAATAAAGTTTGATTAAACTTAAATTTAAAATAAAAATATTTTACTCTAGTGGAATGCAATGCACCTGGCTATTCCAATTTCAACATAAGCCTATAATATGACTTTGAATTAAGGAGAGGATAAAATATATTACCATATATAAAGAAGTTATATTAAGTATTACAAATAACCGCACTAAGGGATACTGAACAAAAATGAAATGGAATTTTTTTTTAAATGAACACTTCTGCTTTTCATCTAATGTAAATATTCACTATAAGACTATTAGATTGCATAAACGATGTTTAACCCTAAATTACAATTCTTCTCTGTGTATCACGTTATCATGATACCGTCGTAAAAATTACTACCACTTAAATGTTACATTTGTAGTTCCAAAAATAGTAATTCCTTTGAACCTTTTATACACAGCTGTGTGTTTACCCAAGCAGACACACAGGAATCAGTTGCTGTAATAATTTCCTGGGTTACATTAGATTTATTGTCTGAAATTCAAAAGCATCATTCTGCAGTTACCAGAGGTGATATGTTGTCTATTCACAGTCACCGTAATTCTGTCAATCCATATGTACGTTTGGCACCCTCAAGAGTTGCTTGCTGTCTCTCCTATGCTACAAGATTTCTTTGATGTCTTACCGCTGGCTGAGGAGATCCCCCCAGCCAGAAGAAAAAAAAAAGAAAAGAAAAGAATTTCTTAAAAATTGGCAAAGTTTATAAAAAAAAAAAAAAAATTGAAAAAAAACAAACTGTCAAATGTTAAGAATTTGTATTTTGAGGTAGTCATTTTTACAACAGAGACATAATATAGGGTTAAACATGTGTTAAAATATCTTTACTTACAATCAACATCAGGATGCTTTTCTCTCCATGTTGTCCAGCACCACCAGCCCAAAAGAGCTCCAATCTCATTTCCACTGAACACTCGCCATCCACTTGAATAAAATAAAACATCAAACGCTATTTTGTTTTCCAATTAGAAATAAAATCTTCAGGAAATAACAATACCCAGACAGATAATCAAATTGAATGCTACATAAAATGTAGTGAGAGTGATTAACCTGAAGCACATTCAACCCTCATTTCTATTCATTTTGTTGACAATTTTTTACCATAACATGATATAAACTTTGTCTTGTTATCTCTTATTTATTTCTCTTAATGTTGCCAATATTTTTAGCTTGCACAATTGTCTCCAAATCCTTTTACTACCCTTAACATAAGAGAGATTGCAGCTAGGTATAATACAGCAAATAATAACATAAAATTGCACCTATTGTCATATAATTTTGATAACAAACCATTTACAATTTAAAATTTCATAGAATTATTTGCATTTTTAGTGTGCTGCATCTATCATTCTTTCATCACCAACCTGTGTGTTTTCTCAGCAACTGCCAGTCTATCTGCATCAGGATCATTAGCTAGGATAACTTTGCTTTTGAACTTGTCTGCAGTCTGAATGGATAGTTTCTGTTTAAAAATATCAGTTTCACATGAATAATTCACAAATGCATTGGGTGGAAAAAATGCAAGGTATATAAAAGAAAAAGGATGTAGGGCACAAAACATACCAAGAATAAGAAAGAGGAGAACATTAATTAATCCCTACAGGAGCATTTACAATGACAACATGCCAAAAGTGCATGGACTATAACTTTATATATTCCTTGACATCTGAAGGAACATACAAGGGAGTGAAGAAATAAAAGAAAATGAGGGAAATATGTCACATATACAATTATTACTTTTTTAACGGAAAGAGGGTAAACCGAAAAAAAAAATTGAACAAAAGGTACGGTAAAAACTTTACATGATTAATAGACTACACAAATTTGAACAACGTTTCGGCTCAATAGGCCTTCAACAGGAACAAACAAACAAACCACCCACACTGATATGTAAGTAAATAAAACTAATCCTACATAGCTGACCAGTAATGAAACATTCAAAACAAAATAATCAAAACTGGTTTAAGAAAAGACAAATTTCTTCCCTGTGTCATGGACCATGGCTGGAACAAGAAAGAGAGAGAATTCGTGCAGTTGTATGCTGTAATTAAATTCTAGAAGGCTGAAGGTTGTGGAAATGTTTACTCTAGTACATATATTTTAGTTTAGACCATTTACTAGACTGCCATTATTTTATTACCATTTTTACCATCTGTGACAGTATCACTTTTAGTATTAGTACGTTTGCCATCATCAACCTTGTTGTTATTACTGGGTTCACTATCATCACCAATATCATATTTTATATTCAGGTTTTCCACACTTGCTTGTGTCCCCACCCCAGTCTCTGCTCTTTACTCCGACAGCATGCCCACACTTAGAAAGTTTTCTAATTCCATCCGTCGTGGTACTCTATCAGTCTTTCAGAAGAATTTAATTACAGCATACAACTGTGCGGATTCACTCTCTTTCTCGTTCCGGCCACGGTCCATGACACAGGGAAGTAATTTGTCTTTTACCATACCATTTTTTCTATATTCTTTTTCAATTCTCCCTCATATTTAGCTTTACTGCAGCTTCACATTTTTATGCATTCATTTGCATTTCTTTGCCTTAACCCCCTAAACCTTATGGAGAAAGCGAAACAATAAAACTAGTTATATGCTTAGAGACATTTAAAAATATCATTTGTTTCTTATTCATGGCATGAAAGTAGATTGCAGTTTTCATGTGCACTGTCTTTGCAAAATAATAAACATTATTTTGTCTTGTGCCCAAGATAGAAAACAGCATGGCTGAAGACCTGTGCATGTAAAAAATTAGCTAAACTATACAAATCTAAAGTAGTCAAAGGTCAGCAGTAACCTAAAGGGTCTCAGGTCATGAGTGATTTGGTATTACTGATGTGAAATATTCAATGGAATGGCAATAACAGCAATAAGATCAGTCAAATGCCTTATTATGAAACTGGTTAAATCACTCCAGTTTAGGACACAATCTATAGCTGAAATGATCTAAATCATGATGACACAAATGAGACCCTACAATGATACAAATGAAGCCCTTCCCCAGACAAAAATTCTAATGTTTCTAACTTACATTCTGGATTGTTTTCTATGCAGCTTTCATTATCTTTTCCAGCCTTTCCACTATAAAAATTTGTCCCTCCTTCGGAAATCCTTGAAACGAAGTCGAGAGGGGGATAGTGCGACTGGGTAAAGCACTATCTCCATATTCCGTGCCCAGGCAGAGTAGGCAAAGTGAAATGAGGAAGAAATTACCAATGTTTAAACTTGGCACATGGAACGTAAGGACCATGTGCCCTGGACTTGCCAAAGCAAACACACTGAAAGAAGGACAAATTAGAACATCAGCCCTCATAGATAAAGAACTAAATAGGCTACATGTTGATATTGCTGCCCTACAAGAAACAAGACTCTCAGACTGTGGCTCTGTAAATGAAGAAAATATACTTTTTTCTGGCAAGGCCTAAGCCCCGAAAAACCACATATACATGGAGTAGGCTTTGCTGTACATAACAAACACATAAACTCCATAACCACACCAAAAGGAGTGTCTGAGCACGACTAAGAGCAAAAACCAAAACAAATGTTGCCCTACTTAAAGAATTTTTATTTGCCGACGATGCAGCCCTAGTCGCTCATAGTGAAGCAACCCTACAATCCCTGATCAACAACCTGGTCAAAGCATGCGACCTTTTTTCACTGTCAATTAATGTTCAGAAGACAGTAATACTAAATCAAGGTGACATCAAACCTCTATTTATTACTCTAAAAGACTGCCCACTATCTATCTATCTATCTATCTATCTATCTTTCGTTCGCCTGAAGTATTGTCTATATCTGCAATGTCGTTTCCTGTATAAATTTTACTGTCTTTTGTAATTCTTGCAGTGGCCCATATAGTTTTGTCTGTAGTGTTGTATCTATGGGCCAATGGATTTTCCTCAGTCTACTATATTCAGTGCAGTCTTGAAGTATGTGTTCAGCAGTCTGGGGTGCCTGTCCACATGTACAAGTAGTTGATGTGCCGATCTTGAATTTTGTATACATGTGACTATGGAGTCGATTGTGTCCTGTTCTTAGGCGTATAATGATAACTTGTTCATATCTATTCATATTATGAAAGGCATCCTGATTTGGGGCTTGTGGTCCTCTGATTGATTTGATTATCTGTTTCTTATGATGGTATGTAACTGGTGTATCTAGTTGTGTGCCTGTTGAACCTTCCTTTGCCAACTGATCTGCTTTCTCATTTCCTGGTATTCCACAGTGAGACGGGATCCACTGCAGGGCAACCCTGTGGTGCTTGCAGAGTTCAGTCAATAAGGTCTGCAGATGTGGTAATTTTCTGGATTGTAGTGCCTGGAGTACTGATCTTGCATCTGTCAAAAACACTACAGGCTGTGGGCTAAGATTACTGTTCAGCAGTTTTTCTATTGCCAACTTTATTGCTTGTATTTCTGCATCATAATTGTGACAATATTTCCCTGTTGCTATTTTATCCATATCCCTAGTGTTATTTGGGTACTCTATATATGCACCTGCTCCCCCATTCTTTACTGCATTCTGTGCTGATCCATCTGTGTACACACGAATCCATAGGTCTTGTGGGTATTCTTCATCCAGGAAACTGAGAGCTATTGTTTTTCGCTGTAGACTATTTTGTTCCTCTTTGTCAACTATTCCTTTCACTTCTGTCCGTATTTGAACTGATAATCCTGATTCATCTGTCCAGGGAGTCTGTTCTGGTATGGGCAGAAGGGGTTTAACAACTCTTGGCATGTCTGGTGTTTGTCTACTAATACGCTTGGCTTGGTGGATAAAGCTGCTTCTCTTAAGTCGTCCCAATGCAAGATTTTGGAATCTGTCCTTCATTGGATGTCTCGGCATGCATACAAATTTTTCTGCCTGTATCAGCACCTTTGTGTCTCTCCGTTCTCTCAGTGCTGGTATCCTCCACAATTTCTCCATCTCCAATATTGGTGTTGATTTCATTGCTCCTGTGATGACCCTAAGTGCCTGGTTTTGTACTTTATCCAGTTCTTGCAATGTGGTGTTTGATGCTGAGCACCATGCGGATGATCCATATTCTAAATGTGGGCGTATACTCTGTTGGTAAACTTTACTGAGTATTTTCCCACTCGCACCCCATGTGGTTCCACACAACTTTCTTAGAATAGCCAATTTTCTCCTTGCTTTTTGGGTTGCCTTATTTATCTGCTGTTTCCAAGATAGTTTGTTATCAAATGAGACTGCCCACTAGAAGCAGTACAGAAATTTACATATCTTGGATCTACAGTTACGCAAACCATCTCTCTTGATGAAGAAATAAACTGTCGAATTGGTAAGGCAGCCACGACCTTCGGCAAACTCACAGAAAGGGCGTGGAACAACACAAAACTAACTCAAAAGACTAAACTTTTAATATATCAAACATGTGTGCTTAACACACTACTATATGGATTCGAAACCTGGACAACATACTCAAACCAGGAAAAAAGACTAAATGTCTTCCACATGCGATGTCTCCGCAAAATAATGCACATCGAATGGCAGGACAAAATAACCAACTTAACTGTCCTGCAACGTGCTAAGATCCCAACAATCATGTCGATGCTCAGAAGTCGAAGACTAAGATGGCTAGGGCATGTTCAACGAATGGAAGAAAAGCACATCTCTAGGCAAATACTATATGGTGAACTAATACACGGAAAAAGACAAATCGGCAGACCTAAACTACGATATAGAGATATCTGCAAATCATCTCTGAAAGACTTCTCCATCTGTGAAAACGACTGGCAACATCTGGCAAGTGATCGCACATCATGGAGAGCATGTATAAGGAACGGTATAACAACTTTTGAGAGTGTGCTAAGACAAAACTTAGAAGAGAAAAGACTCATGAAAAAGGATGGAAAACCCTGTGGATCAACGAGCCTGACTTGTTCATTATGTGACCGCGTGTGTTTGTCAAACATTGGTAGAATTAGCCACGAGAGAAGCTGTTCGGCAAAAACAATACCTCAAAAAAATACACAATAGCCTCCACTAGACCGTCTGACAAGACGAAAAGGGCCACACACACACTATAAAAATAGTTGTTTACATAAAGCCACCAACATTGCAGTGTCTGTTGTTTCAGTTCATCTCGTAAATTTGCTAAAATAACAATTGCTGTCCTAATGGCCAAGTGTTTATGACTGTTGCTATTAATAGTGCCATGAGTACAAAAATATAGATCATCTTACAAAACAAATTTCTCAAAATTAAAACGGTCAAGAAAATGACTGTGTGTTACTTCAACAGTACATAAAAAAAATTAATAACAAAGAAAGGAAAAATTCAAACACGAGGAGGTATGACAAGGGAAACAAATAAAATATTGAAGCAGATGAATCACTGATGAAGGTAAAATGGCTTGCAAACTTGTTCAATACTGACACATTATACCAGAGTGGCATGAATATCCTATTGTCATTACTTGTGAGAATAAAACTGTTACCACATACAAAGCTACATACCAATGCACCCTCACCCTCTTCTGGGTTTGGATACTTCACTGTAGGGAAATCTGGGTCTGCATTAATCTGTTATAAATACAGCGACAAAAGCATATAAATGTATATGATCCAGACATACATATGTTATTGGACATGTGCAGGGAAATTTAGAAAACATTTTACATAGTTATATAACACTGCCAATATCTTGCATTTTTTAAAAGATCATTAAGCATTCTTTACAGACTTTACTTAATTTGTTATTGAAACAGATAAAACTATAACTCTGAGAGCTATAAAAATAAATATGAAATATAGACTTTGATAAACTGATATAAAGGTTTGATAAACATTGGCTGATGCAACGAAGAGCAGAAGGTAGTACAACATTAATATCATGTACATGATAAAATAATGGGAAGATATAATAATGAGGTTTAAAAACAAAAGCAAAAAATATAGTAGTAATAGTAAAAAAAAAACCAGTACAATGGATCACATTTTTAAAAATAACAATAATAAAAAAGGAAAATATAAGATTTCATCAATATTAATGGTCAAGCAATAGAAGATGTATACTTAACACTTCTTACATATCTTAAGATGTCTCCATTATTTTCTTTGCATATGATGATTAAAAGTAAATATTACAATCAAGATGCAATAGAAAGAGCCAGGCAACAACAAATACAAATATAGAATATGTGAATAGACAATTCCAGTCAGAACTGACCTAACCTACATAACCACATATGCACTCAACTGAAACCCAAAATGGAAGATGAGCTTAGAGAATGTGAAAAACCTGGTGAAGAAATGTAGAAAAGTGGCTAGAGCAACAGAATCTTCACTGACAGTGATTGAGAAGAAATATATGAAGCATAACAGGCCACAATCATCTAGCTTGTCTCTTTTGAAATTTGGCTTTCATTGTAGCTATTTTGAGGTTTCCTCTGTCCTACACAAGATGTCCAATGTTTGCAGCAGTCAACCTCAGTTCATCAGTGATATCTTGCACTCATCTTCTTCTTGATCTTCCTCTCTCACCTGGTACTATGCCCTGAATAATAATTATTCTAATATTGTGCTCATCATGGGTTTCTTGCAGATATGAGAAGGCACTATGGCATTTTTTTCCTCCTTGGAAGCAACTATATTAGTTGGTGATCACAGTCAAGGTCTCTATACTATATCATCTTCCCACTAAAATAAAATATGAACAACAGCCTGTAACAACTTCTAGCTGCTCCCAAGACCTGTCATCTTCACCAAAGACTTCATGTATCAACTGATTGGAGTGGGGGCTGGGTGGTTTAGAGGGTCAGACAATGGCCTTTGAACAAGAAGGTCCATGGTTCAATTTTGCACCAGGGCGGTGGAAATGTTTCACTTCAAATCTGTGGTTTCTTTATGGCTTTACCCTGCCTTGGATCTCTGGGTAGTGAGATCCTATGCTTATCTCTCTCGGATAACGATAAAAAAACAGGAAGTCCTGTGTGCATTCTGTGCACGTTAAAAAACCATTTGCAGTTGGAAATCGTAAAGAGTAGGTCAAAAATAATCACTGCTCTGGTAAAATTGATAGGGAAATAATGTACGCAAAATATCAAAACTCTCGATGATAAAGAAATGAGTCATTTTGAAATTGGTGAATATATACCTGGATTAAAAGGGACACTAGTACACATGGCTGCCAGTGTGAAAAATAAGAACTGAACTTCACTAGAAATATAAAGCTGGCGTAAGAAGAGAAACAAAAATAAAAAGAAACAGAAGAAATAACAACTGAACTAGGTGCTAAACAGGTATACCTGACTTACCCAAGAGTGTCCTGTAGACTAGTTTGACAGGAAGAACGATCATATTCCAGAAAGACTAAATATAGTTTAATATAAACTAAGGTTGTTATTTTTAAAAATATTGTTATCAAATACACATTGATATAAAAAGAGGAGTAAGACAGGGATGCATCCTATCACCAAGCTTGTTCAATCTATACACTGAGCAAATCTTTAAAAACATCACAGAGATGCCAGGCCTAAACATTAATGGAAAGATTATCAATACCCTAAGATATGCTGATGATACTGTACTACTAGCAGAAAATCCTAAAGATCTACAACAATTACTTAATAAAATAAACATGACAAGCAAAAAATATGGATTATATATGAATATCAAAAAGACTAAAACTATGATCATAAACAAAGAAAATACTCAAAACCTACAAGTGGATATCAAAATTGAAGGAATAGACCTGGAGACAGGTTCAGAACTACAACTACCTTGGTCATACTATAACCAGTGATGGAAAATGTACAACTGAAATAAAGAAAAGAAGGGAATGGCAAAAAGTAATTTTAATGCCATGAAAAATATACTAACATCAAAACAAATAACACCAGGGCTAAAACTAAGAGTAGCAAAATGTTATATCTTCTCAACGTTCCTATATGGTGCAGAAACATGGGCATTAGACAAGAAAACAGAAGAGAAAATTGAAGCCTTTGAAATGTGGATATATAGAAGAATAGGTAGAATTGGACGGAAAGAAAACAAAACAAACGATGAAGTCTTAAAATAACTAAAAATGAAAAGAGAACTACTAAATACAATTCAAACATGATTTTTGGGCCATGTTAAAAGACACAACAGCCTACTAAAAGTAATCTTGGAGGGGAAAATACAAGGTAAAAGAGGCAGAGGCAGACCAAGACTAACATGGACAAGTAACATCAAAAGATGGACAAGTCAGCCTATCACAATTTGCACCATCAAAGCAAGAGACAGAGCAGAATGGCGCTCCATGGTAGCTAACCTTCATTGTGGAGATGGCACTCGATGATGATGATAAACTAAGAAAAATAATTCAATCATTAACTATAATATAAATAAATCTAGACATTAAATATATAGAAAGCAATGAACTATCATCTTTAAATTAAGGAATAAGTGCAGCTGTGGTGTGTTTCTTACCTGCTCTTGAACAGGTATAGATTCTTTGAAGCCAAATTCTTGCATTATGTACTTGAAATACTCATAACCAACACCATGCATTGCAGTGTACGTGAACTGCACAGGAGAATCATGATTCTTTGATCTTGGGATAAAAGAAATTGACAACATTTTAGTAAACAAATAATTTTTGCTAAACAAATAAACATGAATAAATAAAGAAATCAAAGGCATTTTTTTAATACCAGAAAATGATAGGAATAAAAAAAAAAGGCAATAATAACTAGGGATAAAAGCTTGAGAGTGAAAGAAAGAAAGAAAGAAAGAAAGAAAGAAAGAAAGAAAGAAAGAAAGAAAGAAAGAAAGAAAGAAAGAAAGAAAGAAAGAAAGAAAGAAAGAAAGAAAGAAAGAAAGAAAGAAAGAAAGAAAGAAAGAAATGAATAATGTTCTCTGTCATGCCTGTGGTGTATTACGGATATGGTGTTCATATTTTTTTCAGCATATTTTTGGTAGAGTAATGTGAAAAGCTATACACCAGTGCCACCATTTCTTTCCCACAACAAATCCAGCACCCATTGAAGGCTGGATGAACCAAGAAGTCATTAATCAGAATGGAAAATGACCTTTTATTCTCAGTAGATAATTTCATTAATACTGCTTTACTGCAGCTTCAGTGAGTAAAAGTCTGAAGATTAAATGAGAGTACAGAAAGAAAATAAACCATAATGATATAAGCTGATTGATTTAGTTGGAAGTTGGAATAAATAAAAATACAACTAGACTGAGAAAATAAGTGATAATAGTCATATAAATAGATTGACATTCAAGTGAGAAAAACATTTAAAATATTGTGAGCAAATAAGAAGACACAGACATATAATTGCAAAGACACATAAATATTGTAATAAAAATTTAATATGACAAACAATAGCTGCAAACAGTGAACAAACAACTATTGTAACAAACAGTGACCATCAGTCACAAACAATTACTGCAACAAACATTCAGTGTAAAACAACAACAAACAAACTACTGCAACAAACAATTACTCTAATAACAGCTGTATTCCAAATATTCAGTCAAACACTCATTGTACTTAACAGTTTGTGACCTAACAATTCATCCTCATCATGTACCACACCAGTAAGCATAGGCAACCATGTCCTTCCAGAATTTTCTATCCACAGTGCATCGTATCAATTCTATTGTTGACTGTTTTACATGCAATGACACCAAGCTATCCAGTATTTTCTCTCTTTGTTTCCATGATCTCTTTTTCCCTGTATTTTGCTAGTTGTAACCAAGTATTCCAACTTTCCTCTTCTTATGATGTGCCCGAAAAATGTTGATTGTTTCTTTCTCATGTTTTTCATAGGAGCTCCCTTTTAGTGGTGGCCTCTGAAAATTTCCTTGTTGGTCTTTTTTAGCTGTCCAGGGAACTCCCAACATGATTTAACAATTACTATACCAAACATTCACTGACAATGAGTAGTTTATCACTGACTGTACCAAAATAGCCAGAAAAACAAAAAATGAATTACTAACACATATTATCGTAACAGTGATAAATAAATGTAATAGAGACAATCAATTCCCTAATACAGTAATAAAAAATTGATTTAACATGCGGTTATAAGAAGCAATTACTGTGAAAAACAGGAAATGACAAAATGAACAATTAATCACTGAAATAGTATTAAACTCTAAGATATACAGAACCATACCAAGATACACAAATTCAAACAATGACTTCTAATGTGATAAATGAAAAAGAAATAACAAATAGATTAAAATAAGATGCAGTTAAAAGAGTTATTTTAAAAAAAGTGTCAAATGAACATACTTGAAATAGCAGTTAGCCAGTGCTGCAGCATTATATCTTTTAATAATCTGTTCCAAGGGGTCAATGACCAAGTCTGAGGAGGTGTCCAAAACTTCAATCTTCCAGGATGTTTCTAGAGGCTCTAAGGACTCTGTAATACCTTTACTTATGCCCTTGTCATGAGGAGAGATGATCTGAAAGAGAATAAGTAAGCATTTAATCAAATTGGTTTATATAATCTGTATAAAAACAAAGGAAATAAAATGGATAAAAAATATAACAAATTAATCTAGCTAGTATCTTCATTTTATGCAAACACTTTTAGACATCAATCTTGAATTCGAAGAAAGTTAACTCAAAACTAATGACCTCACCATATTGATTAAACCCATTTGAGGCAGAAGACCTAGCACTCTTAACACATTTGCTACCAAGGAGTTTAACATGCTATGGTTAGGCCATTTTTTGGAATTTAAAAAAAATGTGAAATAACAGAGAGACAATTAAAGTTGATCTAAAACAAATGGTTTGTCTAGACAATTTGCCCAGGAAATCAGAAAAGAGATTAAATAAAAGAATTATATGGTTTTAGTGGAAATAATCATGGAAACGTCAATAAATGAAGAGCCGCAAAAGTTACTCCTGGGTTTCTTGCGCCAGTTACTAGAGCCATGATTTGCAGCTTGTGGCATGGAATGTGTTATTGCTGATAGGAGAAACTCCATTGGATGAACACCATTATGAGACCATATCATGATCTTTTAGATTGTGACATCTCATAGAGAACATTATGCTGCACTATTATGTTAGGGATGTAACCCAGTGCATCTGATTTTAACATGTTAGTGTCTCTCTTTGTCTGGTACAGCCCTTTGACCTCTCTGACTTAGTTAACCCCCCTGAGATCACCAGCATAGCTCAAAGGGTTATGGAGTACATAAGCTTCTCTACAATTACAAGTTGGAGATAAACCAGAGAAGCAAATTTGTACAGATGTATTGCTGGCAACATTTCACAACATAAAACCTCATTTAAAAGTATAGTATTTTTAGGGTTATAATATTGTGGTGTCAAATTTGATTAGTTGTCAAAAAAGCTGTCAGAACTGGCTCATACAAAAACTGGTTAATATAATCATCAACACTTCAGGTCCTAGTGTAGCATGCATTTTAAGATCTTTCTCTGTCAGGCTTGTTTTCAGTTTGTCCATGTCTTTTATGTTCCTTTCATTATCAAGAATTCCTCTTTTTCTACTTCACTGGGCATTCCAAAACAAGGTCAGTCTTGCCATAATTCACCTGAAGTTTTCTGACTTTATCAACAGGCTGAGACAGCTAGCCCCATACACATCTCTCTGTAGTCACATTTTACAACAGATAGGTTAGCTACAAACTCATATATCTTATTTTTTAAATTTCCTATTGACTACAGCAACACTCAGACAATGTTTGTACAAAAATCAATCATAAAAACAGAACCTATGTTAAAGAATGTGAATTAAAGAAGAGACTAAAATAATGAAATAAAACCTAGATAAACAGAAGAAACAATTCTATATAGTGAATCATTTTTCATAAATATATAACAATGATTGTGTGGTTGTTATTTGTTTACTGATCTCTTGGGCTATAAATTGTCATACTTATAATCTTCTATGCTAGGTTGTAAAACATAATGTCTCAAATCTCCATTTATGATAACAGCATAAGAAAGAGGATGAAAGTAATCAGACATATGGTTATATTGTGTTAAAGCAGTTATTCCTGGTCTTCCAGATTTGAAGGTATAGTTCTGCAACTTTCTTATAAGTCCAGAAGGTGCTCCAAGTTCAACTGGATCCTGACCAGGCTTTTAATTTTCATCCAACGGCTTCATTTTTTCCAAATGATGATTTCAAGATAACTGACACGTTTGAAATGTAAGTTTTAAGTAATATTTGTTATACGTAACTTTATCCTATCTATAAAAGATATATTTTTCAGTTGGCTTTTGATATAAAGCATCATGCATCATGCATGTGCATTGTTAAGTGACAAGAGCCTTGTCAGATCCAAAATTTCATGCTTTCAAATTGGTCTTGAAACAGAAAACAGTGGAACCCCCACTATTCATAAACAATTCATTCCAGGAGTCTCTTTAAATTAAATTTTCTATGAACACCAATTAATTTTCTCCAATAAAATAATGGAAATTGGATTAACACGGGGGTGGGGGGGCGCTAGGTAGTCTAGAGGAATGACGTCGGCCTCTGGACAAGAAGGATGGGAAATTTTCAAAAATCAAACCTGTGGTGTTTTTATGGCTTTATCCTCACCTGGTCTCTGGGTAGGGAGATCTGGTGTCTATCTCTTTTGGAAAACGGCGATAATCAGGATGTCCGTGTGCAATCGCACATGTTAAAGACCACTTGACAGTTAAAAGTAAAAAAGAATAAGCCATTAAAAATGGCTGCTGCCCAGGTAAAAATTGTTAAGCAAATCTATTCATCTGACCCTAAGACGGATATGTTGGGCTAAACGGCACAGATGTTTTGGTGATGCCATACACAACACATCCACGTCCACTTAATGGATGAACGGTAAGAAGAAGAGGATTAATACATTCCAGACAGTTAATGATTATTTACTTAACATTCTATAATAATCATACATGTACTGTACTGAATGCTCACAATCATATTTAAAAATCATAAAAACAATAAATGTACATGAAATACAGACAAAAATTGTTTACTACACTTTATCTGCACTGAAGAGAGCAGATGGATAAGTTGGGGGTGAAGAGGTGCTATTTTTGGAAGGGAAGTAACCTTCTACAAAAATATCAGATAGCCAGATAGGTGTTCTTCCTCTATTCTATTTTTCTGCACTAGAAGATGCTTGGGACTGAGAAGGATGATACGGATTCTCTATTTAAAAAACGTGTCCATTTGATGATTTTTCAGTATTTCTAAAATGGCTAACAACAGTCATTGAACAAGCTGACACTCTTGTAGACTGCAGGAATGACTTATTTTTCCACTCAGCTTGTATTTTCTGGCAACTACTAACACACTTCTTTAATTCCTGCAGTGGAAATGATCCACTAACTCCTCTCCACATCCTCCTCCTGAGAAGAAAGTTCCTCAGCTGTTCTTGGTGCTTCCCACGCAGCTCTTGGAGTTTTTCAGTGGTTTGTAATTTTAGCACGAAGAAATATTTTTATTTTATATACAGATTTTTTGCAAGAAAGACGTAAGTAAGCCAAAAAAATATCCAATGCCATCTAAATTGAAAAATAAAATTATGGGGTCATATGAGACTCAGGATGGACCAAATACTGTATGAATTCTGGAACAATATACTAATACGGAGCTTACTAATACGGAGCTAGTTCTACTAGAAAAAGTTGTACTAATTCTGAGCTGTATGAGTAGAAAGGCATTGAAATCACTGTACTACAATGTCACAAAGTATTAATTTGTGATGAAAGTATAAAGACTAATAAGGTGTTGGAACTATTATCAATTAAAGAAGATAACAATTAATGGAAATTTATGTTATTTATAAAATAAAATCTTACCTGAGAACCATTGCTCCAATACACCTAAAAATATAAAAAACAATATAATATTTTAAGTGCTCCCTTCCATTCTCCAAATAAATATACCTTTAATCTAATGAAATTTATTTAAAACAAAATCACATAAATTAATTGTGGGTTTACTATTTCACAACATTTGGTAGTTCTTTAACATGTTCGATTAATTTCATTATCATGGTTATGTTTTGTGGCACTTGTTAGGAATTTCTTCAACAACCAAATATTTCTTTTGCATTTCAATACTTCCAAATAGTCTTTGCTTTCCCAAACACTTAACAATTCAATCATATACATCTATCTTCCTCTATTATTCACATCATTGGTCTTTGCAGTTATCACTATGTTTGCCAGATCTTTCTTGCAAAGTAAATTTCAATAAATTTGCATAATTTATATAATATAGCGTCTAAACACTTTTATTCTTACTTTATATTTACAGTGCTATATGGAATATATATTCTCTCAAATTGTAATATATGCTGTATGACTTTTTAATATTGTTCATGTTAATTTAATCTTAATATCACCTATTTGCAATGCTTGTATTAATATAATGACTTTCTGTATATCATCTGGCATGAAACGCTTCTTTAAATTAACATTGTATATGTTAATATGCATTGCATGCACTTTCATACTTATATGTATACTCTGTAAACCTGTTGGTAAACCTTTATACTCACTTTGTATCCATTATCATCCTTAGGATTATGGCTGGCAGTGATCATAATACCACATGCTGCTTTCAAAGCACGAATGCCAAATGCCTTGAAATAAAAATGTTAATTAAATTACAAAGTGAAAAATAATGACAAAAATGGTGAAGTTAGGGAAAAGGTGATATATGTATTTGGTAATTATAATAATAAAGTGATAAGTTAAGTAAAAACTGGAAAATCTAACTGGAGTGAAGCAAAACCAAGACACAGTGGGAGGGGGGATAATATTGAGGGCATTGGAGAAATCAACAGATGAGATTAAATAGTGCAAACTTTACTGTAAAAAGTTAATACATTCTGAAAGAAAAGAGCACTAATGGGTACAAGAAAGAGATGTTAAGATGCAATGTAAAAATATGAAGAATGGTTTTGTGAATGAGGGAAGAGGACAGGATAAAATCCAGAAAATAACATGATGATTGTGGTAAAATGAAAAATAAAATGATTTTATGTTCATGAGTCTCTCATGGTGAGATTTCAAGTTATAAATAAGACTAATCAATTTTTAAGAAGCAAAGTGTTGATTTAGCTGAATATATTTTCAACACACAATAGATTTTGTAAAATATAAACCATATATTTTACATTAAAACTTACCACATACGGAGTTGGACATATCCGTGAAAATAAGTATACAGGTATTCCTGCATTGACAAAAATAGTGCTGACAATCTTTGACCATCTAAAAAGGGAAGAGAAAAATAATCTCCTCCTTACTTAAACAAAGAGTTACACCAATTACTAACAAATTTAATTTGAAAATAGATTAAAAATAACAATAGATGTAAAACCTTCTTTGGTATTTCTATATCACTTCTTTTACTTGTTATAACCTTGTGTCTTTCATTTTATAATATGATATTCTGAAAGCAATATAAGGTTTCATTGGCAACATTTAGTCAGAATAAACAGATATAAAATATTTTAATAAACACTTCATCTTGATCCTTCCCACGCCGCTGGACGTTGCATTGGGCTCATAGTGTTTTCACCATTCATCCCTCTTCTTGGCGACATGTTTGATCTTATCTAATGAATTTATGCTTGCCAACTTTACTTCTCTATAAGTGTTCTTCTTTATATCTCTCTAAGTCTTCCTCTTTTTCTGTATTAGTCAACACTAGGGGGTGGGGAGAAATACAAATTCTCTTCAAGGAGTAAAAATCATTCACATTTTGATTAAAAATGTATGTTCAGTGCAAAATATTACAGAATGGTAAATAACACAGCAGCTGATAACAGTGTGGCATTACTCTTCAGAGTGAGGTTAGCTCAGTAATCATGTCTATGAATAAATCGTGTGTCACAGAAAACAGTTACTCTAAAGAGGTTAGTAAAATGTCACTAAGAAATCATAATTTTTAAAAGCACAAGTATAAAACAGGTTGGTGCTTACTTTTTTTTCCAGTTTCATCACTGGAAACAACATATGTATTGCTAATTCATTTATTGACTTATCTCTATTTTTTTTCAAACATATATGTCCATGCTTATCAGTAAGAAAATTGGTGCAGCAATTGCAACTAAAAGTAAATTATTGAATCCAAGTAGGCATGATACCATATTTAAATATATATATATATATATATATTTGTATTGTGACAAGGACTTTGCAATTGATAATGCTTCTTTTGGTAATGAGTTGATCAAGCTCACAGCACACTAGTGGAACTGGAAGAGTAATGACAATTCAATATGTTGAAAGTTTGATTTGACCATCATTTTCTATCTTTTCTGTTTGATGTATTTTCTTCTATGTACTTATTACATATATGATCATCATGCTTTACTAGGATCTAAGTTTTAATCATTGTGTTTACTATGAAATTTAGTCATTAATGTTCTATGCATTATAGAAATCATCATCATGTGCCATACCGGTTGGCATAGGTGATCATGTCCCTCCACAATCTTCTATCTACAGTGCATCGTATCAGTTCTGTTGTTGACTGTTTTCCATGCCATGGCACCAAGCTATCCAGTATTTTCTCTCTTTGTCGTCCGCGATCTCTCTTTCCTTTTATTTTGCCAGTTGTAACCAAGTATTCCAATTTTCCTCTTCTCATGATGTGCCCGAAAAATGTTGATTGCTTCTTTCTGATGTTTTTTAAGAGCTCCCTTTTTGTGTTGGCCTCTTTGAGAACTTCCTCATTGGTCTTTTTAGCTGCCCAGGGAACTTTCAACATTCTTCTGAGAAATCCCATCTCTGTGGCCTCTAATCGTCTTTTCATTTGTTTATCTACTGTCCATGATTTGCTTCCATAGGTCAGAATTGGTTCTATATAGCACTGATGAACTCTCTTTCTCATTTTTATTGACATAGATTTGATGCATAAGATATTTTTCATTTTCTGAAATGCTATTTTGGCCTGAGCTATTCTGCTTTTTATTTCTATGGTGCATCTCCCATCTGATGTTATTATTGTGCCCAAGTATTTGAAACATTGCACTTGTTTCAGATTTGTCTCGCTTATTTTTATGCTGCATGATGGTGGTGATTGTTTCTTCGATATAACCATTACTTCTGTTTTCTTACTATTCAGACTGAGACCTTTCTTGTTGCTTTATTATTGAAATAGTCCATTATAAAGTCACTGTAATGGAACTGAAAAAACTGGAACTGTGGTCATTAAAACAAGATGCATATTTTTTAACAGCAAATTTCAAACGTAAAATAGCTCACCTGTCACTATTGTGTCGTCCATCAAAACCAACAACCACTCCTGCACTAGACAGATTGGGCAAGGCTTCCTTACAATATTTGACCATGCCCTGCAAAGGAATTACATTTTTTAAAAAGACAAGGAGATTATGCCATGTCAGGGAAAAGGGAACTAACAGGCACCCATTTAAACCTCAAATTTTATTTTTTATGCATGAATCCACTTTTTATTTACTATACTTCACTTGTATATTATGTTTACCTTTTATATTAATTACTTGTATATTATGTTTACCTTTTATATTAATTACATGTATCTGTTTGTAAATTATTTTTCTGACAAAAATTCAAGTCAGAACTAACACGAGCTTATTTGTGGAAGGGTTTAACCCTATGTCTCTTTACTAAACATTTTTTAAAATGTAGATTTTACTCCCACATAGCAGACTTTCAGACCATCATGCACACTAAGTTTTCTATCTGTGACAATAATTGCAAATAAACATTTTTAAATTATAAAAGTCATTTTAGAAATAAAATGTGTAGCTTCAACATGTCACATAAGTTGCAAAAATTAAATTAAATATACAAGTTAGAATCAAACATAAAGAAAGACAGAAAATATGTAGTTTGGTTATCTTAGGAGAATAGAGTCTAACTAATGACAACATAGCACAAACAACAACAGATATCAATTTTACTGAAAGCCATTCAAGAACTTCAAAAAGAACACAAACTGTAACTCCCAATATCACTTCAAGACATATATGGATAAACAAAATCAAATGTAAATGCCTCATTACTTTTTATTTAACATTTAGATAATCTTTTAAAGCATTTTCTATCATTTACTGATACATAAACACCACATCCTAAATTAAAAAAAAAAATCATGAACAAGGTAAATAATATAAAACACATGATATTTCAATAATGCATGTTAATACACATAAGTAATTAAAATACAAACTTGGGTTGTCTGAATAATTGTCAAATCATTCATTTGAGAATTTCCAGGTCCCATCCGTGAACGCAAGCCTGTTTGTAAAAAAAATTATTAACTGTATGCATTTGAAACAGGCATTGACATAACAGAAAAGGACTTGGCTGTGTTAATTATTTACATTTATAAGTACTTTACCACCATTATTTATAAACTACTGTTTGAGAAAAATTCTGAACATCAGATGGTTTGACAAGATAAAAAAATGAAGATATCTAGGAAAGAACAAAACAAGAGCCAACTAGGCAACATATTATTAATAGTAAATGTAGATGGTTTAGATACATAGTAATAAATGCCAGTAACACACAAGGGGAAAAAAAAGGGGGGGGGGATTCTATAAGATCCAGGGTGAAGAGAAGTCATGGAAACCCTCAAGAACTTAGAGATGATTACAAGAAAATAGAGATGTCCAGGAACAGGGATTGATAAAGATTTACTTTTTTTCATAACCTTATGCTCCCAAAAGTCAAGCCTGAAGGGCTTTGATTGACCAACCATTACTATGAATAGCATTTAGCAAAATTTGGTAAAAAGTCCCCAGGTCACAGAATCAATCACAAGCAGAAAATATTTGGAAAATATTTATCTGAGACACTTTATGAGTGAGTGTGCATTCCCATGAATGTGATTAACTTATGTGCAATATATTTTTAAAACTAAAAGATAAAAATATATGAATTATGAATGAGCATGTATATTCAAAGGTTTTGATTATTTCATCATCATCATCGAGTGCCCCCTCCGCAACGAAGGTTGGCTACCATGGATCACCATTCTACTCTGTTTCTTGCTTTGATGGTGCAGGCTGTCATAGATTGACTTGTCCATCTTTTGATGTTACTCGTCCATGTTAGTCTTAGTCTGCCTCTTTTACCTTGTATTTTCCCTTCCAATATTACTTTTAGTAGGCTGTTGTGTCTTTTAACATGACCCAAAAATTTCATTTGTCTTGTCTTAATTGTATTTAGTAAAGTAAAGTACCCCCGTCACGCCAAGTGGCGTATAGGGAAATATGGTGTTAGTGACCCTATATTTTACAGACCTTCAGCACATGATTTTTGGGGTAATGTGGTCAGTATTACGCCCGTGCTGCTTTACTTTCCCAGAAAAAAATCCGGTACCCATTTAAGGCTGGGTGAACCCGGAAGCCGTCGGTTGGGATCGAACCCTACCCCTTGTCTGTGGTAGTCCAGTTCACTAACCACTGAGCTATCGCGGCTCCCTAATTGTATTTAGTAGTTCTCTTTTTATTTTCAGTTGTTTTAAAACTTTGTTTTCTTTTCTTTCCATCCAATTCTACCTATTCTTCTATAAATCCACATTTCAAAGGCTTCAATTAAAATTGTGTGATTATTTCACAAAAGTAAATCTTAAATGGCAAGTCTGTGCTTAAACCAAATGTTAAAAATGTATACCATGTCAAATAAAATTTAAAATGACATAAATGATCCTGAGCATTAAGTAATTTAACAAATCAATTTTTAAAAAAATAAATAAAAACATGATCCAAATAATCTGTTACACATATTATCATCATGTATAAATTTGCAGCAATTTTTACTTCTTAAAAACAAAACAACTCTGCTCTCTATAAAAATGTGACAAAATAAAATGAATGCATAAATTTGACACAATGTATTAATTTTAATTTAAACAATACATTAAAAACTTACTCAATGGATGTAAAAAAAAAAAATAACAAGAGAATCTTTGTGAAAAGGTCATCAAATGAAAAAAAAAACCCACAAAAGAAAAAGAGCCCACACCAAGAAGAACATTGAAAAGAGAGGTAAAGACTGCAGACATCAACTACCTCACTGAGCTTGAGAAGCTAGAAAGAACAGGAAATTATGGTGAAGTACACTACATGAAGTTAAATGGAACTAAAAGGGTGATATTGATGTAAGTAAAAAAAAAACTATGCATTAACATATTTACCAGCTGTTCCAAATTCCATTCTTTGCAATAACAGATTCTTCAGCTCTTGGATGTTTTTCTCTTCAGCCAAACTCTTAATACCCATGCGAGTCTTTTCATTCTGTTTTATATTCCAAATGATATAATTATGTTTACTGTTTTAAAAATATAAAATAGAATTACCACAGATAAAAGGATATAAGACAAGAAATTTACACAATTACAAATTTCAAACTTACTCATTTAAACCAATAAACAATTAAAACCTTACAGTTTACCAAAATTATTGATTGAGTTATTTGCGGGTCATTATCAATGCACTCCGGACATGTCCATAGGTGCTCATATACACTCCTCAGCAAGCTTCGCAGTGTCCAGAAACTGATGACTCCAGTTACTTACTGTCGTTGTTGAATTTGTCACTGAAAGTTGATGCTATGGATGGTCTAGATTCATGTGCACGCACTCAGTCGCACAGTCCAGAACCTGTTTCCACGTTATAGACTGGCCAACTCCAGTCAATTAGCTCTTCGGACCGTGTTAATTACCAAAATAACTTTATTTAAAACAACAGAACAATTTAAATATTGGATTATACTCACCTTATCCCATTTCAACCAACGAGTAATTTCTAAATCAAGTGACTTGTCTCCAGTGTCCAGCTCTGCCATTTTAATTAAGTTGAATTTTACAAGGTACTTAGTGCAAAAATTGGTTGTACTAAAGGTTTATCTGAGAACCTAGGATTAAACAAAATGTGATATATTCTTAATAAAAATAAACAAAGAAAAATATTTCCAAAATCAGTGTTCGTTATTTAATTATAAGAATATAATTATTAATATTTATGTTAAAAGTGTTTACTCAGTTATGATGCAAACAAGCAAGTACTCATTTGACTTCATATGATGTCACATATTTGCGTCTATTTCTATTAAAATGTTTATTTACCTAATGTTATTTTAAAATGTTACAAGATTCAGTACCAAAACAGCTTAACTGTGGAAGTGATACATCTGATTCAGTAGTAATAGTCAATCATCATCATTATGTGCCATATCGGTTGGCATAGGCGATCATGTCCTTCCACAATCTTCTATCTACAATGCATCGTATTAGTTCTGTTGTTGAATGTTTTCCATGCCATGACACTAAGCTATCAAGTATTTTCTCTTTTTGTCGTCTGCGATCTCTCGTTCTTTTTATTTTGCAAGTGCTTCTTCTTCTATCCTTCCTCCATTGCCGTTGGCGTCGAGGGGAGATACAATCTGCGATTCTTTGCTCTTCTGTTGGCCTCTTCTGGTGTTATCCCTCCTAGTGACTCTAGTATTCCCTTTATCCATCTCCTTCTCAGTCTTCCTCTTAATCTGGCGTTTTCGTAGCATTTGTTTATGGCTCTTTGAGTCATTGTTAGTTCTTTTTGTCTTGTTATGTGGCCAAACCAATTTATCTGTTGTTTCTTTATGTATTCGATGGCTGGTTCAATTTCGAGTTTCTTCCTCAGGTCGGTGTTTCTTACTCTGTCCCTTAAGCTGTTTCCTGTCATTCTTCTGACACATTTCATTTCGGTGGTCATTATCTTTCTTATTGTTCTAGAGTCCAGCGTCCAATTCTGGCACTGATAGCACAGAGTTGGTAGAAAAATTGATTTGTATATTGCCCTTTTTGCTTCCGTAGTTATTACTTTGTTTTTCAATAGTGTTGATACTTGGCATGCTTTGTTACACCTTATCTCTGTCTCTTGGTTATTGTCTTGTGTTAACGTGCTACCCAGATATTTAAAATTGTCTACTTGCTTCAGAGTCGTATTATCTATAATGATGTTTAGTTTTTCTTTCTTTCTTGCTATTGTCATTACTTCGATTTTGTTTATGTTGATCTTCATGTTGTATTGTTTACAAGTGTTGTTTAGCCTGTTGATATGTTCTTGCAGGTCCTCAGTTGTTTCATGTATCAGAACTTGGTCGTCTGCAAATAGTATTTCATTTATTTCTTCCTCTCTTCTGCTGTTTTCTGGTACGTATATTTCGTTCTCTTTTGTGTTATTGTTTGTTATCATCCTTGTTGGTATACTTCCTTTGATTGGGCATGCTAATTTGCATATATTGTCCATATATGTGATGAAAAGTAAAGGGGAAAGCACGCAGCCTTGTCTTACTCCGGAGTTAAATGGTGAAGTGTTTAGAGTAGCCTGCTGAAGATCTTACTGTAGTGCGACTACTTTCATAGAGGCTCTTGCATATCTCTACTAGGTGGTGACTCACTCCGTACAAGGGCAATACGGACCACAGTTGTTCCTTGTCCACCCTATCAAACGCCTTTTCTTGGTCAATAAAAGCTGTATATAGTGTTTTATTATGTTCTATTGTTTTCTCCGCTAGTTGTTTTATGATAAATAGGGCATCTGTGCAACCTCTGTTCCTACTGAAGCCCATCTGAGCATCACTTAGTTGTGGGTCTATAATTGGTCTCACTCTTTTTTCAACTATCTTGGCACATAACTTCCCTGTGTGGCTTAATAGCGATATTCTATTTTGCGATAATAGTGATATTCTATTTTGCCAGTTGTAACCAAGTATTCCAACTTTCCTCTTATCATGATGTGCCAGAAATATGTTGATTGTTTCTTTCTGATGTTTTTTAGAAGTTCCCTTTTTGTGTTGGCCTCTTTGAGAACTTCCTCATTGGTCTTTTTAGCTATCCAGGGTTCTTTCAACATTCTTCTGAGAAATTCAATCTCTGTGGCCTCTAATCATCTTTTCAAATAGTCCATCACTGTTGCAAAAATGACCACGAAAACATGAATCACAAGGTTGTCTTGTAGCTTAAACTGTTTATAATCAAAACAAATATTTTTTTTTGTAATCAGAAAATTAAAAAATATTTTTAAATGAGGAAAATCTGTCTTTCTAATGACGTGTAATCAGGTACAATGTTTATATTATAACAGAGCAAATGTAAAACTGATTTGTGAATGGTGGTAACATTCATTCCTCTTCTGTAATCACTCATTCTGACTGGGAATTCTCATTCTCTTATGAATTCTGCTGTCTAAGGATTTAAGTTCCACCATACAGTTTCTTTTCAAGGTAAACTGTGTTGGTTATATTTTTCTCTTGAAATATATGTACTGGAGGCATCTTGCAAAATGTGTTTTGCTCTGCATTAATTCAAACAGAAACAATTATATCATTTTACTCTTGTTTTTATATATACCACCACCATCATTACACAGTAATTGATTATTCAGTATCAAATAACATTCCAACTTGTTGCCAGATCAAACAGAAAGATCTCAACACAGACAGACCTCCACTCTATTGCATCAATAAGAATCCTTAATATTGTAACCAGCTTCCTTTTGAAGTTGACCTCATTCTAATTTAATGCAAACCTCAAACAGAAAAGTCCATCAACCATGAACAAAAAATTCAAAATGGCTTGATCTATGAATTGAAAGCCATTACATAATCACTGGTGAATTTGCATGATAAACATTATTATCTAGTTTAGGACATGCTTGCTTGCGTTCGTCTGATGACTAAAGTATTCTAGAGTATTCTAGTAGACTATAGAATTCCTCTTCATTATCCGTCCTTAAAAGAACGTCAAGTGGGGGTGTCTGCGTTGTATTGTGGTTTGCAGTATAACTGTGATATTTGCGCCTTTTGGCCCAACACATCCGACTTCAGCACAATATTTTTGAGTACTGGGTTGTCTTCCCTCTTCGATCCCTACTCACTTGGCCAGACTTGACAGGTTAGTCTGTTACTAGAGGCACCGCGGAGAGGTGGAGCAGGGTCTAGATGGTTCTGGTTCACCGATCCTGATGCAAGCCATCAGCTGTGGGTTGCTGACAACTTCCAGCTCTGGTGCTGTGAGGCACACCTTCGCCTCCATTTAGGACATGATAATTATCTTTGTCATGGTACCTTTAGCAACAAAACTTGATTCAGCAGTTCTAAATGATGAAGAACAGATAACAACTACTAGTAATCCTGAAAAATAAACACACAAACAAAAGAAACAACCAATAAAGAACATTAACATTTTGCAATGTTTCTAATTTAAGCATAATAGCATGTAGTTCCTATAAAGATAGATGTACTTCCTATTTTTGTGATACTTGGTTGATAACACATTAAATTTGATATTCATACAAAATGTATTAATCTGCTTTGTATATCAATACAATATTTAAAGGAAATTACTATTTATTTAGGAGAGTCACGATAGCTCAGTGGTTAGTGAACTGGACTACAAAGGACAAGAAGTCAGGGTTCAATCCTGATCGACAGCTTCCGGGTTCACCCAGCTTTAAATGGGTACCAGATTTTTTTCTGGGAAAATAAAGTAAAATGGGAAAAATACTGACCACATTACCGCAAGAATCATGTGCCAAAGGTCTATAAAAATTATGGTCACTAACACCATATTCCCTATACGCCACTTGGCGTGACGGGGCTCATACTTTTTACTTACTATTTACTTTATAAAATGAAATGCACTTTCATATGTGGCAAATCTTTTAAGACTATAGACTGACAAAATAGACTGTGGATACACATCTTTAGATATCTTGTAGGGCAAAAACAAAATTAATCCCCTTTGCAAGGTGCCCCAAGTCTGATTCACACTTTTCCTCTCTTTCATCACTGTTCTCCACCTGGTTGTTCTGTTCTGCCTCTCCATCACTTTCCAAAGTACACTAAAACTGCAGTTCTTGTGATGGCTTTTAGATCTCTTCTGGGTACTATGCCTATCTAACTCCTTGTATCATTGAACTTATTTAATCTTGGCTTTAAATAGTCTTTGGTTGCTTATTTTATATGAAAAAAGCACAACAAGATTTTCCTCAAGTTAGATGGTGTTGAAATTATGGCTTCCTTTATGCATCCATTTCTGTCATTCTCCTGCATTTAAATCCATAGAAATGCACTGAAAACATGCTTCACAAAAAAGAGAGGTTTTTTTTTTTATTTTGAAGAAAAAAAATAACTTGTATTTGTGCAAAATGTCTGTCTTGTCTTATTGGTTTGGACTGACTTTCAATTCTATAAACATTGTTCCTCTAGAATATCCTCTGTTAATCCTGTCTTAGGTATAATCAGACTAACACATAAAGTATCTGTGAAGAAGTTTACTAATATTGGACATCTTGTTGTATCCATCATCTTGTATCTACTTTATTTATTAAAAGTAAAGTCTTCCCTCCATGTCTTACAGCACATAGGGAATGTGTTAGTGCCCATTTTCTTTAATGACCAACAGAACATTTGGTATGTGATGTGGTCAGTATCATCCCAGACTGTCCTATTTTCCCAGACAAATCAGGTACCATTACCTACTTAATTAAAGCTGGATGTACATACTATATATCACCAAGATACAATCCTTCCCATCCTATACACATATACAAATTTACTAGCACAAAAACATCTCCCTTATTTGGTCAACAATCTATACATGTGCACTGATTCATTTGCTTTACCGCAACAGATAGATCAACAGTTCTCAGGGATGAGTTTTTTGTTTGTTTCACTCAGTCATCTCCACACCAAAGTCCAGTAGAAAATTACTACACTTTTGTAAGCAATGTAGTCTTCGTATAAAAAATTGCAGAATAATTAAAATTGGATTCATTGATGATATCAAGGGCAAGACAAATGAATGTCTTTAGTGACTACAGTTTTGCAATGCAGTGCAGCCTCATACTTCAAATGGACCTTAACTTCAAAGTTTAAGATTTTAAATTATAAATTAAAAAAACTGTTATCCAGAGCTCGAACGTTGTTACTGCACGCAAATTACATGTGTGTAGGTGTAGTGAAAAAAATGTCATCTGTAAATGTATTCAACTGTTGCATGCCCAATTTATCTTTTGTGTTACACTTGTGTGCTTTCAGCGCTTTATTTTTGTGTATGCTTGGTTATATATAACAACTATCTATTAACTATCTATCTATCTATCGTCCTTTCGAGCCAAAGACGGCACATAGGGCAGAACCACAATCTCAAAAACAGAAACTTTGTGTGCCAAAATAGCACATATTGTGGAGATCACTGCTAAAATCGATGGTCAGTTTCCATAACAATACTATCTATTAACTATAGCATCTAAAAAGAGTGTAGAAGCAACAAAGCCTAAGAAGAAAGTTGTTTCGACAATAGAAATGGAAAAAGTAAATTATCATGAAGCATGAAAGTAGTATACATGTGGCAGATCTAGAAAAGAGTTTAGCCAAACCCTCTACCAGTAGTACTACGAGGCAGAAAAAAGAGAGAGAATGAGAGAACACCAGAAATAGTTTTTTGCCCATGTTGTGTTTACGGAAATGTGGGGGGGGGGGGGGGGGGGGGGGGCGCGGCTGCCCTTCCAAATAATAACTTTTCTCTTCTTCTCCACCAGCCACATGGAACATCACCACTCCTCACTAAATTACAGTAAATGCAATTTACATTTTATTATATAGTATTCATATATTCACTCATGTTTCATATTGAAATAGGAGTAAAAGGGACGTGTACTAACACTACTGCTTTTATTATTACCTTTTACCAATGATTTTATTACCTTTAATTATATAATGAATAAATGTTGCAAAAGCAATATTGGTATTAAATGGTATGACAAGAATTACTTTGAAGCTCTAGATTTTGCAGATGATATAATACTCTTCAGTGACAATAACAGCAAGATGCAAAATATCATAGATACCTTATCATCCGTGGCGGGAAAAATAGGACTTAATATAGGGCAATATATATATATATCAATCATCAGACATATTAGAAAGAGTAGACCACTATATATCTTGGTAATAATATAGATCAAGAAGGTGAAACATAGAAAGAGATCAGAAGCAAGTTAGCAAAAGCAGCAGCAAATTTTAAAAACCTGAACAAAATATATGGAAATGAAAAAGCTAAGTTAGAAAAGCAAACTTAGAATATTCAACTCAAATGTATACTCAACCCTTACCTATGCAAATGACAATAAAGCAGGGAGGTAACAGGGATTAAAGAGTGGAACGGACCTTATTCACGGAGTGACAATAAAGTAGAATATAGTTGCGCAGCGGGCAACAGAGAATAAGTGAGACAGTCTGAAAACGGTGCACCAAATTAAACTGCTGTAGAAGTGTGACGTCGGCAGAGAGTTGGGCGGTTAGCAATAGAGCATCAGTGGGAAATGAACAGTGCAAGGGTTCGGAAGGACAAGTTGGATTAGATGTATGAGGTTCGTGTGAGTTGTCAAGAGATATTATTACTGTAGTGAGCCACTACCACCAATTCAAGGAGACTTGTTAGTTTGTGAATGCTCACACCTCATAGGTTCGTGTGAGTTGTCAAGAGATATTATTACTGTAGTGAGCCACTACCACCAATTCAAGGAGACTTGTTAGTTTGTGAATGCTTTCACCTCATAGGTTCGTGTGAGTTGTCAAGAGATATTATTACTGTAGTTAGCCACTACCACCAATTCAAGGAGACTTGTTAGTTTGTGAATGCTTTCACCTCATAGGTTCGTGTTAGTTATCAAGAGATATTATTACTGTAGTTAGCCACTACCACCAATTCAAGAAAACTTGTTAGTTGTGAATGCTTTCACCTCATAGGTTCGTGTGAGTTGTCAAGAGATATTATTACTGTAGTTAGCCACTGCCACCAATTCAAGGAAACTTGTTAGTTTGTGAATGCTCACACCTCATAGGTTCGTGTGAGTTGTCAAGAGACATTATTAAGGTAGCTGTTAGCTACAATCAATGTAAGAGACTACATCCATCAGTGAATGATCTTACCAGCATAAGAATCTAGCAGCGCAATGAGTGCAAGTTAGCATGCTATGAGGCAGCTATGTCCGATTCAAGGACAGTGCGATAAATTATCAGGTGTCAGGCTTGTGTGGAAGCATGACAAGACGCTAAGTGTGTGATAGGAACACAGCACCAGAAGAGTGACTCAGGGCAAGAAAAACTCACTGGGTCCCATCAACGTAGAGAGGGCTCTGTAAGGAGTGTGAGACTCCAGGAGCCCAAGACATAGGCGAAGTGAGGATGACCAGTATCATCACATGGAGGTTAGCCACAGGGTTGCGAGGGAATACAAGTGACAGTATTCTTACAGATGTAATGTTAGCAGAGGGTGGAGAAGAGTGAGAGGCCATAGGCAGACCTTGCTATTGTACATTGTGACATTTTGTTGGGAAGTTGCTTTTGTGTGGACTAAACTTCCAGATGTTGAATTTTTCCCATGTGTTAGTACATGCTTAGTTGAGTGCTAGTGCTGGCTGTATTGTTTGTCCCTAGCAAGGAACGAATACTGGGGGATGCTATGAACTGACAGGAGTAACAGCGCTGAGTCTACCTAGACACGATCAACGGGCCTTCACGGCGTCAGCAGATCAACAGCTTCACGTGTTCCTTAACAGTCACAGTTATCAGAAATTGAGAGAAGGCCCCGTTACAAATGAAAGCTGGAAGACAACAAAAGAGATTGAGAGAAAACGAAATGCTTTTGAAGACAAATACCTACGAAGAATACTATGTATAAAACAGAATGAATTCAAGACTAATATAGAGATAAGAGAAATGGCCATGCAACTAACAATCTCATCTACAATTAGGAAGAGAAGATGGACATGTATTGTGAAAAGTCAACAAGAGAATTCCAAAACAGGCTCTTCTATGGGAAACATTAGGATACAGAAAAAGAGGAAGACTTAGAGAGACACTGAAAAGAACACTTATTAGAGAAGCAAAGTTGGCAGGCATAGACTCAGATAAGATCTAACATCTTGCCAAGAATAGAAAGGGCTGGCGAAAAACGCTACAAGTACAAGCACTAAACAATCGGCGTCTAGCAGTGCAGGAAGGATCAAGATTCATATATTTTGTTTAATGTTTTCATTTTTTAATATATTATTTAGGACGTGTAATATAATTGTGATATATTCACATTCAATTATTATATTATGCATATTTTTATTATCAAAATGGACATTGTTCAGGGACTGCAACTAATTATTTCACTTTATGATCTTCTTTTTCTTTCCTTCCTCATCTGCCTTTCAGCGTCGAGGGAGATATAATTTGCGGTCTTTTGCTCTTCTGTTCGCCTCTGCTGCTGTTATGTTTCCTAGTGCTTCTAATATTCCACGATCCATCTTTTTCATGGTCGACCCTTGGGTCTGGTGTTCTCACAACGTTTGCTGAAGGCTCGTTGTGTTGTGTTTTGATCTTTCTGCCTTGTCACGTGCCAACCATTTTATCTGTTGTTTCCTTATAATTCTATGGCGGGGGCTATTTCTAGCTTCTTTCTCAGGTCTTCGTTTCTGACCTTATCTCTCAGACTGTTTCCTGTCATTCGTCTAACACATTTAATCTATGTAGAGGTTATTTTTCTTATTGTCCTTGCATCTAGGGTCCAGGTCTGGCATTGGTAGCACAATGTTGGGATGAAGATTGTATTGTATAATGCTCGTTTTGCCTCCAGAGTTATTTCCTTGTTGGACAATAGTTGTGATAACTGTCCAATGATTTGACAAGCCTTGTTGCATCTTGATTCTATCTCTGCTCACTTTATTATAGAGCAATATATATAAAATCAATAGCCGAATAAAAATCTAAGAAGGAAAGCAAATTGGTACCAAAAAATGTTGTGCAGAAGTAATAATGTATTGAGTTAATTGAGCCAAAAAAAAAAAAAAGATAAGGTTACAAGGTTACAGCATAACTTGCTAGTGTTAACACCAAAATGATATTGTAAAACCACAATTTTATTTTAATTTCCAACAATTTCAGTTAGAATTAGAAACGAAAGGGCAGGGCTTTTTAAAATACTTTCTCAACTTTCTGGCATATGTGCCGAAAAATAAATTCGAAGTGCGAGGCCCTATCATCATCTAATTAGACTACACTACTGTTCACTACACTATTCATCTATTGTTTTGAGTGTAAAATTATTATAATCTCGATTAAATTTAGTCATCAATATTAAGATTATTATATAATTATAGTACAGTTGTGAGCAATGTTATTAAAATATTTCATCAGATACATGATAGCAGACTCAGACTGACTGCCTAGTGACTTCTACTCTACTCTACTCTGTATGTAATTAGGCTGATTAGGCGCCTAAGCCTAGTATTAAAGTATTAGTTAAGTATACTTAATAAAATACTACTAACTTACTATACAATTATACATGATTTAGATTAGATTTATTATTCTTGCCACGTTAATTCTTATTTAACTGAACTTTCGGACATGGCTGTAACTTTATGTTGATTTTCTAACGCTTTCACTTACCAATACTATACATATGTCAGACCACACAAACAAACAACATCGTTCAACACGAACATTTTAACCAAAAAAACGTACTAGAAAAAGATGTAGTCACTTTCTTACCTGGGCTCAGACTTCTGCTGATGTAGGAAGGTCAAGGTCCGAGCAGCGGGTCACCTAACCGCTATCTATCGTTACGTAAATGTTAGCTTTCACTGAAGTGAAACAATATCGACGGTAAGAACAACGCTGTTATTGTTTCTTTATGATGAACATTACATTTTTTTCACTCTGTATTTACTTTACCAAGTAACTCCTCAAATATGTAATTTCGCACTGTTTCCACTTCTTTCTGACATTTTTTGGTGCGCGTGTGTATTGAGTTATTTGCGGGTCATCATAATTGTCTCCGAACAAGTCTATAGGTGCTCAGATCCCCCCCCCCCCCCTTTTTCAAGTCCCCGGTGTCCAGCGACTCCAGTTCTGTGTTTGTTGATAAGTCCTCTTATACAACCACTAAGTTTCTTGTTTCTGGCTGTGCCCATCTGAACTCCCATCTACTTCATCCGAGGGAGTGACATGGACTCATGGTTGTCGAAGTCCTGTGCCCTTCCCTCTCTCGGAGGACATTGATGACGTCCGCCCGATCCATTGGTTGACAGTCTTCAATGACATCGCAGCTAGCCAACCTGTCCGCTCTTTCATTTCCCCGTTCTCCTACATGTCCAGGGACGTAGACAAAGGTAACTCTACGTGTTTTTTACTTCTGCAATGTCTATATACCAGAATGCCATCAGCAAAAGTAATATCCCCCCCCCTCTCTCTCTCTCTCTCTCTCTCTCTCTCTCAATACCTTCAGGATAGAACGGCCAGACTACAAGTTCAAGGTCAACTAAGTAAGAAGATCTCTATCGAACAAGGTGTCCCACAAGGCAGAGTCTTGTCCCCAACACTCTTTTTAATTTTCATAAATGACATCGTAATGGACATTCCACCCAGAATACACTCAGCAATATTCGCAGATGATCTGGCGTTATGGGTTTGCGATGAAAGTATGTCGGTGGCTGGACGCAGCATGCAAGATGCCCTAGGTGAACTTGAAAAATGGACAAACACCTGGTTCTTACCAATCAACGAAAAAAACTACATATACAAGTTTTAGCCTATCAAAGAATACACTCTCTGCAAACTTGAAGATAAAAGACCATATACTCCCTATTGACCAAAACCCAACATACCTTGGCGTCATCATGAATCGCAGAGTGACTTGGAAAAATCAGATAGACAGAGCAAGGAAAAAGGCCAGAAAACGAAAAAATATTATGAAGAAATTGGCAGGAACGGACTTGGGGGGGGGGGGGGGGGCAGACAGCAATATTTTGTAAAGACTATACGTAGGAAGAGTCAGACCAGTTCTAGAGTATGGAGTCACAGCCTCGGCTATGGCTTCCAAATCACACCTTAGCAAAATTAACAGAACACAGAACAAAGCTGCCGTATCATCACTGGTGCTATGAAATCTACACCTATCAAGACTCTAGAAACAGTAACAGGTTTACAGCCCTTAGATGACAGACGGGTCACTAAAGTATTGCAACAAGCGGAGAAATATAGAAGGCTCCTTAGCCACCCCATGCACCAAAGAATAACTGGTTCCGGAACTGTACGACTAAAGAAGAGCAACTTCGCTACAATTGCCAATGAACTAACTACTGGAGACCCAGTACTTTCCCAAACAATATCGAAGCCATTGGACCCATCTGATATGTCTCCTCGTGGAAAGCATAAATACCAGAACTTGAGGAAAAGATAACAGGAATCATGAAAAAAGGCACCCAATCAGACACAGAAAGAAAACACGTAGCAGAAAAACACATACACGATACCTACCCACCGGACTCTTGGTCCCACATATACACAAATGGCTCTGCTACAAATTCCACCAGAAATGGAGGGGGAGGTGTGTTCTTGCCGCTGAATAACCAGTTCGGGATCACCAAGTCAATAGCTACTGGAAAATTCTCACTGAGGCCATCAGAGATGCTACAACACTGGCTACTCAACACAAAAATAACATGCATAATAAATTGGTGATTCTGACTGATGCACTGTCAGTATTATCAGCTCTAAAAAGCCACAAGAACAATGAACTAGATGACTTAGAACAACCCTGGACCAACTATGCAATAACTTCCATAGAGTAGTTATTCAGTGGATACCATCGCACTGTAATAAACACGGGAACGAACGAACAGACAATTTAGCTAAAGAGGGAGGGAGATTACCGCAAGAGAACCATCCGCTCAGTTATGATAAAGCTAAATCCATCCTCAAGGGTCAGTTCCATGAAAAATGGAAACAAGAACACCCAAGCATAACGAGAGTGACGGATACCACCAACTATCAAGGAGGGATCAAGTCATCATACTTCGCCTACGCACTGGCCACAATAGAATGAGAAATCACATGTTCACCAAATTCAAAATAGGTACAACCAGCCTATGCCACTGTACACTGAACAATATGACTACAAAACATGTTCTACAGGATTGCCCCCAGTACACAGACCTGAGAAGAGCAATGCGGTCCACGCCCACCTCCCTGGAAGAAAAACTATATGGGTCAATCGATTCGCTTAAACAGACAGCTGACTTCATGAGAGAGTCTGGAATCTTACTCTGATTGAGTCTTGATCGCAGAGAGAGAGAGAGAGAGAGGAGAGAGAGAGAGAGAGAGAGAGAGAAAGAGAGAGAGAGAGAGAGAGAGAAATGAACTGGTGACAATGGCATCGAATGACATCGGTTGTGATCGTAAAATCGTCCCATTGCCTGCGTACAGAGCTCGCCTCAACTTTTCTTATCATATTCGTCAAATCACTCAGTATGTAAGCGTGGATATAGTTTGTGACTCTAACCAGATAAATGCCTTGATCACTGCCATCACCTCCATCGTCATGCTACTCGTGGTAATAACGTATGCACCACATTCTTCTTTGATTATTCTGCCTATCGAGCGTGCTGTAAATGCCCATGCACTCCTTTTGTGTCGTATTATGGATCCATCTGTATAGATGACTGCATCTTCCTCATCGGTGTTATCCCAGATGAAACCGCTGACCTCCGCATTGACCACGACTGAGTTATGTTCCCTACATTTCCTGTCGAGTGTGACAATATACGAGAACGTCCCCCTGAATAACATAGGCACTTGTATCCACTCCTCGCTAGTTTTGATACTGGTAAGCTCACAGGCCTGTTTGGTGGCATCTTCTGCTCGCCCCCCCCCCCCCCCATGATTTGCCTCTTTTTAGCCCGACACCCTTCCCTGTGTTGAGCTCGTGGTGTAATGGATGCTTTTATCTGCACTTATCTTCAGGTACGCTCGTGCCCTCCAGATCTTGATCCTATCATCCATGGTTGTAAAGTCAAGAAGATACCTCATTGCTACACAGGGAGTGTCCCTCGTACATCCCAAGATAATGCGCATAGCTTCATTCTGTATTTTCTTCAGCCTGTCAACTTGCGTCGCACTGACAGTAAGAATTGCTAGGGCATACTCGATTGGACCACCCCTGGAACAGAAGGGTAAGGAGCATCTGCTCAATGTTGGCAGCTGCCATGACCTTTAAGGCGGCTAATCCTTTGCGAGCTTTTGTTATCACATGGTCTACGTGGTCCCGAAAACACAGGCTGCGATGAAACTAAATTCCTAGGTACGTCATCAACCTGTCACTGGCCACCTCATTAGCTCACATTCGTACCACCACTGTGTCCGTATTAACGATATCATTGTTAAGTGAGAACCATTCAACTGATGCTTTATTAGGATTAACCAAGACACATGAGACTCCACACCAGGAAGAGATGCAATCGAGTTAGTTTTGCAGTGTGGAGGCGATTTCCCGTCTGTCTTCCCTATCGATATACATAATGTCACAAGCAAAAGTCATATTTCTTCCCCTCCCATCCAGCTGTTGTTTCGTGATCGTTATTGTGTACACGTTAAATAGAACTGGTGACTATGGCATTGAATGACATCGGTTGTAATCGTAAGATATTCTCCCAGCACTACATCCTCACACAATTCTGAGAGTGACCCCCGTATCCTCATTTTTACAGCCTCGTTTATTTAGTCAGTCTGCTCAATGTAGTGGGCAAGCAGGGAGTTCCCTTTGATCTCATCAAATTTGTGCCATATCTGGCCTGTGCTCTGAAAAGTCTGGTATGCCTCTGTGTAATGTTGTGCCCTTCATGCACTGATGAAGACACCAGAACGTGGCTAGCAATGTTTCTGAGCACACTTTTTTTGCAGAAATAATCCCACTTGGCATCCTTAGGAAAAATTTAAAAATAGAAAAAAAAGGTATGTAAGAAGCTTTACGTGATAAGTGGACGACACAGACTAAACGACGTTTCGGCCCAATAGGCCTTCAGCAGGAACAAAAAAAACACACACACAAAACTAATAACGAAACAACCAAAACAAAAACATTCTAAATGTGTTAAAATGTGTTACTGCAGCTTCGCATTTTTATGCCTTAACCCTTGGCATCCTTAGCCTGCTTAGTACATAGTTTGAAATGCATCATTTTACGGTCAACCTCTTCTTTCAGACGCCCCAAGAGCTCATGTTCTGTTCTTTCTTATTTTCTCATAAAGGGGCAGGATTGGGCGGGGGCGGGGGTGTCTATCTGCACCATAAATGTTATAGTTCCTGAAACAGGAAATGGGAAGGGGGTGGCGACCTAGATAACGATGTGGGCTGAAACATAGCCATCTATAATAGTAATAGGAAACGCTTTATACAGAACTTAGCAGCAAAATGTAGTCTGATAATCAGATGCAGACACGTCGAGCTAGTGTTTCAGCCCATTAGTTTCGTGACACTCATGGGGAGGTGGACCCTCCGGGGTCATAATTCCCAGGCGTCGATCTCCTGCTTCATTGAACTGGAAGGCTTTCAATAGATTCGATATCTTGCAAGCAGATTCTGTGTCTAATCTTCTGCTTTTCAACTCCACGTAGAGCATAAATTTTCAACAAACACTTTCCAGGCCGCTCTGTTTCTTGCCATTCTTTTAAAATCATTTCATGTCTTCCCGTCACATTTATCTCTGCTTCCACCTGCCTTCTCCGAGAATATTTTGGTCTTCCTCTTTGTATTTTTCCTTTGGGATTCAAAAAAAGGTATGTTGTGTAAAACTCTCAGTTGGCTTCCGTAGTGTGTGTCCTATCCAGCACCATCGTCTTCGCTGTGTCTCTTTATCCACTGGCATTTGACTGGTACTTTTCCATAATTCTATGTTAGTGATTTTGTCCTGTCGTTTCTATCCTTTTATTCTGCTCAAGCATTCACAAATGAAGGTCTGTATCTTCGTGTTGCTATTTTTGTTGTTCTCCTTGTTTTTTATAGCCATATAATAGGATTACCTTGTCATTGGAGTTGAACATTTTATTTTTGCATTTAACTTTATTTATTTGTATTTCCATATGTTTTGAAGTGCAACGAATGCTCCTCTTGCTTTTGATATATTTATTTTGGTATAATTCTCTGCTCTGTTCCTCCTGAAATGACACGCCCTGGGAGTCCACGTCAGTATATGGTGCATCCATTGAAACTGAGCAAACGCGATGCAAAACTTTAGCTGTCTATAACGTTTCCTTCATAATCAGGGCAACGGTACCTAGGTAACATGTTTGTAATCTCTGGAGTAGTTATCCGAACTCTCTCTTTTTTTTCTTTTTTTTTTGGGGGGGGGGGAAAGGGGGGGGGGGACTGAGACGTAACTACTGCTCAAAACATGATGTAATTTCTTTGTTGGTTTATCAGATGAATACACCATTCTTATTTTAAAGTAAGGTCAGACAGCGACTAAGTGAAATAAAGTTTACTGACGAAAGATCAGACTGAAGGGTCTTTTGTCACTAAGGGCCTAGTATAATAATGAAAGTGAAGCAGAAAACTTAACTGAATCGAAAGAAACAGAAACTGATATTCTAAAAGTAGCACGCTATAGAGATCAAATAGAAGCTACATTAGGGCGCAACATCAACTATTTTACAAAGGAAAGTATGTATAAGAAAATTAGACACGTCACAGACTGATATAGAATTAAAATAATCTTTTGACGATAGGAAATTTTGCCCAGACACAACTATCTACTATATATCTATTGTCCTTTCAAGCCGAAGACGGCACATAGGGCAGAACTACAATCTCAAAAACAGAAACCTTGCCTGCCAAAATGGCACATATTGCAGAGATCACTGCTTCTAAAATCTATGGTTCTGTTTCCATAACAACACTTTTTACAATGACAGCTTGTCAAGCCATCGATCAACCTCCTTAGTCGCTTCTTACGACATGCCTGGAAGGTCACAGTGTCACTATTCTTCAGACACAATTGGCAGCAAGAAAACTTTTCTACTACCATGTCTTGTCAACGTTACTGTTCACTTTGTTTTGATTGTCCTCAGCCACATTTGAAGGTTATCTTTAGTCTGACATTGAGTTAACAAGTCAAAAATATTTATTTGGAAAATATCTCACAAGAATGATGTAATCACAGTAAAATGTAGTGTCGTGACGCTCTAAATGACTAAAAATTGTTTGAAATAATTTAAAATGAAATGACACAGAGGACGAATATATGTATGCTTATGGTGCTATATAGAGAGATATCCTGGGGGAAAAAAGCACTACAATAGACGGTACAATTTACAAAACGGAAGAGTGGATTCCGTTTATTTAATAGCCAGTTTACAACACAATACCAAAAATGAATGAAGGAAAAAAATGAGAGACTGTCACATGATCGTGCAAAATGGTTCCCTGATCTACTTTCGTTATCTCTAAATTATATTAATCTATGAATGATCTGCTAGTGCTAGAGAACATCATGCAATGCTGCAATGGAAGTTTTGTCAACGTCGACAGCACCATTGTTGTGCATTTTATTCGCGTATTTAATGACATTTGTTGTTCACATACAGTGTTCATCACCACAGTCTGATGGAATTGTTTTTGAGCAGTTTAATACGTTTGTAAAACGTTATAAAAAGGAATACTTGACAAATTCTTCAGAATTTCTCACCAGGTTTCAGATTTTCAAGGTAGTATTTATATAATAATAGTTAGTACTAAGTAAAGTATAGTACTAACTTCTAAGTAATCTGTCTCTGAATCTTAATGTCTTTGTCTAAACGAGCTGAAATTCATTAATAATAATAATAATTAATAATTTATCAATTAAATGGAATGATTTATGCAAACTTTTTAATTATTTCATCTGTCGTACTAACGCCACGGTACTATCGTTTTTCCGTTTTAAATACGAACATTTTAGTTTTAATATGCTGATTACTAAAACTACTTAAAAGAATCTGAATCGCCACCACTGTAGTCAGGGTAGACCCATTGGTACCCAGTCCTTCCAAAAAGACGTGGATGATAATGCAAAAAAGGTGCACATGCATTGACTGACGTTGATTGTCCCAGTAGTTTCCATGTGACACACTGACACTCTTTCTTAGTCTTTCTGGTAAGTCATCTCAGTCACCCCATCCAACTAGTACCTCGTTTGACCTCATTATCGGAATGGGTGGGACTTCAACATTTGTCCACGTCATAACAGAATGTATTTACAGTTAGATTAGAACGCATTTAAAATTTAGAAATGCAGATAAAACTGCGCTGCCATCAAATGTACTAACATTGCGAAGATAAAAGACTGCTGGGTTTGCTTGCTGTCAGAACATCAAGGCATTTAATTTAGTCAGACCAAGGCCTGTTTTTATGATAATAATCGAAATGATAATAATTATTTATGACAATCACTCACTTCACAAAAAACATTGCTAATTGATATCAAGGACACAAAAATCAAGCATGAAATGTCATGAATGACACATACTGAAAGATTAATTGACTGGTGACAAATATTGAAACAGTAATGAAAAGGAAGAATTGTCATCTTAGGAGTAATATAGAGAATTATCAAAAGCCAAAATTAACTTCAAACACAGAGACTGGTGCAGTGAATGCAAATACGGACCTTGCAATCAGCCTGTTAATAGATGACAATTCTGAAGGAGATGACGTTTTATACACTGATGAAACAATAACAATGTTTCAAGATTGAAAACGATGATGAGATTTTTACTGATAGAGGAAAAGTCCAATTTATTGTAGAGCACGGTGGGACTTATTCTGCAATTATCTCTACTATGAAATTGGAGATTCAAGCAGTTACTTCTGCCCTCATTTTGAATTTCATGGACACAAGTGATTGGGGTAATTATCATGTCATGTTCTTAATCAGTACTTTGAAATTACAAGAAATAATATCTTTGGCAGAATGGATGGTACATATGGAGGTCCTAAACCTTGATGAATTCATATGGATATGAGTCACAGGTCACATGAGAGTTTTTAGCAACTAAAGAGCTGGTGGGCTGGACTCAGAAATGTCTGTAGCGTGAACAGTGGACATCCTCCAAGGTGATAATTTGATGGTCATCAATGATGAATATTAGATGTTATTGACCTGGAATGATGCATTGAGATTTTACAATTTTAAATTTATATTTTAAAAAAAAATAATAAATTTAGCTTTTCAGCATTTATTCCACTTTCTGAGATCTGCTTGGGAAGCAGACCTGTTGAGGCTGTAGAATTAAAGGAGCGTGCCCCAGTGCAGATGTTACATAGTTACTAGAAAGGTTTTTTGCCCTTAAGAGGAACAAATTATGACTCTACTGGCAATTATCTCAGGTCCTTGTAATTAGGACATGATTGGTTCAGTTAATTTGGTCACCTGCTGCACTTAACAGGTTTCAAATTATAAGTGAATCATTTTGGGTAAGAGGTATGTTTACAACACTTGGAAAAAATTCACAAAATAATCAACAATAGAAAACAATAGAAAACAATAAAGAATAATAGACAGCCCGAAGCAGGTTCAAACCTGTACTCCTAGACACAGCGCCTTGCCATGAGAGACTATGCTTTACCTGGCCAGCTCAAGGTACTGACAATTCGGACAGTTGCCCAGGACTCGCCATGTGTTTAGTGGCGCCATCAAGGATCTTTCAAAATTTTTAGTTTTTTCCTTGTGAAAAGTTTTATAATTATACTTAAAAAGGGCTCAGGGGTGCAGCTTACTCAGGGTGCCATAGGCCTATCACTATGCATTACAGTACACAGCCTACAAATCAACCTATAAAAGTTGCTATCATTGGTGATGTCTTTCATGCATATGTACTCATGACTATAGAATAGGGTTACGAACACAACACGGAAATAAATTGTATTTCTGCATTTTCCTATTAAGGTAAGATTCTTCAGGATAGAATTGGACTTGCATTGCAGACAAACAGTTATAGGACGAAACAGCATGAATAGTAGTTTCCAGTGGTTTTAGACTGGCGACAAATAATAATAAATTAATATTATTATGAGCAGACTTCCAAGGTGACAGATCAAATTAGTACAATTACAAATTATAACCTACGCTAGTGAACTAGGTCTGTGGGTAACTTGCAAGCTATTGGAACTGTGTATAGGCACTCTATCATCTTTTACAAATCACTTGAAGTGCTGTAATTTCAACTCTAAAAACAATGAAGATTAAAGGCTGAAACTGTTACAATATATTACACCACACCTTTATCTGAATACAACTAAACTCCTCTGGGGTTATCTGTGGTTCAGTAATGTTGGTTTCACCCCTACCTCTTCTTCCCTTGACTTCATCAACCTCCTCCACTGTTTTATATTTACAGTAACTCTTTGGGACTCTGTGAAGTTGAGGCCTGTCCATTCTTTGATGTTATCTTCCCACCTCATTCTCTGTCTACCTCTTCTACTTCCTCCTTTCACAGTTCCCTGTAGAATTGTCTTTGCCAAGCCAGATGATCAAGATGCTCGGCTAAACCATTTTATTTTGCATTTCTTCACAATAGTCCTAAGATCCTCATGTACTTTTATGGCTTTTTGTATCCTTTAGCAAACTTTTTTATTCGTGATAGGATCTTTGTAACATATGTCCAAAATCTTTCAATAACATTTTGTCTCCATAGTTTGTAGTTTATTCTGTAGTTCTGATGTAAGTGTCCATGTTTTGCAAGCATATACAAAAACTGATATAACAATGGTGCTCATCAGCCTGATTTTAGAGCCAAGAGTGATGTTCTTATCCTCCTGAACAGGTTCTAACCTTGCATGGTCTGCTGTAGTTGAGTTATTCTCGCAGATACTTCAGGTTTTGAACCTTTATAACTGACAACCAATCCTAGGTTTTTAATTTTATCAACTGTCTCTAATCTAGTTCTTGTCTCTTTATTGTGATTTTTGCAATGATGCCCCTAGGACTTTTAGTCATTAATTTAGTTTTTTAAGCTTTATTTTCTATTCCCCTTAGCACTGTTTTATTCAGTCATTGTATCAGGTAAGTTAGTTCTTGTTCTGTTTTTGCTAAATCATTAATATCAACAGCAAGCCACGGTTTATGAATAGTTATTAATAGCCAGCAATACTGACAGTTCTTTTATGGTTTCCTAAAGCAGTGTTTCTGAACAATTTTTTTCATCATGGCCCCCTTCTAACATTTTCTTCCTGTGGTGCCCTAGCCGCCCCCCCCCCCCCTTTTTCCCATCCAAGTCCTTTTGTGAAAAACTATTTAAACACTTCTAGTTGTGTTGTTTGCAAATAGATTAAATATATGTATATATAAAATACAGTTATGTAGAATATAGAAATGTGTGCTTAAGGTATAATGCTTGCAATAACAACAGATGCAGCTAGCAAAATCAATAACTGGCCTATTATGTGTGAAGCAATTAAACCTTTGTCATTCAAAACAAATAGAAAAAAAATTTGTGTTTGTGTGCATGCATGTTTGTATGTAATGTATGCAGCTACAAAAATAATCAAGATTACTTGTCATAATAAAACAGCATTAGCACTTCCCAACAAAGACTTATTTTTTTTATACTCACAAGTTGAGGATTTTTATGTCAAGGCCATTAAGTTGATCATGACAGATATTTTTTTTTATGATGCTACAAACTGAAACACAGCAACTGCGAAGGGACTGACAAACACTTCAGTTTATATCCACCGTGCATCGTATCAGTTCTGTTCGATGACTGTTTTCCATGCCATGACACCAAGCTATCCGGTATTTTATCTCTTTGTTGTCCATGATCTCTCTTTCTTTTACCAGTTGTAACCAAGTATTCCAACTTTCCTCTTCTCATGATGTGCCCGAAAAATGTTGATTGTTTCTTTCTGATGTTTTTTAGGAGTTCCTTTTTTGTGTTGGCCTCTTTGAGAATTTCCTCATTGGTCTTTTTAGCTGTCCAGGGAACTTTCAACATTCTTCTGAGAAATCCCATCTCTGTGGCCTCTAATCGTCTTTTTATTTGTTTGTCTATTGTCCATGATTCACTTCCATAGGTCAGAATTGGTTCTATATAGCACCAATGAACTCTCTTTCTCACTTCTATTGACATAGATTTGTTGCATAAGAAATTTTTCATTTTCTGAAATGCTATTCTGGCCTGAGCTATCCTGCTTGTTATTTCTGTGGTGTATCTTCTTCTTCTTATTATTATTGTTATTATTGTGCCCAAGTATTTGATGCGTTGTACTTGTTTCAGATTTGTCCTGTTTATTTTTATGCTGCATGATGGTGATGATTGTTTCTTTGATATGACCATTACTTCTGTTTTCTTACTATTCAGACTGAAACCCTCATGAGATATGTCATGGTCCTCAATAAGGCCATTTTTATCTGTGGCCTCCCCAAAGCACTCTGTGGCCTCCAGGCCATATGGCTCCCAGTTGAGAAACACTGTTCTAAAGCGTCTGTTATGATTTTTTCCAAGTAGATGGTGAATAAGATAGGAGAGAACCTTGTGAAACTCCAGTTGCTGTTTTAAACTGGCATGAGCCAGCTCTGATAGCCTCACCCATGACCAATCAGATCTGACACCATACAACATTAACTCAATAGAAATTCTACTACAAAATGAGGTTTCATGCATTAAATCTTTACCAGTAGTGCACCAGTGCATATTTTCATCTCTTACATGTCTCCTTCACAAAGTGTTAGAAGAGCCTGTGGGCACATATCCCCAAGAGCTGTTCTAGTGGTAGTAATACTATCAAGGGATCATCCAAACTGGATAGGTCAAACGACCAGGACCATGAAAAGAGAGACACAAATATATTAAAATGTGGGCTACATGTTAAACATAATAGTGCAGCGTAACTTTCACAATGGAGACAATCTGAATCATTCCATCAGTTTCCGTTGATAAGTACTGTGCTTGAAGCCTTGCCATATAGATATTTTATACAGTGAATTGTGTTGGCACTGAAGTGGTACTTCCTAATTGTCATCCAGGAGAAATGAAAAAAAAAAATAATAGAAAAAATAAGATATCAAAACTAAATAATATTATGAAACTAGAATTTTAGAATGAAAGGATCTCTAGCTGCTGTGACCAGGTCCAGACCTCACTGGGGGACTCTCATGGGGAGGTCACAAGTGCAGGTAATGGGCTCTTACTGGAGAGGTTCTAAAATTATACATTTTCGTCTATTGGGATGTTTACAAAACTCTATGAAATGCTTTTTTTGAAGTCTATGAACACATGATGTAGGCCTGTAAGGTCTGTTGTACTTCAACTTGTGTGAAAACCTGTCTGTTCTTTAGCAATGATCTTTTATGACTGATTATAATTGATTAAGTATGATTTTGAACATTATTTTGTTTGGATGGCTAAAAAGATTAATAGTTCTGTAGTTATGACAAAATTGTTATAATAGTTAGTAGTTGTGACAAATGGGAAACATCAGGTCCGAGGAAAAGAGTATGACCTCGAGAAACGATGAAAAGAACACCAACAAAAGAGGCAAGGTTGACAGGCATAGACTCACTCTCTCATCCAGAATAGAGACAATTGGCTGAAGACTCTACGAGTCCTATGTGCTGTCTAGTGGCACTGGAAGGAACTCAAGAAATTGTGACAGTGGCAACATTTTTTTTTTCGGGTAGTAATAACTAAAGACTGTGTCCATGGTGATGACCTCCCCCCTGCCTAACAGATCTTGTTACAGATCATTCATCTGATGACTATTAAAGGAACTGACTATCCTCATCATCATCCACTCGTAACAGGATGTTAAGTGAACGTAGATATGTTATTGAGTTATTAGCAGGTCATCATCATTGCACTCTGAACATGTCCATAGGTGCTCAGATTCGCTCTTCAGCAAGTCTCGAAGTGTCCAGCGACTGATGACTCCAGTTCTGTGTTGGACCTAGATATGTTTAAGTTTGCAATAGAACTATGATATTTTTGCCTTTCAGCCCAATACATTCGACTTCAGAACAGCATTTTTGAGTGCCGAATTGCTTCCCTCTTTGATCTCTACTTGCTTGGCCAGACTAGGCTAGTCTGTTTCTAGAGTCACCGCAAAGCAGTGGAGTAGGGTTTAGATGGTTCTAGTTCACCGATCCTGGTGCAAGCCATCAGCTATGAGTCGCTGATAGCTTCCAGTTCCCACTTGCTGTCAGGTGCCTTGCCTCTATACAGATAACAGTGAGCATGTTTATCAGAGCCTCTCCCCTTGTCTGAACCAGTTCAGCTGAAATGTTATCCATGCCAGGAGAGTTTCCTTGCTTCAGGTCTTTCATGTCTATAATCAAAACCTTACAGGAACAATCAGTCTGCATACACTTCGAGAAATGCTGAGACGGGCGGTGAAGTGGATATGAGAATGCCCAGACTGCAATGAAACTGATTCTATGAATAGAATAGAATTTCATTGTTGCTTCAACTTCATTGCAAAGTATCTATCTGTCTTTTTGTTTGTCTGTCTGCCTGCCTGCTTGCGTATCTGTATATTGTTCTTTCGAGCCAAAGACAACTTATAGGGCACAAATTCTAGACTCTTGTGTTTGATGATCTTTCAACTGTCTGACCTTGCACAGGATCTGCTTTGTGTCTCACCACATGGCTCTGTTCTGGATGAGTTGCTCAATCTCTGCGTGTGAGCTGATGCCTGCTGTTGTTGCTTCTCACTTTAATGTTCTTTTTAGTGAATCTCTAGGCCAGCCTTTTTCTTGTACCCTCTGGTTTCCCATTTGAGGGCCTGCTTTGAGATATTGCAAAATATAGGACAGTTTTATTCTCCACAGAATGTGAGAATGTGGATGCTTGTAGTATTGCTGGATCTCTGTTACTTCCTGTGTTATGCTATTTGGACATGTATTCTGTCCATCAATTGGTAATCTAATATGCCTTTGGTGAGACATTCTCCTGATCTAATATTATTGTGGATCTATTTTGTCATTCTGAAATTAAGTTTTTAACCATTATATATGCTTTTCACAATTGTTTTATTTTTAGGTTTTCTATTTCTTTACATTTTTTGCTCGTTTGCTTTTTCATACTGTTTCAAACGTTGTGGTTTATTACTGCTCTGTATATTTGGCAGCCAACTGATGTGTTTTTCTTGTTTCAGTTTTCTTCTTGCATTGCAGAGTTTGATAATAATTAGTAATATAAAAGATGTTTATGTTGAATTAATTATTTGATTGCAATTTTTAAAATACATTTCAGGACAACATTGCATATGCTAAATACATGAATAAGGCATACAACAGCAGCAACCAACCAGTTTATGGAATTAATAAGTTTTCAGACCTAACACCTCAAGAATTTAGAGGTAACTTGAAGTGTGTGGTATTTTCTGCAGTCGTTAGAAGGTAAACTATTAGCTAGCAGACCACTATGCAAATCTTGGTAGTAATAAAGATAAAAAAGGTGAAACAAAGAAAGAGATCAAAAGCAGGATAGCAAAAGCAACAATAAATTTTAAAAACTTAAAATATGAAAATTAAAAATCATCATCAGGTCACTTGTCCTTTGCAGAACGTTGCATACACCACAGCTTGTCTGAAAGAATCTCTGTCTCTAGCAAGATCTCCCACAGAACGTTGCATACACCACAGCTTGTCTGAAAGAATCTCTGTCTCTAGCAAGATCTCCCACAGAACGTTGCATACACCACAGCTTGTCTGAAAGAATCTCTGTCTCTAGCAAGATCTCCCACTTTTTCTGTTGTCATGTTCAAGGTCTCCTTAATGTCTTGAAACCACCTGCTTCTTGGTCTGCCTCTGATGCATCACCCAGGAATCATGCCTTCCAATATTGTTCTTTTCTGCTCCCGGTGTCTTTTGATGTGGCCATAGTATTTTAATTTCCTATGGAGAATGGTTTTTATATTCCAGTTCTTTTAATTTTAAAATTTTTTAATATGTCTTCATTGCTGTTTTTCATTATCCGAGGAAAACTAAACTTAGAATATTCAATTTAAATGTATTATCAACCATTACCTATGCATGTGGCAGCTGGAAAACAACAAAAGAGATTCAGAAAACTGAATGCATTCAAAGTCAAATGCCTAAGAAGTATACTTTGTGTACAATGGAATGAAATCAAGACTAATATCTATCTACCTATAGACCTTTCAAGCTGTAGCCGGTCCATAGGGCGTAGACCAAGATACTCCTTCTCTTATCTGAATTTTTGTTCTAGCAGTTTTCAATTCTTTTAAAGATATTTTATCAAATCTTGCCATTGGTCTCTGTTCTGTGCAAGCAGCTCTATCTCATTGAGGGAGCCGATTCCTGCTGCTCTTGCCTCTCTCATCAATGTTCTTCTCAGTGTCTCTCTGGGTCTCCCTCTTTTTCTTTTACCTGTTGTTTTGCTATTCGGTTATTATCTCTTCTCATCACATGTCCAACTTATGACCATTGTCTTTTCTTTATTACTGAAGATATTAGTGGTTGATTGGCGATTTCTCTAATTTCCTCATTTGTTTTTAATTCGTTCCACGCTATACCAAGTATTTTCCTTAGATATTTATTTTTGAATGTGTTCAACTTTGCTTCTATATCTCATGTTGTTTTCCAGCTCTCACACGCATATATAAGGGTTGATAGTACATTTGATTTGAATAGTCTAATTTTTGTGTTTGTGCTGATGAGTTTTGATTTCTACAACTTTTCAAGGCTTCTGAAAGACATTGCTGTTTTAGCTATTCTGATTCTAATTTCTTTGCTTGTATCCCCTTCTCGATCAATGTGACTTCCAAGATAAAGTGATCGATCTCTTCCACTGGTTTGTTTTATATGTATATTTTGTCGTCTGTTGGAATTAAGTTTTTCATGACTTTAGTCTTTTCATGTTTGATCTCAAGCCCAATTTTGCTGGCTATTGATGATAGTTATTATCAACAGATTTCCTACCTGTTCCAAGCCAGCACATTTCGCTTAATCCTAAAATATCTAGATCGTATCTATCCATCTCGCTCGTGACTTGTGCTTGTTTTGTCAGCGCGGCCATTGTTCGCACATTCCAGAATCCTATTTTTGCTGTTGTTTTAGGGCCGAAAAAACTATCACTATTATCTACTGCTAATTTACATATTCTGTATCAGGTCTACGTTTCATTAACAAAATCGTTTTTACGATAGCGGCTTGTTAAACCTCTGATCAACGGTTCTATACCAAGCTGGAGAAAAATAATTTCTCCATCTTGGATACAACCGGAAACCTAGACTAATATAGAGATAGAAAAATGGCCACGCAAGCAATGATTTCATCTACAATTAGGAAGAGAATATAGACATATGTCAGGTATGTATTGAGAAGAGACAACAAGAAAATTTCAAAACAGGCTCTTCTATGGGAAACATCAGGATACCGAAAAAATGAAGACCTAGAAAAACACTTAAAAGAACACTGATAAGACAAGCAAAGTTGGTAGGCATACACTCATTTGATAAGACTGAACATCTTGCCCAGAATAGAGATGATTGACAAAAAAGTAATTCGAGCCCTTTGGGACATCTAGTGGTGCTGGAAGAATGAAGAATAAAGAAACTACATAATTATCTCAACTACTGATTGCTAGGGCTAAATGTGAAATTATAATATATCAATAAAGAGACAGTTAAAATTCAGGCAGAAAGTACTAACTAGTCAAGAGACTGAAATTGTTGTTGCTTCATTGTTATTGTTAGACAAGTGCTGACCTTAGATGTGAAGACTGTACTTGACTTTATTCAACACGTTTCATTTCTATTACTGTGTAGAAGTATTGTACTTTCAATTAATAAAATAAAAAAATTGTTAAAACTTTCAGTGGCTGGGTAACTCCCAAAGTCATCAAAGTCATGTCAGTTCAAAACCAAAAGTACACCACAGTTGAGAATTATACCCAGACCCACCTGGTCAGCTGATGAGTGCACTGACCACTTCTTCGGCTCATTTTAATATTAAATGTTCACCCAGCCTATGAAAGTTGATACCTGTTCAAGTTGGTACCTGTTCAAGTTGGTGCCTGTTCAAGTTGGTACCTGTTCAAGTTGGTACCTGTTCAAGTTGATACCTGTTCAAGTTGATGCCTGTTCAAGTTGGTGCCTGTTCAAGATAGTACCTGTTCAAGTTGGTACCTGTTCAAGTTGGTGCCTGTTCAAGTTGGTACCTGTTCAAGTTGGTACCTGTTCAAGTTGATACCTGTTCAAGTCGGTACCTGTTCAAGTCGGTGCCTGTTCAAGTCGATACCTGTTCAAGTCGGTACCTGTTCAAGTTGGTACCTGTTCAAGTTGGTACCTGTTCAAGTTGGTACCTGTTCAAGTTGGTACCTGTTCAAGTTGATACCTGTTCAAGATGGTACCTGATCAAGTTGGTAACATGTAAAAGTACTCCTCCTGAAACAAGCAATGAAAATATAATGGAGAGAACTGAACAGAAACTTTTAACAGAACAAGACAATATAAACAAGCTTTGAAGACATGATCAAATTAAAAATCATCAGACTTAGAACAGAACACTGTGGGCCTTATAGCACACCTTTACAAAATAGGCATCAAAGACTTTGCTGCAGAATACCAGGCAGACTCCTGAGTGTGTACTACAAGACTACATTGTTTTTAATATCCAAAGAATGAAATTATAGCCCACAGAGGTAATCTTGTGCAGCAAACAATGGGGAACTAGTGAAGACCTCAAGCATACAGTCTTGTTCATGACCTTTGCTGTTCTAGATCATCATCATTATGTGCCATACCGGTTATGGTAGGCGATCATGTCCTTCCACAATCTTTTGTCCACCATGCATCGTATCATTTCAGTTTTTGACTGTTTTCCATGCCATGACACTGAGCTATCTAGTATCTTCTCTTTTTGTCATCCGCGATCTCTCTTTCCGTGTATTTTGCCTGTAAGTATTCCATTTTTCCTCTTCTCATGATGTGCCCGAAAAATGTTGATTGTTTCTTTCTGATGTTTTTTAGGAGCTCCCTTTTTGTGTTGGCCTCTTTGAGAATTTCCTCATTGGTCTTTTTAGCTGTCCAGGGAACTTTCAACATTCTTCTGAGAAATCCCATCTCTGTGGCCTCTAATCATCTTTTCATTTATTTGTTTACTGTCCATGATTTACTTCCATAGGTCAGAATTGAATAGATCAGAATCTGTTCTTGATATAAAGCAAAGATAGATCACTAAAGATATTTTCTCAAGAAATGTAGAACAGCATAACATAATATTGATTACATTGCTCATAAATGCGTTGAGGTCACGGAGAAATGTTAACACTAGCACCATATTAACTGCTGAGATTCTTAAATTTTTTGCAATATATTTTTAAAATGTTTACTCTTCAGCTCTTCATCTGACAGGATTGAAAAGAAATGGGTGTTTGAGCAAAAGGTTTTCATCTGCAGCAAATTCAAAAGATTTTAAAAGTTTGAGTATTCCATCAAAGATTGATTGGTATGTTCTTTGTTAGTCTTGGTTATAACAGTTATTTTATTTTTAATAATTTTTTCTGAGATGTTAATTATTTAACCCATGGACTGCAGGAATGTGAATATAGTGTGCTGTGAGTGTTCTATATAACACACTATTCCTTCTGACACTTTCCAATCAGAGCCAAACTTGAACATTAAGAGCTAAAGAAAAAAAGGAAAATCACCACTTCAGAAATAAGATACTTAAGAAAAATACTGAATGTGACAAGAAGGGACAGAATCAGAAACAAGGATATAATAAAAGAATTAAAGTAACAATAATGCTGGATCTTTTTACAAATAAATCAAATAATTTGGACATGAAACACAATTTCTAGCAGAATATATCCCTTAGAGAGTCTTAACACTCAGAAAAGAGGGAAAAAGTTAAACCTAGAAGAAGATGGATTAATGAAACAGAAGATGACACGATTAGCACCATACAGGAAACACTATCTATCTATCTATCTATTGACCTTTCGAGCCGTAACCGGCCCATAGGGCGTAGACCAAGATACACCTTCTCCTATATGAATTTTTGTTCTAGCAGTTTTCTTTTAAAGATATTTTATCAAATCTCGCCATCTGTCTCTGTTCTGTGCAAGCAGTTCTATCTCATTGAGGGAGCCGATTCCTGCTGCTCTTGCCTCTCTCATCAATGTTCTTCTCAGTGTCTCCCTGGGTCTTCCTCTTTTTCTTTTACCTGTTGTTTCCCATATGAGGGCTTGCTTTGCTATTCGATTATTATCTCTTCTCATCACATGTCCAACGTATGACCATCGTCTTTTCTTTATTACTGAAGATATTAGTGGTTGATTGGCGATTTCTCTAATTTCCTCGTTTGTTTTGAATTTGTTCCATTCTATACCAAGTATTTTCCTTAGACATTTATTTTCGAATGCGTTCAACTTTGTTTCTATATCTCTTGTTGTTTTCCAGCTTTCACACGCATACGTAAGGGTTGATAGTACATTTGATTTGAATAGCCTAAGTTTTGTGTTTGTGCTAATGAGTTTTGATTTCCACAACTTTTCAAGGCTTCTGAAAGACATTGCTGCTTTCAGAAGCCTTGAAAAGTTGTGGAAATCAAAACTCATTAGCACAAACACATACAGGAAACACTGCAGAGCATTAATCCAAACACTCCATCTTCCTTTGAAGCTGAAAGCAATAGAAGTAGAGGAAAGTAGAAGTAAAGTATAAATTGGAAATTATGCTTATAAGATCTGACAGATAAGCAGTGTGCTATTGTGTCATGCATAGACTAGATTTAACTAGATGACATGGGAGTTTGATTTTATCATTTTATTGTGATTGTATAATTCATATTTGCTCATGACAGAATATTTTTAGAAGCAACTATGGTAAAAGCAGATAATCTTGTTGTGGAAGAAACAGACCTTGAAATCAATTCAATTCTGGTAAAATTGACATTTCTGTCTACATTGATGAGTCTATGAGAAGTGGATTGAAAACAAGATTTTGTGCCATAAATGAGGCAAACTCGTTACAGAACAAAGCAGCCAACATCCAGCATGACTATCTTCTTTAATGTTATATGATATATATAAAAGATTCAATTCTGACAAAATCTATTATCATAACATAGTAAACTTTGACACCACCATACTCTAAAAATATGTTGCTTCCGACATAAAAAAAACAATTTAGAACATATTATTTTTTGTGCCAATTTTTTTTTTTTTTTTTTTTTTTACAAATGAAAGAAATATTATTTTACCTCCTGTCTAATTTGTAAACACTTTCAGGACAAACTGGCATAATTTTAGTTTTGTCACCATAGATGTAAAGTGTACTTATCTTTGTATAATGTGTATTCACAACTGCAATTATTTTTGTTACAGGCGAGAAAAGGGTGTTGTATCTGATATCCTAAATCAGGGAACATGTGGTGCTTGCTGGTATGGTGTAAATATTCTTTTTCATTGTAAATAATGTAAATATTATTTTTGGCTAATTTATTAGTTAATTGTATCAATGTTTTAACAATATGCTTAGTTACTTCAATTTTAAAATACTTTTATTGTGAAAATGAGGCATAAGTTTGGACTTTTGTTAAAAATAATTGTATCAGAATATGTACTGTTCTTGGGAAAAAAAATCTGTGAATGAGTTACTATTAACAATTAACATAATGTTACATATAAACATTGCTAATATTTCAGGCAGGATTACCTGTTGTAACATGATTGCTTGACAAGATGCAGTAGATAACTGAGACAAAGCAATATTTGCAATTACGTGATAGTAGACACATTTATAAACATCAGACTTGGAGGTGGACAGGTCATATTTTTAAAAGAGATCTACAAACCATCACAAGAACTGCATACAGTGGATTTGAAGAGAAAAGTGAAAGAAACAAGGATATCTTGGAGGTGCATCCGATTCTGAGAAAGTAGTGTTGGTCACACTTTGGGCATTATGTTAAGAAGGATAGTCAGAGGCCATGCAAAGTGGAAGAACTTTGTTGTTGCCTTTCAAGACATGGAAGAGCACATTGACCTCTGACTTTGTTGAAGAAGTTGGCCTTTGTTGGTTTGTACCCAAGGAAAAGAAAAATAAGAAGTTTTATTTTTACCAATCAAGAATGAATTCTTGAATAAAGCTAGAGGCAAAAATAATTTGCTCACCAAGTGAGCTTGTACAACAAGTTAGTTGTTATGATGGAAATTAAGACAGTTGTTTCATTCTAAAAGTAGTATTGACATTTGCTTGTCATCACTCATTGTTTTTTTTTTTATAAAGCTCTGACACCACTGTTAAGTCTTTGACGTGTGCTCTCATTTTCAAAGATAACAAGTGACACTGTTTACATTTGATTTTAAAAAATTGAATAATTAGGAACAAATTTGATTATTTTAACAATTTTTGTCACTGAATTAACAAGAACAAAAGTAAATTACCACCAAAAAAAATAAATTTCTATTTATTATATTATTAATAAAGTAAACTAATTTGAAATAATTATAAAATGTGTTATAAAAGAAGAAATTATGTTAGAGGAACAAAAAATATTTACTGTATATCCTTTTTATATTCATTTTGACTTTCTTGATTTCAAATTATATAAAATGTTACTGGATATTAAATGTTTTATCACACACAGCATATAATTCAATTATATCATTTACAGGTCTTTCAGTATTGTAGAAACAATGGAAAGTATGTATGCTATAACTTACAAATCCAATTTCTCAGTCCCAAAACTGAGTGTTCAGCAACTAATAGACTGTGACCACGGTAACAATGCGTGTAAAGGAGGTGATATATGTGAAGCATCCAAATGGGCATTGCTGGTAAATATCACTACCTGAAGCTATCTAACCTGTTTAATAAGTGCATATCTTGATAGTCATCTTATATTAGAACAATATTTATGAAACATCATTATCTTCATATGCCATACCGGTTGGCATCATCATGTCCTTCCTCAATCTTCTATCTACAGTGAATCGTATCAGTTCTGTTGTTGACTGTTTTCCATGCAATGACACCAAGCTATCCAGTATTTTCTCTCTTTGTCGTCCGCGATCTCTCTTTCCTTTTATTTTGCCAGTTGTAACCAAGTATTCCAACTTTCTTCTTCTTATGATGTGCCCGAAAAATGTTGATTGTTTCTTTCTGATGTTTTTTAGAAGTTCCCTTTTTGTGTTGGCCTCTTTGAGAATTAACTCATTGGTCTTTTTAGCTGTCCAGGGAACTTTCAACATTCTTCTGAAAAATCCCATCTCTGTGGCCTCTAATCGTCTTTTCATTTGTTTGTCTTCTGTCCATGATTCTCTTCCATTGGTCAGAATAGATTCTATATAGCACCGATGACTCTCTTTCTCACTTCTATGAGAAACAACTTTATGAAAGAACTCTCAGAATAAGTGGAAAATGCGTGGATGATTGTTATCCAAGTTCGTAATTTCATCCTTATTTGTTGCACTTACATATTTAAATTACATATTTGCTTAGTTTGCATATTCTGCCTTTTTAATGTTTTCAAAACATCATATATTTTTAATCCTAATCATACCATCTCAATGTCTTATTCACTAATTTCCTCTTTCTTTTTTCTTGGAACTCCCACTCATTCAATATTTCTTGGAAAGTAAACTGGACCTTACATGTTCATGGCCATGCTGAGATAAGGACTGGTATTTCGTGTTTGTTTTTTTAAATAGTATTTGTTGCTTTATATTTGATGAAGGCTTTTGCCAAAATATTTTAGTCTGTCTTGTGTCTCTATAGGTTTAGCTGCTTAATACCAATTTAAGTTTATTTTCCATGTTTTCTGCAGCTCAACTCGTGGCTCTGCATGATCTATATATCTATTGACCTTTCGAGCCATAGCCAGGCCCATAGGGCGTAGACCAAGATACTCCCTCTCTTGTCTGAATTTTTGTTCTAGCAGTTTTCAATTCTTTTAAAGATATTTTATCAAATCTCGCCATTAGTCTCTGTTCTGTGCAAGCAGCTCTATCTCATTGAGGGAGCCGATTCCTGCTGCTCTTGCCTCTCTCATCAATGTTCTTCTCAGTGTCTCTCTGGGTCTTCCTCTTTTCCTCTTACCTGTCGTTTCCCACATGAGAGCTTGCTTTGCTATTCGGTTATTATCTCTTCTCATCACATATCCAACATATGACCATCGTCTTTTCTTTATTACTGAAGATATTAGTGGTTGATTGGCGATTTCTCTAATTTCCTCGTTTTTTTTTAAAATTCGTTCCACACTATACCAAATATTTTCCGTAGACATTTATTTTCGAATGCGTTCAACTTTGTTTCTATATCTCTTGTTGTTTTCCAGCTTTCACATGCATATGTAAGTGTTGTTAGTACATTTGATTTGAATAGTCTAAGTTTTGTGTTTGTGCTGATGAGTTTTGATTTCTACAACTTTTCAAGGCTTCTGAAAGACATTGCTGCTTTAGCTATTCTGATTGTAATTTCTTTGCTTGTATCCCCTTCTCGATCAATGTGACTTCCAAGATAGATAAAGTGATTGATCTCTTCCACTGGTTTATTTTCCATGTATATTTTGTCGTCTGTTGGAATTAAGGTTTTCATGACTTTAGTCTTTTCATGATTGGTCTTGAGCCCAATTTTGCTGGCTATTGATGATAGTTCATTTGTGTTTTCCTGCATCGTTTTTATCTAACTGCTGATGAGAACTACTTCATCAGCAAAGTCGAGATCCTCCAAATGGTCTCCTTGTATCCATTCGATGCCTTTATTACTAGTGCAGATATTTAATATATTGTATGATATATATCTGCATTATATATTTAATATATTATATACTTTATATGTGTTCTTATCTCCATTGAAAATTGCAAACTATCTCATACTGTTTTAGTACATATTTGATTGATTAATCATATGCTTGTTGAAATAGGCTAGCCTTAATGTTATTGAGTATATGTGAGATGGAAACAGTCATCCTGTAGTCATTACAACATTTTGAACAAAGGAGTTAACATGATTTTTTTATTTTCTGCAAGGGTAACTACTATGTAGTAAAAAAAGTAAAGTACCCCCGTCACGCCAAGTGGTGTATAGGAAAATATGGTGTTAGTGACCCTATATTTTACAGACCTTCAGCACATGATTTTTGGGGTAATGTGGTCGGTATTACGCCCGTGCTGCTTTACTTTCCCTGAAAAAAAATCCGGTACCCATTTAAGGCTGGGTGAACCCGGAAGCCGTCGGTTGGGATCGAACCCTACCCCTTGTCCTTTGTAGTCCAGTTCACTAACCACTGAGCTATCGTGGCTCCCTAAACTACTATGTAGATTAGCCATATTTTACATTTTAATAAATGGAACATATATTTGCTAAACACATATCATCTTCATTGAAGATTGGTTGCCATGGTACACTATTTCATGCTGCCTCTAGCCTTAATGGTGCACAGTGCCAAAGGTTCACCTGTCCATTGCTTGTTGTTGTCAGACCACTTTAGTCTTTGATCTACCTTTGCCTCAATTACCTTGTACTTTCCCCTCCAAGATGACATTTAGTAAATTTCTGTGTCATTTTACTTGTCCTAATAATGTTATATTATTTTATTTGAAAACATGTTAAATATAATTCTTTCTTCATTTCAGCCATTTCTGAACTTCATTATTGTTTTCTTTTCTGTCCACCTAATTCTTTCTATTCTTCTTTTAAGTCCACTTTTCAAAATTTTCATTTTTCTTCTCTGTTTTCTTTTAGTTGTCCATGTTTCTGCTCCATAAAGTTGAATAGATATAATGTTTTATCATTCTCACTTTTAGTCCTGGTGCTATTTACTTTGATGTAGGTATATCAGCCTTGTTAAAAATGCTTTGTGCCATTCCTGTTCTTTTATTTATTTCCACCTTAAGTTTTGCGTCATCTGTTTTCACAAGACAAGACAGCTACATTCTTGAACTCTCTCCAGGTTCTTTTTATCTACCTTGTTAATCACCTGTAGGTTAGGTTTTGTTGGTATCTAATAATTATTAAAATTTTAGTCTTCTTAATATTTATATTCAATCCCATATTTTCTGCTCGTCTTGTTAATTTTTATAACTAATTGTTGTGGTTCTTTTGGGCTTTCTACCAGTAATACAATGTTGTTAACATATCTTAGGTTATTAATTATGCATCCATTGATGTTTAAGCTTGGCATTTCCATGATCAGATCTGTTCAGTGTAAACATTGAACAAACATGGAGATACAATACAGCACTGTCTGATTCTATTCTTTATATCATTTGGTGCAGAGTTCTCTATGTTATATCTTATCACTACTGTCTGTCCGTACTCTAAGTTATATATGAGACTTTTATGTCTGCATCATCAAGATTTATATATTTCAAATATTTTATCATTTGTTTATGTTGTGCTCTGTCAAAAGTTTTGGTGTAATGTATGAAGCACACATAAATCGGTTTGTTTACTTCTGTCTGTTATTTAAATTTTTATTATGAATATAATAATCCGCCTTTATGTCTTTTCCCTATTTCTCTCTTCCCGATTATGTTCTTATATATGTCTTGATCCTTCCAGTGCAGTTAGATGTTGTATAGGGTTCATAGTATTTTTTGCCTTCAAATCTCTATTATTGGCGAGATGTTCAATCTTATCCTACTAGTTATGCTTGCCAACTTTGCTTCTCTTATAAGTGTTCTTTGCAGTGTCTCTCAAGGTCTTTATCTTTTTCTGTATCCTGATGTTTCCCATAGAAGAGCCTGTTTTGAAATTCTTTTGATGCCTTTTCTCAACACATGCCCAAAATATGTCCTCTTCCTGATTGTAGATTAAATCATTGGTTACTGGGCCATTTCTCTTATCTTTCATAGTTGTTTGTCACTGATACTTTAGTTGTTTTGCTCATTTGTGTCTTTCCAGGAAGATAAAACACACATACTTTTTCTATTATACAATGTATGTTGAAAGTGATTAGAAGAAACTGTACCTTAAAATATAAATCTTTTGTGGTTAAAAATTACTGTAAGTACTGATTGATCAAATTACTACCTATTGCAAGGCTCTATACAGTTTTATTTTACTGAATAATGAACTAGGTATTGCATATGTTCATTTTTCTTACACAGGTTCACATTTCTGTGGGCAGGTAGATAGTATCACCATCAGGATAAAAGTTTAACCTCATTATTATTATAATTTTGTTTCTTTTTCAGAATGGAGTTGTTAATGCAAGCTTATATCCTCTGACTGATCGTAGTGACAACTGTAAGACAATATCAGCTTCCGTTCCACGTGTTTATGTCAAAGATTATTCTTGCAACAAGTCAGTAGGCCATTTTAACAAGCCATATGTTTTTGCTAGATAACTAACTTATTTGATGATAATGACTTGACTTGTAAACTTTTATGTCAAACCAGCCTACCAAAGATGGAATGTGTCAGCCAAGGCACATGATTAAGGGAAAAATCAGGACACACATGCACATGCAAGTACTGACCATGTGACCAGCTCATCGAGGATCATGTTGTTCTTACCCCTCCATCATGAAACAGGACAAGGAGTTAAGCTTGCATGATCACTAGACTTGAACGTTGAAGAATAAGAAGGATGTCACTGGTTGATGTGAGTTGTTAGCTTCTACACACAAAATGGTGAAGTGGTAGGCTGTAAAGATTACAGAAGTTGATGGAATATTTTAATGGTATAGATCTTGGGAGGAAGGAAATAGTTTAGTTTAGCATAGCCTAGCCTAGCCTAGCCTAGCCGAGCTGAGCTGAGCTGAGTTGAGTTGAGTTGAGTTGAGTTGAGTTGACAGGTTATCCTCAATGCACATCAAACTAGTCCTTCATTGCTCAGATCTCCTCCTAAGTATGTCTCTCAACATGCAACAACTAATGACACCAGTATTGTGTTGGTAGACAAGCATTTTCTGGCTTCCTAAATAGCACTTCCACCTTCTAATGATATTCATGTATGGTTGTGGATTCAGAGAGAAAGGAAATCTATCATAATATGACAGCAGATTTGTCTGTCATAATAGCAATGTCTATTTTAGGGTTAAGGCATAAAAATGCGAAGCTGCAGTAAAGCTGAATGTGAGGAAAAATTAAAAAATAGAAAAAAATAGTATGTAAGAAGCTTTATGTGATAAGTGGACGACACAGACTAAACGACGTTTCGCCCCAATAGGCCTTCAGCAGGAACAAACAAAAAAAAACACACACACAAAACTAATAACGTCTTTGTTTTAGTTGTTTCGTTATTAGTTTTGTGTGTGTTTTTTTTTTTGTTCCTGCTGAAGGCCTATTGGGCCAAAATGTCGTTTAGTCTGTGTCGTCCACTTATCACGTAAAGCTTCTTACATACCATTTTTTTCTATTTTTAATTTGTCCTCAATGTCTATTTTACCATATCTATATCTTTCTGCATAATCATTTTTGTGGGCTGAAACTACTTTATGGTTACATATGAACTTTATCATCTAAAGATTGTGAGTGCTTTCAGAGATGGACATGCTCCAGTCAACCCAACTATAAAAATGAGTTTAATAAATGTTTAACTTCACAAGCTGCAGTCTAGACCACAGAATCTATACTGTGAATGTCAGTCTCATTAGGTAATATAAAATCTATTTTTTTTTAAGTTTAGTTGTTACTCTAGTAAACAATACTTGAATAGAAAATTAAAAACACTGTAAATGTTATATCATACATTATTTATATCAGTTTTGTTCTTATTTACAAATCTTAAAACTGTTTTGCATAGAAGCAGTAACATTCAAAGAGTCATCTTTTATAATGTTGTCTGGTTTTTTTTTTTTTTTGTTTATTTACAATATTCACATGAACTTGTTTCATAAACTTTATTCTAAACTTATATTTTCTTCAGTATTTGCTTTCTCTAATCATGTATAAGCTTCAAAGGCAAGGAGATTGATATGCTGACACTCCTTGCAGAAAGAGGACCAATATCTGTTGCAGTTGATGCAACGACTTGGCATAATTATGTAGGTGGTATTATTCAGTTTCACTGTTCTGACAACATCAATCATGCTGTCCAGATTGTTGGCTATGATTTAACAGGTAATAAATCTAAGTCATTTTAGATAAATAGATTACTTAATACTATCCATAATAGACACCATTTGCTTAAATTCCATGAGAGAACCACAAAGCACTAAAAGACTGTATACCTTTTGGACTGATTTTGAATAAACAATTATAGATAGTTTCTTGTTGTTTTACTTCACTTATTACTCCTTATTTTATATTACAGTAAAGTCTCGATTATGCGGTACTCAATAATCCGGAATTCTCAATTTAACGGACTTTTTTTTTTTTTAATTATTATAGGGAGAAAGCTTGAATCATGTTTTGTTCAGTTAAATTAAATGCCTTTATCCGGAAATCGAAAACGCTACAACACGGTTTGTGCGCTGCGCTTACTTCTACAGGCTCTATCATTACACAATATTGCGTTTACAATAGTGTATTTACAGTAATATACTTCAAATAGGAGCGAACATATTTTATTCAATCCAGACATTGTGTCTCCAAATATTCCAAGTAAAAGCGACAGACAGTCTATATCTTCACTTTTTCCCCCGACTAAATGTTTTTGTCGGGAAATCTTAGTCGTGCCAAAAACACTTATCTACATGATTTTACAAATTTGCTTAATTTTCTCATAGCCTGCTTTAAATCTAAAGTTGGTCATGAATTTGTCAAAAATATGGCGTTTGACAGTCTGACCGAACATTAGAAGCAGACGTATTGTTTGTGAAAATTGAAGAGCCCATATCTTTGATGATTATAAATCAAAGGTTGAGCAGCCGGCGTGCAGTGACATAGAGATGGTGAGAAGAAAGGGGGAGGGGTTCAAAAATTACCGACTGGAAATTCAAAAAGAGTAAGATACAGAGTTTGACGTTAGTTTGTCTCAGACATTTGTGCAAGCTGAAATTCGTTCCATCAGTATAAATTATACATGATATGCTATAAACGCATGTGTGCATACTTTTTAACGGAATACATTTTTGTGTTAAATAATGGCCTCTGCGAGTGCAAACCACACCTCAATTTCCCGCAAAGGTAAACGCAAGCGAACTGTATTGACACTGAACCAGAAGATTGAAATCGCTAGTAGACTTGAAAAAGGCGTTAATCGCAACGTTTTGATGACTGAATTTGGCATAGCCTCTTCAACATTATATGACATACGAAATCAAAAAGATGAGTTGTTTAAGTTTGCGTCGGAGTCTGAAAGCAGCAACAATATACACCAGAGACGAAGTATGAAACGGCCAAAATTTGAAAAACTCGACGACGTCCTTTATGTGTGGTTTTTAGAAAGAAGAAGAAAAGGAATGCCAATATCAGGACCCATGTTGATAGAGAAAGCTAGTGAATGTCACACGAATTTAAATATTTCTGAGCATTGCAATTTTTCAATCATGTTTTTTCATAAATTTTGAGTTTGGTTTTCTTACTCTCGATTATCCAGAAAAATTCAATTATCCAGAATGGGTTCTTCCCCGAGCATTCCGGATAATCGAGACTTTACTGTATATCTTTATTTTATTATATCTTTATAAAGTGGAACAATATTAAAACAGGTAAATGAATTTAAATATTTAGAACTTTGTTAACTTCAAACGGAAGATGTACAAAAGAGGTGAGTTGCAGAGTGGCTCAGGCAAAAACAGCTTTCCAAAAAATGAGGAAGATACTATGCAATCCATTTTTGACAGTAGAAACAAGAAAAAGAGTTCTTAAATGTTATGTAGAGCCAGTCTTAACATATGGATGTGAATCATGGACAATAGGACAACAGACAAGAAAATCACTGGAGTCTGTAGAAATGTGGTTTTACAGAAGAATTTTGAGAATACCATGGACAGTTAAGAAGAGTAATGAAAATGTTCTGAAAGAGGTCAAAGCAAAAAAAAGCTAGTTTCCAATATTAGGAAGAAACAATCATCATTTTTTGGCCATGTAATGAGAAGAGAACAACTGGAATATATTGTGACAACAGGGAAAGTTGAGGGACGAAGAGATAGAGGGAAGCAAAGAGAAAAAATAACAGACAGCTTAAGAGAATGGCTTGGCAGAATGTCAACAACAGAAATGATTAATAACTGTCGAGATAGAAAGTTGTGGAGGGACATGATCACCTACGCCAGCAGGCCCTATACTTGATGATGATGATCTTTATTTTATCAGACATCCCTTAACTTGGTTTCCTCATGACTTTCTCAACCATGCTAGGACATTTTTTAATACTTGTCCATATAATTTAGATTGTTTCATTGAAATCATTTCAATAGCATTAAAGGATTAAACAAATTATTGGAATACTGGTCAATATGGCAGATAGGCGGCAAGAACCATTAGGCTCAGTCTGAAAAGTGTTCCTTGTTGCAGTTTCCTTATATTTCAAGTCTGGCTTGCTGCCGGAGCTACTGAGTTTAGTTCTCTGTGCACACTGTGAGCTGTGATTTTCATCCAGATTGTGTTTTGATATCCCAAATTCTTACGATGAATGATGATATCATATGATGAAGGACAGTTCATCCGTGTTCACTTTTGCTGCCGCTTGTCCTTATGTCTTTTTACGTGTGCTGAAGCTGCTATGATGGGGACTGCAGCTGCTTTTCTTTGTTTGGATCCTTCAATGAGATGAGTTTTAATTCAGATGATTCCACCAGCACGGGCTGATGACCAATTATGGATTTTAATTCATTTGCAGTAATACAGGGGCCTTTGATTAACTATAATCATAACAATAAACAAATGTGCTTCTATGAAGGATGACCATAGTTATTGAGCTAAGAACCACTTTTGTTTTGTCATGACCAGTTTATTTATGATTTGCAACATTGTTCCTCTCTCTCTCTTCCCATGTTATCAAATTTCTTCTATTTTAAATATATATTTTTGTACACGTTTTAAGCTTGTAAAGTCTTTTCTATTCATAGATTCAGTTTCACTGCAGTCAGGGCATCCCTGTATCTGTTCCACTACCCATCCCAGCATTTCTTGAAGCGTATGCAGACTGGCAGTTCCTTTAAGTGTTGATTGTAGATACATATTATTTTCCCCACTAAGCCCTCCAGATCAACCAGACCCCTTTTCTACCTTAAGACTCATCAGTCTGTAAATATATAAATCCTTGTCCCACCCATCCCCCTTCTCTTCTCTTAAGGAATGGAGAACAAACTTGGCAATGTTCTCTTTGTACAGAGTCAGGCCTCACTCAGTGCCAGAGCTGCCAGTGAGCTTATCCGCTATTGTACTCGAGTAGTACAAAAATACAAATTTTCAACTCAAATGTTAAGTCGGTCCTATTATATGGCTGTGAAACATGGAGAATAACAAAATTGACAATCACGAAGGTACAGACGTTCATTAATGGATGCTTGCGCAGAATAAAGGGATGGAAATGGCAGGACAAAGTCACTAACGTGGAATTATGGAAATGTACCAGTCAAATACCAGTGGATAAAGAGATACAGCGAAGACGATGGCGATAGATAGGACGCACACTACGGAAGCCAACTGAGAGTATTACACAACAGGCCCTTTTTTGGAATCCCCAGGGGAAAAGACAAAGAGGAAGACCAAGGAATTCTTGGAGAAGACAGATTGAAGCAGAGGTGAAGATGATGGGGAAGACATGGAATGATCTTAAAAGAATTGCAAAAAACAGAACGACTTGGAAAGTGTTTGTTGAAGACCTATGCTCCACTGGGAGCTGAAAGGTAGAAGAAGAAGAAGAATTTGACGTAAACTGTAATTTATCATATTTAACAGTTGAGATTGAATATTTACTTCAATTTATTTAACATTATTTATCAATATAATAATTAATTTAAAATAATAATTTATATAGGTTGAAATATTGCCAGCATTTTTCTCTAGGTCATAAAGGATAACTGCTCATTTTGGTAAGGATAGTTAAGACAAACATAAGTATGTAGATATAATTTGTAATTTTTTTCTACACTTATAGGTGATGTTCCATTCTATATAATGCGCAATTCTTGGGGTGCAGATTTCGGTGACCATGGCTTCATTTATGTCAAATATGGTGAAAACCTTTGTGGTAAGAACACCTTAAACATGACTGTTGGCTGCCAAAATAATTTCTACTGTGTTTAATGATGCATTAAAAATTTTCCAATAAGTACTTTATAGTAGCCAAAAAAAATCTTATTTTGAAAACTAAATTATTATTTTTCATTTTCATTATTCATCATGAAAAGGAAATCAATAACAGCAAGACAGAAGTAATTAACATTGCAAAAGAAAAACAGAATATCAAAATAATGTTAGATTTTGCAGGTAATTAAAACAAGTGGAGGAATTTAAATACCTAGGAATTTAAATGCCTGATGACAAATGGTAATTCACAAACAGCAGAGATAGACTCAAGATGCAACAAAGCTTGTCAAGTCATTGGACAAATGTCACCACTACTGTCCAATTAAGAAATAACCCTAGAAGCAGAATGTGCACACAACAATACAACCTTCATTCTAATGCTATGCTACAAATGTCAGACCTGAATGCTAGACTCCAGAACAATAAAAAATATAATTACCATCAAAGTTAAATGTATTAGATGCATGACAGGGATTAGCCTAAGAGATAGATCAGAGGTGATCAGAACTAAGAAAAAAGTTAGGAATGATTCACATCATTAAAATGGGCCTAAACAACTAAATAAAGAAACAACTGATAAAATGGTTTGGCCACATGAGACAGAAAGAGCAAAATGTGACAAATGAACCCTCAAAAGAGGCTACAAGACCCAAGGGCTGACCTAAAAAGAAGATGAATTTAAAGAATATTATAAACATTAGGAAACATAACAGCAGGAGAGGCCACAGAAGATAAGAATGGCCAACAGAAGAGCAAAAGACAGCAGACTATATCTTCCTTTGATGCTGATAGCAAATGAAAAGAAAGACACAAGAAAGATGTTTGTTACATTGTATCACATTGTGTCTGCTGCAATTGTTTGCTATTTTCATTCTAACTTGTCTAGTTTTGTCATTACAAATATTTGGAATTGGGTTCATCTTTGCTACATGATTCCTGGTCACATGACCAGGCTAACTAGATGATTCATGGGACAAATGTGGACTTGTTTATCAGTGATGGTCTAACACCTGCAGTTAATTATGTATCAATGGCTGCTATCAGCTAATGTGTTGACTGTGTCCTGATCATTAAAAACTAGATCTAAATTTATTCTAAACTATGTTTGATTTATGCAAGAAAAATTACTTTAATCTGTGAATATATATTATGTGTATATCTGTAAATACACACAGTATTATATTATGTTATATTTATTACATTTCTACAAAATAACAGTTTGTTCTAAAGGGATTTTTCAGAAGCTGTAATGTTGAGTTTTAAGAGTAGGCCTTCTTGCCAATAGGGAGCCGGGACAGCTCAGTGGTTAGTGAACTGGACTACAAAGGACAAGTGGTCGGGTTCAATCCTGATCAATGGCTTCCAGGTTCACCCAGCCTTAAATGGGTACCGGATTTTTTTCTAGGAAAGTAAGCAGCACAGGCGTAATAACGACCACATTACCCCAAAAATCATGTGCTGAAGGTCTGTAAAAATTATGGTCACTATCACCATATTATGGTCACCACTTGACATGACGGGGCTCTTTACTTACTTACTTACTACTTGCCAATGGGACAACTTACCATATTTCCACTTTATTGTGTGCTTGGTTAGAGTTGATTTTGTGAACTATTATATGTTTAGAGCTCCTAATTTAGGGAATTGTAAGTAAATAAGCTTTTTCTTACAAATTACAGCTATTGTTTTAACAAATGGTGTGAGATATTCTTCTCGTTAAGGATGCAATGATATGAATATTCCTTTAGTAACCATAGGAGAGAAAATAGTTTTTGTAAAATCATTTTATTCTCTAAAATTGTGTTGCAGGTGTGGCGCTAGAGGTCTCTCATCTGAATGTTACTAACTATAAATGAATTCCAACTTGATTTATTTTGCTACATGTTCTTCAATTTATAACATTCCTTTCTACCACATGCCAAAGACAAAGAATCCATAAACTGTTAAATAAGTGGTAATTTTAATTATATGTCCTGTGGGACAATATAGTTAATAAACTTATTTAGTAATTTTGTGTATTTAACCTTGAATTATTTTAAGAGGCTTCAGTCTGTTTCATAATGATTAAAAAAAATTAATGTATGTTGTTTAATTACTCTGAATTATATTTTATCTACATAAATTTATATATAAATATGTTTATGTATGTATGTACATGGTGTTTTTTTGTATTATTTATAAATTGCAGCAAATGTATCACAATAATTAATTACTATTGTAGTTTTCAGAATAGCTAAAGCAGCAATATCTTTCAGAAGCCTTGAAAAGTTGTGGAAATCAAAACTCATCAGCACAAACACAAAACTTAGGCTATTCAAATCAAATGTACTATCAACCCTTACGTATGCGTGTGAAAGCTGGAAAACAACAAGAGATATAGAAACAAAGTTGAACACATTAGAAAATAAATGTCTAAGGAAAATACTTGGTATAGTGTGGAACAAATTCAAAACAAACGAGGAAATTAGAGAAATCGCCAATCAACCACTAATATCTTCAGTAATAAAGAAAAGATAACGGTCATATGTTGGACATGTGATGAGAAGAGATAATAACCGAATAGCAAAGCAAGCCCTCATGTGGGAAACAACAGGTAAGAGGAAAAGAGGAAGACCCAGGGAGACACTGAGAAGAACATTGATGAGAGAGGCAAGAGCAACAGGAATCGGCTCCCTCAATGAGATAGAGCTGCTTGCACAGAACAGAGACAAATGGCGAGATTTGATAAAATATCTTTAAAAGAATTGGAAACTGCTAGAACAAAAATTCAGATAAGAGAGGGAGTATCTTGGTCTACGCCCAATAGGCCGGCTATGGCTCGAAAGGTCAATAGATAGATAGAATGTAGTTTTATACGTATTAGTTTATGCATTATGAGAGCTGCCATTGCTCAGTATTTATCGTACTGGACCATTAAAGACAGTAGATCTGATTCAATCCTGATCGATGGCTTCCAAGTTCACCCATCCTTAAATGGGTACTGGATTTCTCTGAAAAAGAAAGATCATTATCATCAGGTGCCATAATGGTTGGCACAGGAGATCATCTCTCTCCACATCACTCAGTTCTTTATACATATCATTATCTCAGTCAGTGATCTTCTCTTATACCATTTGGATAAGCTGTTCAGTATTTTTTCTCTTGATTTTCCTCTGCTCTTCATCCCATTCATTTTGCCTGCTGTTAAGTATTCTCAGTTCCTTTTTTCGCATGTCATGCCCAATAAATATAGATTGTCTCTTCCTTATGATTTTGATATTTCTGGTTTCTCGAGTTTGTTTTAAATTTCTTCATTTGTAATTTTTTCCATCCATGGAATTTGTAGCATTCTACTGATAAACAACATCTCAGTTACTTGTAATGTTCTTTGTGTTGTCTTACTTATCATCCATGGCGCACTTCCATATAGTAGAACATGTTTAATGTAGCACTTTAGGACACATTTTCTAACATTAATTAACAATGTGATTTGTTATATAGGATGTTTTTCATGTGATGGAATTCTGTCTTTGCTTGTCCTATTCTGCTTCTAATTTCTGCAGTGCATCTGCCATCTGATGTTGTTAAGAAAGATGGCACTGGAATAATACCGACTACAATACCAGAAAAATAATGTGCCAAAATTCTTTAAAAATGTGGGCACTAACACCATATTCTCTCTCTCCCACAAAATGGTTTGATGAAGCTCTTTCTTTTCTTTTTATTTTTTGTATAATTAAAGAATAATTGTACACAGTAACTATGCATATTTTAATGCTAATACCAGCACTACGAGACATTAAATTAATCAAGTTTGGCAGTCAAAGCCAAAATCTTCCAGGTCATTCTGCAGTAAAAAATCAGAGCTTTCAATTCTATTCTATTTATGGAATCAGTTTTATTGCAGTTGGGGCATCCTAATATCCATTTCATTGCATGTCCCAGCATTTCTCAAAGCATATACAGACTGATTGTTCCTATAAGGCATTGTTGATTATAATCGGAGCTTTCAATGCCCATCTATTCACCTACTTTCTCATTTGTTTCAGGTTTTATAAAAGTCATAGAAGTTGGTCCATTTTAAATGCATGATGTTCATTTGATATTTCTCATGATGTAAATTTATTTTTTGTCAATCTAATTGTGTTTTTACTAGATTCTTTATTAGTTGAAGACTTTCCCTAATTTGTGTAACATATTTTCTATTAGTTGTAAACAGTACTTGTTTAATTTTAAATTATTTAAATGCCACATTTTTTAATGTGAAGAACTAAGTTTTAAAACATTTTTTTAAAGAATCAGTTCATTTGACTTCCCAATTATCAACTGCTTATTATCATTTTGTGATAAAAGTTCATTATAAATCCAGCCACATGTGGGATTGTGCCCTTTGATCCAAAGTTATATTATAGTATCTACATTTGTTTTTAGAGAGCAGTAGAGAGAAGTGGGTGGTACAGAAATAAGACATCAACCACTAAACAAGACGGTCCTCAATTCTGAATCCAGCCACATGTGGGATTGTGCCCTTTGATCCAAAGTTATATTAAAGCATCTACATTTGTTTTTAGAGAGCAGCAGGAGCACAGTGATTGTGTGCTGGCTTGGCAATGAAGTGAATGATGATTCGATCACAACTTTTCACTCTCCAAATGGCCAAACTGAAAAAAATGGGTAACAACTGGTTTGGTGATTTGGGGAAGGTAACAATGAGGAAGAGAGCACTGGGCCTTTTATCTCCAAATGCTTTGGCCTAATCTGGTGAAGGCTAATACTTCACTCCTTGATGAGATTCAAATATGTCACAGAATAAGCCATACCTTTACATTTCTTTGATTATTATTTTTTCGGCGACTAAAGTATTTCACTTTCTTGAAAAATTTTCCAGGTGATATTGAGTGTGGGTCACCTCAGTAGGTGGTGCCTGGGGTTTTCTTTTAACATATTCGTTACCAAGGGGTTCAAGATGCGGAGGCCAGGCCAATTTTCTGAATTTAAAAAAAATTCAAATAACAGTCAGAAAATAAACTGGAAATTGATCTTGTTGTTGCGTTCACCAGCTTTCATATCTGACAAAGTCAAGACTAGGAACTGAATTTTGCGCGTTAATCCATTTTTCTCTGGCATCCATGTGCACAGGGGTCCTTCGCCACACAGGCAGATAACTCCGACTAGTCGGAGCTACTCATGTTTTTTTTCCGTCGATGAGTAACTGATGTTTCAAGCCGGGTCTCGCTGCTGAGACCAGGGGTGGTTGCCGCAGAGAGAAATCATAAATAAAAATCCCAACTGGTGTAGCCGAGATTTGAACCTACAACCTCTCTGTCTCGAGGCCGGCATCTTGCCTTGAGACCAACAAGCCCCCCATGGACTGGGAATATGAGGAAACTGCAACAAGGAACACTTTTCATGCATAGCCTTCAATGGTTCCTGCGCCTACCCACCATATACCCCGAAGTTCATGTCATCCTGAAAATGATGATCGTCATATTTTTTTTTTATGTATAACGCTTGATGATGTTAGGCCATCGTTGTTGACTCCAATTCCGAATATATAAACACACAGTTTGTTGTCAGATTATCCCCGTTGCACATCAAACAACAGACCATAAGATTAGCATAAGGCCGTTCTAGGGATTTACGATGAGCCATTACGATGACGTAGCACACATAACAATGTCGCACTCACAGCAATGATGCGCCCTTTAGATTCTTGATTACTCTAGTGAATGCAGCCCACGACGAACAAAACACATTGCAAATTCCCTAAAGAGATAAAACTGCACGAAGCATTTCACATTAATGAGTAACATGGAAATAAGTTGCGTCAAGGAATTCCAACAATGGTCATGAACAGCACTAATGTGACATAAAGCGCAGAACAAGTCTAGATGGTGGAAGGTCACATTCACAACACTTGATTTGTCAAAAAGGGACTGTTGCTGGCATATGACTTCGCTTTAGTTGCACAGATGTAATAAATAGATCATCATTTTGACTTTAACACAGAAAAGTGCAACGGAGAACCGAAATTAATCATACCCCAACTGCACTTTCTGCAGCGATCGAGAGGACGTAGACTAGATCTGTCATCTTGGAGATGGAAGTAAAAAAAAAACAACAAAAACTGAAATTGATCTAAAACACACAGTTTGTTCGTACAGTTTGCTCTAAAAGTCAGAAAAGAGATCAAATAAGAGAACTTCAAGTTTTTGTGGAAATAATTGTGGAAACATCAATAAATTAATAGCTGCAAAATGCAACTCCTGATTTTCTCATCCTGATTACTAGTTGTATGGAATGTGTTAATGTGTACACAGCAGCAATCTAGAGTGTGTTGTAGTTTGTCTTTTTTTGTTAAGTATTATTAAGAAAACATTTTGATAGTTGTAAACATTTCCAGCTAGTACAGCATTTTATTTTCCCACCTTAAAAACATTACAATAGCAAAAAGATTCTTTCTAGCATTTTAAATGATTATAGATAATGTAATAATGATTGCTTTTTTCCAGATTTTTATTACCATCAGTGTCTTTTTGTTTATTCATTTTTGTTTTTATTCAGTAATGTATAGCTATATTAATTTCCTTTGAATCTTTTGAAAACTGTTGTTAACGATTAATTTTGATGTAATTTTTAGCTCAATTTTAGCATTATTTACTTCCCCACCTTTTTCTATCTTTTCTTATATGTTGCAATCTACTTACAATATTTGTCTACTGAGTACTTTCACAGGTAGATGTATAATAGCTGTTTATATTTATATACAAAATATCTTTTGCCTTTTCAATCAGCAGATGTTGCTTACACTTTTGCCAAACAATAATAAAATGAATTAATATTTACTGGGGAGCCACAGTAGTTCAGTGCAATGGTCATTGAATTACTAAGAGCAAGAGGTTGGGTTCAGCCCTGATTGACGGCTTCCATGTTCAATGAATCTTAAATGGCTACTGAAGTTTTCTGGGAAAAAGGAACGGTATGGGCATAATACTGACCACATTAATCCCAAAAATAACATGCTAAAGATTTATAAAAGAAATATGGGCACTAACACTATATTCTCTTTACACCTTGTGATATGACGGTGCTCATTTCTTTCTACTTTTCTAATCATTTCTGAGAAGGTATAGCACTTAATTTTGCGTTTAAAAAAAAATTAATTTTGTCACATCAGCATCGAATTCCATCTCCACAATGAAGGTTGGCTACCATGGAGCGCCATTCTGCTCTGACTCTTGCTTTGATGGTGCAGGTTGTCATAGGCTGATTTGTCCATCTTTTGATGTTACTCGTCCATGTTAGTCTTGGTCTGCCTCTTTTACCTTGTATTTTCCCCTCCAGGATTATTTTTAGTAGGCTGTTGTGTCTTTTTACATGGCCCAAAAATCACATTTGTCTTGTTTGAATTGTGTTTAGTAGTTCTCTTTTCAATTTTAGTTGTTTTAAGACTTTGTCGTTTGTTTTCTTTTCCTTCCATCCAATTCTACCTATTCTTCTAAATATCCACATTTCAAAGGCTTCAATTCTCTGTTCTGTTTTCTTGTCTAATGTCCATGTTTCTGCACCATATAGGAATATTGAGAAGATGTAACAATTTGCTATTCTTAGTTTTAGCCCTGGAGTTATTTGTTTTGATGTTAGTATGTTCTTCATGACATTAAAATTACTTTTAAGCCATTCCTATTCTTTTGTTAATTCAGTTGTACATTTTCCATCACTGGTTATAGTATGTCCAAGGTAGTTGTAGCTCTGAACTGTCTCCAAGTCTATTCATTCACTTTTGATATCCACCTGTGGGTTTTGAGTATTTCCTTTGTTTATGATCATAGTTTTAGTCTTTTTGATATTCATATCTAGTCTGCATCAAGCAACACGATGTTAAAGAGCAAATAGCTCACAGCTAAGGGGAATAAGTAAAGTTAAAGAGTTTTCTGTTATCAGCTGTAGGACATTGTCTTTATTTAATTGGGAGATATAATCTAAAATTATCTGCAGTGTTATCGGTTACTAGCTAGTTAATTAAAAAATTTCATATTAATTTTGTGTGGTGAAGAAAAAATCTGGAATGGATGTGTGTCACAACTAGTGTAAAATTTGCCATTTTAATCTGGCACTGAGATCAAAAATATACAATATATTAAACAGAAGTCAAAGTAATAATAAGTGATGTGCATTTTTCTATAAATATGCTGCCTAAGTTTGTTTAATTTTGAATAATACTTTCCATATATTAAGTATTTATTTTAAGTTTACTTTGTGTATATTGATGGTTTTTGTCTATAAAATTTATGCATTTATGTGGAATATAAAAACTTAAAATATTTTTATATAAAACAGCGTTATCTGAAATGGTAATTATTTTTAGGACTTCACACATTAAATGTACACAGCTGTAACCTCATACTTGTTTGTGTTTTATTCTGTAGTTATTTATAATTGAATGGTCTTATATACCTCACTAATGGCACAATCATTGTCTAAATCACATGCTAACAAAATAGGATGTTAGTTTTTAGAACTAAAGATTAAGTGTATGCATCCTTTAAAAAAATAACTTGAAAGCTGGAAAACATCAAAAGAGATTGAGAAAAAAACTAAACGCTTTTGAAGACAAATGCCCTTGAAAAATACTTTGTGTACAAATGGAATGAATTCAAGACTAATATTGAAATAAGAGAAATGGCCATGCAACCAAAGATCTCATCTATAATTAAGGAAAGAAGATGGACATATGTCGGGCATGTGCTGAGAATAGACAACAAGAGGATTCCAAAATAGGCTCTTCTATGGAAAACATCAGGATACAGAAAAGGTGTAAGACCTAAAGAGACACTAAAAAGAACACTTATAAGAGAAGCAAAGTTGGCAGGCATAGACTCATTAGATAAGATTGAACATCTCGCCCAAAATAGAGATGGGTGGGACAAAAACACTACAAGCCTTGCAATGTTTAATGGCGCTGGTAGGATCAAGAATCAAGAATTCTTTAAAAGCAGATCAGCATTATGTTGATCACAAGATCAATACTCAGTTCACCACAACATTCACAGGAACTCTTTTCTTCCAGAGTTTATTGGGCTTCCTGTTGCAATTATTTTACTGCTGACTTGTAAATCATATTTAATAGATGACTAAATTATAAATATATGATAACTGAGTGTGTTAAAAAAACAAAGTGAAGAGCAAAATCTCTATGTACACATATAGAAAACTAGATCATGTCCTTTGAAAAAAAGAAAAAGCCAACTGAAAATCATCATCAACAAGGAATAAATTTTTTTATTTTTGCATTCACCAGCTTTCACCTCTGGTGAAGTCCCTTGAGACTTGGAACTCAATTTTGCTTGTTAATATATTTTTCCCTGGCAGTATAGGCAGATAACTTCACCTTTGGAAGTACTCATGTTTTTTCAGTTGATGAGTAATTGACTTTTCAAACCAGACCTCGCTTCTGAGACCAGGGGTGGTTGCCGCAGAGAGAAATGACAAATAAAAATCCCAACTGGTGCAACCGTGATTTGAACTCACAACCTCTCTGTCTCGAGACCGGCATCTTGCCTCAAGATCAACCAGTCCTCCTAATGAAGAACTTGAAATCATAACAAACTTTGAATATCTGGGATCTATTAATCAAATGCCATGAAGAATATGTGGCACAATATCAGCAAGGCAGTAAAATTAAAATTAATGAGGATATGTATCTTCCTAATAGCAATATATGTTGGTAAATCATGGACAATCTTGTAAACAGCAAGAGGAAATTAGACCTTGGTCTGTTATTTTACTACAACATATAAAGAATTTAAAGATAAGCTGTCACACACCTGAACAATAAAACAGATATCTCTGATGACAAAACGTGTTTGCAGACATTTGTTAAATTCACAGATACTGTAATATCTTAACTGGACAAACGGTTTAGTATGCAAGCCTTGAAATTAATTTCAGCATGTTCAGTTTTTGAATCATCATCATCATCGAGTGCCGTCTACGCAACGAAGGTTGGCTACCATGGAGCACCATTCTGCTCTGTCTCTTGCTTTGATGGTGCAGGTTGTCATAGGCTGATCTGTCCATATTTTGATGTTACTCATCCATGTTAGTCTTGGTCTGCCTCTGCCTCTTTTACCTTGTATTTTCCCCTCCAGGATTACTTTTAGTAGGCTATTGTCTTTTAACATGGCCCAAAAATCACATTTGTCTTGTTTGAATTGTGCTTAGTAGTTCTCTTTTCATTTTTAGTTGTTTTAAGACTTCATCGTTTGTTTTCTTGTCCTTCCATCAAATTCTGCCTATTCTTCTGTATCTCCACATTTCAAAGGCTTTAATTCTCTGTTCTGTTTTCATGTCTAATGTCCATGTTTCTGCATCATATAGGAATATTGAGAAGATGTAAAATTTTGCTCTTCTTAGTTTTAGCCCTGGTGTTATTTGTTTTGATGTTAGTATGTTCTTCATGACATTAAAATTACTTGTTGCCATTCCTATTCTTTTGTTTATTTCAGCTGTACATTTTCCATCACTGGTTATAGTATGTCCAAGGTAGTTGTAGTTCTGAACTGTCTCCAGGTCTATTCCTTCAATTTTGATATCCACTTGTGGGTTTTGAGTATTTTCTTTGTTTATGATCATAGTTTTAGTCTTTTTGATATTCATATCTAGTCCATATTTTTTGCTTGTCATGTTCATTTCATTAAGTAATTGTTGTAGATCTTTAGGATTTTCTGCTAGTAGTACAGTATCATCAGCATATCTTAGGTTATTGATTATCTTTCCATTAATTTGTAGGCCTGGCATCTCTATGATGTTTTTAAAGATTTGCTCAGTGTATAAATTGAACAAGTTTGGTGATAGGATGCATCCCTGTCTTACTCCTCTTTTTATATCAATGGGTGTAGAGTTCTCTTTGTTATATTATTATTGCTGTTTGCTCCCAGTATATATTACATATTAGTCATATGTTCTCTTTGTTATATTTATATTATTGCTGTTTGCTCCCATCGTATATTTTACATATCTTAGTCATAAGTCCATGTCATCTAGATGTATCTCTTTTAGGCATTCTATAAGTTGTTTGTGGTGTACTCTATCAAAAGCTTTAGTGTAGATTTTAAAATAATTTCCTCACATTCAGCAGATAAAAAAGAGTCAGATGTTAATACTCTGTGTTAGTATATACATGACATAGATCAAGATCATTTGCAAGCAGATCTGAAGTCTTTCAAATATTTGGCCTCAAATGTGAATGACAAGGTATCACCATTAAAATATATTCTTCAATCTTCAATTGATTATGGCAAAATGAAAAATACTATGTGTAAAATTATTGACTGTGCCAATATAAACAGCCACTATTTAAAAGTCTTTTAGCGCTATGAAGAAAATAATGAGTCCACTAAAAAAACCAGTTAGGTGATAGTTAACTGGATCACTGCATGAGAATTTCTATTGAAGGAGAAGAGGTTCCAAGTGAGGCATTCTTACGCAAAGGTATGGAGTGCTATGCCATTAAACCACAAGGGAGAGTACGGCTGCTTTAAATGAGGACCTAAAAAAGATATTACAGGTAAGTGAGAGATATTATTTAAGACTTTATGAACTGTCTTTACTTATATGCCGCCCCCCCCCCCTCTTTTCAGATTAGAAAAACACCCCACTCCTGCAATTTTTTTTTCTGAAAACACTGATGAACATCTAACACCTATGGGTTTGCCCGGAGTGCCGCGATGCCAAAAATAACGGCTACAAACAACGAATTTAAAATTAATATCTATATTTTTTTTCATAAAATTTATGCTTCAATCACACGATTTAGATTTTCAAAAATGAAAAGATATCAAATGGAGGTGGTGTGTACATTGTTTGTGTGTTTTGTTTTTTTTTGTTGGGGGGGGGGGGGGGGTGTTATTCTCTATCAAAGGCCTCATGAAGCTTTACTCTGGCAGTGCGTACACTTATTAATCATCTGCAAAAAAGATGTCAGTAAATAACCGCAAGTCGGTACGGCATACGTTATGATAGATGAGGCAATTACAGTCTCTAATTATCACTGTCATTTGACAGCAGTCAAGTATAAATGATAGAGCGTATTCACTGTCAGCAAATATTGTAATAGTTAACACAACATGATATAGAATTGAATGAAAGGACATTGAGATTTTTTTTCAGTCAAAAAGTTATGTATATAACTATGATATAAAATACAATTATGTTTAACTTTTCGTGTTTTTGTTGTTGTTCTTAATTAGGCCGATACTTTAACTTTAATACTTTTATTTAATACTAAGCTCATCGTACGTACTGTTTTCAACGGTTCCGTTTATTTTTTTTTTTTAAATATAAATGCCACTTTTATCCCACATGTTTTAAAAAAGACTGCCGAACTTTTTAACGAATAATTAGTTTCGTTTAGTTTAGTATTTTTTAGTTTTAGTTTAGTTTAGTCGACAGGTCACCTCGTTGCACATCGAACCAGTTCATAAGTACTCAGATACCTTCCGAAGTATATCCCTTAACACTTAACATGTATAAATTAACGACATCTGTGCTGTGTTGACTGAAATGTCTTTGGATTCCAGCGAAGCGCTCGCGTCTGACATGCATATTCCCCATTGACATAATATTTGTGCAGTATGGTTTCGGATTCAGGGTCATTTTTTTTTTTTTTTTTTTTCGTCCATTGTTATTCAGGATGTCAACGCCTTTGTCTTTTCGCATTCAACAACAGCCAAACTTAAACTGGGCCTCCCCAGAGACCCAACCACTGCCGTCGAACCCAACCAGTTGCGATTTTTCTGAGCATATTCATTGAGTCACCGAGGAAACGCACATGTATAAATCTTGTGTCTCAAGTTATGCCATTGTTTTAGTAGCTGACATAACTTTCACGACCAGGGTGAAAGGTTAGCGCAATCGATAGGCGGTTGGCTTACCACGGCAACAGCCGGGGTTCGTACCCTGGCGAGGACACCTGGGTTTTACTAATTCCCTAAAAATTAGTAAATCTGCCTACATGGCGAGGGGCATCCTGTAATGGGATAAAACAGACTTTACACGCAAAATTTCAAAATTGAGTGGGTGGGACTTCGTCAGAGGTCAAAGCTGACGAAAGCGAACGAACGAACTTTCACGACCAAACTTATAGTCAATGTTTTAGTAACTGACATAACTTCACGACCAAACTACTTATAGTCAATGTTTTAGTAGCTGACATAACTTCCACGACCAAAAAAAGCATCACTGTATGCTCTCACAGTTCTACCTCCAACGATGAATAATTAATATTATATCACCCGCTAGCGTTCCGTTTTTGCCGCTATAATGTTCCGTTTTTGCCGCTATAATGTTCTGTTTTTCCGCCATAATGTTCCGTTTTTGTCCCAATTAAGTAAAGTCAGCCAACCTATTTTACTTTGTGTTACTAGATTATTCTTTTTACTTCAGGTGAACGAATGAAGAAGCGGTGGAATTCTGTATCTATTTTCTTCAAAGATTGCAGTTAACTTTGCCTTAGCTAAAGTAGACCATTATCTGTTTTCTCCTAACACTGCAATTATATTTATATTTGTATAGTATGTAGTGGTTATTTTTCTTACTGTTTTTGCACCTAGGGTCCAGGACTGGCATTAGTAGCACGTTGGGATGAAGATTGTATTGTAGTATCCGTTTTGCCTCTAGAGTTATTTCTTTGTGGGACATTAGTTGTAATAGCTGTCCAATAATTTGACAAGCTTTGTTGCATCTTGAGTCTATTTCTGTTGTATGTGAATTGTCGCTTGTCACTAGACTTCCTAGGTATTTAAATTCCTCTACTTGTTTTAGTTGTTCGTCGTCAATAGTTATATTGATGTTGTTTCTATTTTGCTACTTTCATGACTTATATTTTGTTGATGTTGATTTTCACGTTGTATTTTGTGCGTGTGCTGTTGTGTCTATTTCAGTTTTCTTGTAGGTCTTATATTTTTCCATGTATTAGTGCCTGAACGTCAGTAAATCATCATCATCATCATTGAGTGCCGTCTCAGCATCGAAGGTTGGCTACCATGGAGAGCCATTCCACTCTGTCTCTTGCTTTAATGGTGCAGATTGTCATAGGTTGACTTGTCCATCTTTTGATGTTACTCGTCCATGTTAGTCTTGGTCTGCCTCTGCCTATTTTAGCTTGTATTTTCCCTTCCAATATTACTTTTATTAAGCTGTTGTGCGTCAGTAAATAGAAGCTCGTGTATCTCCTCTGTCTCTGGTGGGTTGGCTAACATTGCAATTATATTTATCTTTTTAGAGCAATGCTGTTAAAAACATTTTGTACTTAACTTCATCGACTTCAAAAAAGCATTTGATAGTATTCATAGAGATTCTTTGTGGAAAATTCTGAAGAATTATGGCTTACCATAAAAAATCATAAATATTATCAAAGACATGTATGATGGTTACACATGTGCAGTTCGAACAGAGGAAGGACTGAGCGAATGTTTCCCAATAGAAACTAGGGTTAAACAAGTATGTATTTTATCGCCCTTGTTATTTGGAATTGTTATGGACTTCATAATGAAGAAATGCTGCACTGGTAATAAAGGCATCGAATGGATACAAGGAGACCATTTGGAGGACCTCGACTTTGCTGATGACAAAGTTGTCATCAGCAGTCAGATAAAAACGATGCAGGAAAACACAAATGAACTATCATCAATAGACAGCAAAATTGGGCTTGAGATCAAGCATGAAAAGACTAAAGTCATGAAAAGTTTAATTCCAACAGACGACAAAATATACATGGAAAACAAACCAGTAGAAGAGATCGATCACTTTATCTATCTTGGAAGTCACATTGATCGAGAAGGGGATACAAGTAAAGAAATTAGAATCAGAATGGCTAAAGCAGCAATGTCCTTCAGAAGCCTTGAAAAGTTGTGGAAATCAAAACTAATCAGCACAAACACAAAACTTAGGCTATTCAAATCAAATGTACTATCAACCCTTACATATGCGTGTGAAAGCTGGAAAACAGCAAGAGATATAGAAACAAAGTTGAACGCATTCGAAAATAAATGTCTAAGGGAAATACTTGGTATAGGGTGGAACGAATTCAAAACAAACGAGGAAATTAGAGAAATCGCCAATCAACCACTAATCATCATCATCGTGTGCCTTCTCCGCAACGAAGGTTGGCTACCATGGATCGCCATTCTACTCTGTTTCTTGCTTTGATGGTGCAGGCTGTTATAGATTGACTTGACCATCTTTTGATTTTACTCGTCCATGTTAGTCTTGGTCTGCCTTTGTCTCTTTTACCTTGTATTTTTCCTTCCAATATTACTTTTAGTAGGCTGTTGTGTCTTTTAACATGCCCCAAAAATGTCTTGTCTTAATTGTATTTAGTAGTTCTCTTTTTATTTTCAGTTGTTTTAAAACTTTATCGTTTGTTATCTTTTGTTTCCATCCAATTCTACCTATTCTTCTATAAATCCACATTTCAAAGAACTAATATCTTCAGTAATAAAGAAAAGACGATGGTCTTATGTTGGACATGTGATGAGAAGAGATAATAACCGAATAGCAAAGCAAGCCATCATATGGGAAACAACAGGTAAGAGAAAAAGAGGAAGATCCAAGGAGACACTGAGAAGAACATTGATGAGAGAGGCAAGAACAGCAGGATTCGGCTCCCTCAATGAGATAGAGCTGCTTGCACAGAACAGAGACAGATGGCGAGATTTAATAAAATATCTTTAAAAGAAAACTGCTAGAACAAAAATTCAGATAGGAGAAGGAGTATCTTGGTCTACGCCCTATGGGCCGGCTACGACTCGAAAGGTCAATATATAGATAGATAGAGCAATGCTTTAGTTTAATAAGAACAGTAATAAATAGCTGTGAACCATGGACAATATCGCAAACAATAAAGTAGAAAATAGACTAATTCAAAACAAAAGGCTGCAACAAAAATCTTTAACGGTACCTTGGGTAATGAAAAAGAGGAATACGAAGATATTAAAACACGAAAAAGAACGGGCTCATAAACACCATTCTATAGAGAAAATTACATTACTATGGCCACGTCAAAAGAAGGCTAACTGGAAAGAACAATAATGGAAGGCATGGTTGGAGGAAAACGAAACAGGGGCAGATTCAGATTAAGAAGAAAGTGGTTGCAAGACATAAAAAAAGACCTTGAACGTGACAACAGAAGAAGTGGGAGATCTGGCTGTGATGAATGCAACGTTCTGCAAGGGACATGTGACCTGATGATGAGAGTCCTTTATATATTTGCTTCTAAAATTGCAATTGTATCTGCCTTAGTGCAGTAGGCCTTATAAAGATGTTCCATTGAAAAACATTGATACTAACAACATATATATATATGTACTTCGTACGCCTTATGACATAACAGAAACCCACCTTACAGGAACGTTTCTTTTAACGAACAAATAGAATATTGTCAAATATTTGTTGCAATTATTCCCCCCCCCCCCCCCCCATCGATGGGGAATGCGGTGTTATTACCAATATTTGTCAATGACCAACGGCACATTTTAAGGATGATATGGTCAATATTATGCTTTGTCGCTCTAGTTTCCCAGAAAAAAATATTTAGTACCTATTTTCTGAGGTTGGGGGGGGGGGGGGAGAATGGAACAACGAAGCTGTGTTAATTCACCAAAATAATCGCATCTAGTTACCAGGTAGTCAACAAAATAGAAGCTGTGCATTTTATTTAAAAATTTAAAAAGGTAGGACATTTTATCTCATAAAAGAGGATCTTTTCCAGGAAAAGAGCTGGTCATGTTAATGTAGTGCTTATTTTAAATATCTTATTTAAGGTAAATTGTATAATGCATGGAAGCCAACTGAGAATATTACACAACATACCCTTTTTTGGAATCCCCAAGGAAGAAGACAAAGAGAAGACCAACATATTTTTGGAGAAGACAGATGGAAACATAGATGAAGTGAATGGGGAAGACACGGAATGATCTAAAAAGAATCGCAAGAAACAGAATGGGTTTGAGAGTGTTTTTGAAGACCTATGCTCCACAGGGAGCTGAAAAGAAGTACAATGCGTGGCCGAAGGCAAGACATACAGCGAAGAAGCAAAACATATCGGCGAAATCCTAACCGTTCTAACGCCTGGTGACTACTCCTCACGAACGTACTAATTGATAAATGAAACTATGATGCGAAAGGTGGGTAGGATTTGGGGGGGGGGGGGGACATGAAAGTCGCTAAATAAATTCAAAATGACAGCAATAACCAAGACTACACAGCTAATGGTGTCCTGAAAGTGCACGAAGAAGCAGTAAGGAAAACACAAATATAACGTCTCTCTTACTTCTGGTATTCGAGTAAAGATAAAACTAGTTTGTATATACATATTACATACACATAATTGTATTATAAAAAGTAAAAAAAAGTAAACAGCCCCGTCACGCCAAGTGGTGTATAGGGAATATGGTGTTAATGATCATAAATGTTTACAGACCTTCAGCACATGACTTTCGGGGTAATGTGGTCGGTATTACGCCCGTGCCGCTTTACTTTCCCAGAAAAAAATCCGGTACCCATTTAAGGCTGGGTGAACCCGGAAGCCGTCGGTTGGAATCGAACCCTACCCGTTGTCCTTTGTAGTCCAGTTCACTAACCACTGAGCTGTCGCGGCTCCCTTAATTGTAATATACCAACCACGTAAAGCTTTTACCATACCATTTTTTCTATTTTTGTTTCAATTCTCCCTGAATATTGTATATGCGAGATCTAAGTATGTAGTGAATTTATTCAAGTACGTCGTGAGTAAAAGTTACATTTAGTGCCAGCGCAATAAGTTTCCAGGCTCGCGGTTTTCCTGCCTCGTTTCAGCGTTTCACCAGCACACATTTCTTCCTACAGTCATAATTGACGTCAGGTTATGCGACAATCAAAGTACGTCACTATTATCTCTGATAAATACACTCATCAGTCTACCCTGTTCAAAACACTCGCGCCGGGGCATTAGCAGCTCATCTTTCTCTTATCTACGAACACGACTATGCTTTCAGATGGGAAATTTGATGCATTTGTTCATTTACTTGCTTATTTCTTTCTTTATGGGTAAGCATTAAAACTGTATATCAGTTAGTATATTTTCGTCAAAATTAAAACTATATATCAGTTAGTATATTTTCATCAATCATATCACCATTGTCTTAAAAAAAAGTAGTGATTCTAGCATTAGCAGAAATATTTTGCATCATTTTTGGTACTGCTAGTACGACAATTGATATTGACAAAACACTAGCCATATCAAATTAGATTATTTAGATTCACATGAAATTGCAAGCATGTTTTAAGTTTTAATTCATTTAGCAGGCATATGCTACGCAATCGCGACAGACACGTACCATGGTTTATATAATAGTGGAACAAACATTAGGAGATAAATATGACGTATGATAAAACGCATGTTATTAAACAAACTCAACTCAATGCAAGATGTGTTTCTTTTTCTTCTTCTTCTTCTTCTTCTTTCCTTCCTCGTTTGCCTTTCAGCGTCGAGGGGAGATACAATTTGCGGTCTTTTGTTCTGTTGTTCCTCATCTGCTGCTGTTTTGTTTCAGATTGTTCTAGTATTCTGTTAATCCATCTTTTTCGTGGTTCGGACATTGGGTCTGGTGTTCTCGAAACGTTTATTGAAGGCTCGTTGTGTTATATTTTGATCGTTCTGCCTTATCACGTGACCAAACTATTTTATCTGTTGTTTCTTTATGTATTCTATGGCGGAGGTTATTCCTAGCTTTTTTTTCTCTCAGTTCTTAAATTCCGATCACTAAAGTATTGCAACACGCGGAGAAATATAGAAGGCTCCTTAGCCACCACTTGAACCAAAGAATAACTGGTTTCGGAATTGTACGACTAAAGAGGAGCAGCTTCGCTGCAACCGCGAATGAACTAACCACTGGAGACCCAGTACTTTCCCCAAACAATACCGAAACCCTTGGGCCTATCTGATATGTCTCCTCATGGGGAACATAAAATACCAGAACTTAAGGAAAATATAACAGGAATCATGAAAAAAGGTACCCAATCAGACACAGAAAGAAAACACGGAGCAGAAAAACACATACACGATACCTACCCACAGGACTCTTGGTCCCACATATACACAGATGGCTCTGCTACAAATGCCACCAGAAATGGAGGGGGTGGTGTGTTCTTAACGCTGAATAACCAGGACGAGATCACCAAGTCAATAGCTACCGGGAAATTCTCAAACAACTTTAAAGCAGAAACTGAGGCCCTCAGAGATGCTGCAACATTGGCTACTCAACACAAAAATAACATGCACAATAAATTGGTGATTCTGACTGATGCACTGTCAGTACTATCAGCTCTAAAAATGCACAAGAACAATGAACTAGATGACTTGAGAACAATCCTGTGCCAACTATGCAATAACTTCCAGAGAGTAGTCATTCAGTGGATACCATCACACTGTAATATACACGGGAGCGAACGCGCAGACAAATTAGCTAAAGAGGGAGGGAGATTACCATAAGAGAACCATCCACAGTTATGATGAAGCCAAATCCATCCTCAAAAGTCAGTACCATGAAAAATGGAAACGAGAACACCCAAAGCATAACGAGAGGCACGGATACCATCAACTATCAAGGAGGGATCAAGTCATCATACTTCGCCTACGCACTGGCCGCAATAGAATGAGAAATCACATGTTCACCAAATTCAAAATAGGTACAACCAGCCTATGTCACTGTACACTGGACAATATGACCACAAAACATGTTCTACATGATTGCCCCCAGTACACAGACCTGAGAAGAGCAATGTGGTCCACACCCACCTACCTGGAAGAAAAACTATATGGGGCAATCGATTCGCTTAAACAGACAACTTTGGACCTAGGGTCCAGGACTGGCATTAGTAGCACAACGTTGGGATGAAGATTGTATTGTAGTATCCGTTTTGCCTCTAGAGTTATTTCTTTGTGGGACATTAGTTGTGATAGCTGTCCAATTTATAATTTGACAAGCTTTGTTGCATCTTGAGTCTATTTCTGTTGTATGTGAATTGTCGCTTGTCACTAGACTTCCTAGGTATTTAAATTCCTCTACTTGTTTTAGTTGTTCGTCGTCAATAGTTATATTGATGTTGTTTCTATTTTGCTACTTTCATGACTTATATTTTGTTGATGTTGATTTTCACGTTGTATTTTGTGCGTGTGCTGTTGTGTCTATTTCAGTTTTCTTGTAGGTATTATATTTTTCCATGTTTTAGTGCATGAACGTCAGTAAATCATCATCATCATCATCATCATTGAGTGCCGTCTCCGCATCGAAGGTTGGCTACCATGGAGAACCATTCCACTCTGTCTCTTGCTTTATTGTGCAGATTGTCATAGGTTGACTTGTCCATCTTTTGATGTTACTCGTCCATGTTAGTCTTGGTCTGCCTCTGCCTCTTTTACCTTGTATTTTCCTTTCCAATATTACTTTTATTAGGCTGTTGTGCGTCAGTAAATAGAAGCTCGTGTATCTCCTCTGTCTTTGGTGGGTTGGCTAACTTGCATATGTAGTCCGTGTATGTAATGAACAATATGAGGGATAGTACGCACCCCTGTCTTACACCTGATCTAACTTCGAAGTGGTCTGTGTAACCTGCTGCTGTTCTGAATGTGTAGCTGATGTTGATGTAGAGACTTTTAATTAGGTTGGTTAGATATTGGCTTACTCCGTATGTTGTTAGTATCTCCCACAGTTGTTATCTGTTTACTCGGTCGAATGTTTTTTCCTGATAAATGAAAACTATGTAAACATTTGATTGTTTTCTGTCGTACTTTCTGCGTGGTTGTTTTATTATGAATAGAGCGTCAGTACATACTTTTTTTTTTTTGGAACCCCATTTAAGAATCGCTTAACTGTAGTTCTATTATTGGTCTTATGTTTTGTTTTCTCAACATTCCTACATGGTGCAGAAACATGGACATTAGACAAGAAAACAGAACAGAGAATTGAAGCCTTTGAAATGTGGATATATAGAAGAATAGGTAGAATTGAATGGAAGGAAAAGAAAACAAACGATGAAGTCTTAAAACAACTAAAAATGAAAAGAGAACTACTAAGCACAATTCAAATAAGACAAATGCGATTTTTGGGCCATGTTAAAAGACACAACAGCCTACTTAAAGTAATCCTGGAGGGGAAAATACAAGATAAAAGAGGCAGAGGCAGACCAAGACTAACATGGACGAGTAACATCAAAATATGGACAGATCAGCCTATGACAACCTGCACCATCAAAGCAAGAGACAGAGCAGAATGGCGTTCCATGGTAGCCAACCTTCGTTGCGGAGACGGCACTCGATGATGATTATTATTTCTAATAAGCTTAATTAAAAAAAAAAAAGAACAGATCTCATTATATATTTGAAGTGCCGTTAAAAAATATAAACTGAATGTGTTGTCATCATCTTCAGGGTTCATACATGAAGTGTGGGCATGGCTGGGTTGAATCGTTAATCTACTTCAAGTCGCGATATCTACGCCTTCGGCGCAACACACCCGTCTTCGCATAGGTAGAGAACAACAAATTCTGAACAATTTTTACCGGGGTTGCGGCCATTTTAGGCCTTCTACTTTTCGCTGTCATTCTAGAGGGCTAGACATATGATCCCACTACCCAGACTAGTAGAAGGTAAAGTCACGAAAAATCAACGGATTCAAATTAAAAATTCTCACTGCCTGTGGCGGGATTCGAACCAGATGGGGAACGTTCTTGTCCTCAGGCCGACGCCTTACCTCTAGATCATCCAGTGTAGACCAACCAGTGCCTTTTCACCCTCAACTATAAAAAAATAAATAAAATTAAGCTTGCATAAAGTTCTGCTTCAAATTAGGAAAAATGGCTACAGAATGCCATGAAATGTTGATGACGGCTTTGAGGAAGTAGGTTCCTAGATATTTGGGTGGTTTCCCCTGTAAGGGCTGGTGACGAAAGCCAGGATAAAGTTAATGACAACATTCAGAAAATGGCACACAATCTAAACTTTTTAAACTTTATCCCGGTTTTGTGTATGTGTGTGTGTGTGGGGGGGGATATGGAAAAATGTGTGTGTGTGTGTGTATAAGGGGATGGGAGTTAACTTAGGGACTGGTGATATAAAGGTCGCATGCCCAGTGCAGTCAGAACGCAGTTACAGTTTCGAATTTTTATTTTACCCTGGACAGACTAAACAAGTCTATTTATCCATCTGGCCTACCCGCTTAGCCAAAAAGATCTTTCAGAGTAAATGTTAAAACTAATTTTAGAATTAAAATCCCGTTGTAATCGTAAAGTGAAAGTATGGGAGCTGAGGTTTAAAATGTCGCCCCCCGCCCCTTTTTCTAATTACGTGCCCAGGTCTTGCAGCAGAATTTAGAAAGAATGGTGAATAAGGCAAAGAGAATCGAAGATTGATTGGTAACAATATACACACATATTAGTATTACTAAGATTAGAAGAGATATTGAAGAATTTTGAAGTGTTGCCAGAGACATAAATAAATAAAATATCTATCTTATAGATCTACGTTTCACGAACATTCGAAATGCAGATGATTATATATATTTTTGGAGGCAAGGCGCCAGACATCAGCAGAGCTGGAAGCTGTCATTAACTCAGAGCTGATGACTTGCGATAGGACCAGTGAACCAGAACCATCTAGACGCTGCTTCATCTCTTCTCGGTGTCTCTGGTTGCGTTCGCCCGATGACTAAAGTATTCTAGAGTATCGTGGAGAGACTAGAATATTCATCTTCATCATCTGCCCTTACAAGGACGTGGTGGACGTGTCTGCGTTGTGTTGTGGTTTGCAGTATAACTGTTATATTTGTGCCTTTCGGCCCAACACATCCGACTTCAGCACGACATTTTTGAGTACCGGGTTGTCTTCCCTCTTCGATCCCAGCACTCTTAGCCAGACTAGACAGGTTAGTCTATTACTGGAGGCACCGCGGAGAGAGGTTTTGGCGCAAGCCATCAGCTGTGGGTCGTTGACAACTTCCAGCTCTGGTGCTGGTAGGCGCGCCTTCCCTCGGTGTCTTTTGAAACAGATTAACCTGTTTAGTCTGGCCACGCGAGTAGGGATCGAAGAGAAAAGGCAGCTCGGTACTCAAAAATGCCGGTATGAAGTCGGATGTGTTGGGTCGAAAGGCACACATATCACAGTTCAACTATAACCCACAACACAATGCATTTTCGCCCACATAACGTCCTTTTAAAGACAGATGATGAAGATGACAATTCCTTTAGCAGTCATCGGGTGACAGAAAGAAATGTGTCTTTTCTTTCTTTCCTCATCTGCTTTTCTGGGTCGAGGTGGTATATACTTTGTGGTCTTTTGATCTTCCGCTTGTCTTACCTTAGGTGTTTCTAATTTCCCATCAATCAATATTTTTCGTAGTATGCCGTTGCACCTGGTGCTCTGATAGAATTTGTTAAAGCTCGCGGTGTCGTATTTTGATCTTGATAAGCTCAGACTTATGACATGGCGAAACCATTTTTCTGTCTGTATTCAATAACAACTTGAATTATTTCTAGCCTTTTTTTTTTTTAAGTTCTTCAAATCTAATCATGTCTGTGTTTCCTGTCATATCTCTAACACGTTCCGTTTCAGTAGTGGTTGTTTTTTAGTCTAGTAGCGTCCAGGTCAGGCAGTGGTAGCACAACGTTGGAATACAAATTATGTTGTATAGTGCCCGTTTTGCATCTATCTATCTATCTGTCTGTCTGTCTGTCTATCTATCTATCTATTGACCCTTCGAGCCGTAGCCGGCCCATAGGGCGTAGACCAAGATATTCCCTCTCTTATCTGAATTTTTGTTCTAGCTGTTTTCAATTCTTTTAAAGATATTTTATCAAATCTCGCCATTTGTCTCTGTTCTGTGCAAGCAGCTCTATCTCATTGAGGGAGCCGATTCCTGTTGCTCTTGCCTCTCTCATCAATGTTCTTCTCAGTGTCTCTCTGGGTCTCCCTCTTTTTCTCTTACCTGTTGTTTTGCAATTCGGTTATTATCTCTTCTCATCACATGTCCAAAATATGACTATCGTCTTTTCTTTGTTACTGAAGATATTAGTGATTGATTGGTGATTTCTCTAATTTCCTCGTTTGTTTTAATGAAATGTTTTGCCTCTAGACTATGTTTATTTCGATGTTGACTATTTGACTTTGTTGTATTTTGAGTCTATTTCTGCAGCTTGTGAATTATCGCATGACACCAACTTCCTAAGAATTTAAACTCCTCCACATATTGTAAATGTCTGGTGATGTGTCTTAATTGTATATGTTCATTTGTATGTTTTCCACAAAGAATCCGTTCAAGCTGGTGGTAATGACAACACTAAGGGCAGAGCATTCATGATCACGTTTTTGAAGAATTATGGCGGCAACAGTCAAAACGGTGTCATCGTTACTACTGAGTTGCAAACAGTTATATTTGTGAATGTGCCGTCCACGGCAACATTGACCCGACATTTGTTGCAAGCTAATTCTTCCATTCACTTACAGGTGATTATACTATTTCATATGTGCGGTGCAGGTAATAATAATTATATAATCGTTCATTCAATTCATTCTCTCACATGTGTCAATGAACATCATTATCAAAATAATTTTAAAATATTATCATTTCATTATTATGATGATCATACATTCCATTCATACATAATAAATATAATATATAATATATTTATACTGACTGTTGTGTTGTGTACTACAGAGTGCAACCTGATGAGTGAGTCATATCACTTATTATCAGATTCAAATTTCAATAATGATTATAAATTGTAACTCAAAATTAAAGTATAAACTAACTAAACAACTTCTTAACTTAATTATTGTGACATCTATTCTATACTATACTCTATACTAACTATATGATTATATGAATAATTATATGATACGGTGACTCCTTAACTGTAGTAGTTTGTGTTATTTGTACGTCATAGAGTAGACTTATACTTATATTATATTATTATATTATACTTTACTACCATCTCACCTTGGATGGTTGATTGACCAATTGACGGTATCGTTATTTATCATGTAACCTGATGCTGATGGGCGTATCGCATATAAATACGCGCATCGTGGAAGTAATAATCGATGGGATTGTGTCTCAGGTCAGATCAGACTGATCAGATTTACTTCCTCTACTCTGTCGTCATTTTGATTTTCATGGTTTCTTGATGTCTTGAAACCACCGTCTTTTCGGTCTGCTGGTCGTCTCGTTTTCTTGGAACCATGTCTTAGAAGTGTATTTGGCAAATGCCAAAGAGAAACCCATTGGGACGTTCAATGCAAAAAAAAACAACATGTTCTGGGTCATGATGGTGAGATGATAGTTATGGTGGATAATAAAACTCACTGAAAAGAAGAAATATACTAAACAGAATAAGGTTAGTAAAGACTCGTTAGTCTGGTTCATAGTTTACTGCTTTCCCCAGGAGAGACATATGCTGCCATGCAGAAAAGTTTATAGCAAAATAAAACTAAAGCAGCCCAGAACAAGTTCAAGCTGAGGATGAATGTCCAGGATTTCTAGGTGCAGAACACACATCTAAATAATAAGTATAAATAAATGACAAAGAAGTATATCAGGGATTAATTCATTAATTATGATGATAAGATTACATAAACCAATAGGTACTCATATTTCTCTTTAGCTAAGAGTGAATATGACTAGTGTTGTATGGAAACCTTCAGCTTCCTCTCATGTATGTTTTTCACTCGTTTCATGTTCACTTTTTTCAATTTCATATTTCCACATTGTAAGGATGAGTTACTCATCAGTCTTCTTGTTCTTTACCTCTTATATTACTTTCAAGTATCGAGGGAGATATCAAGTTCTAGTTAGTGTTGTTGAGCTTCAGTCATTGAGATTAGATGCTATTGTCTTGTAGTTTTTAAAAAATGCTTCTCATCCATCTTAATCTGGGTGCTCTTGTGCTCTGCTTCATTCTCCTTTTCCTATATATATGCCTTATAAGCTTTGGAATCACAAGGAATCCAGGTCGACGAACCATTTTATTTGTGGTCTCTATAATTCAAGATCATTTGTAGGCCAGTTCGTTATTTTTTGCCGTCATATAATAATTGAGGGATGAAGAGATAGAGGGAAACAAGGAGAAAAGATAACCAGACAGCCTAAGAGAATGGATTGGCAGAAGGTCAACAACAGAAATGATAAATAGTGGCCGAGATAAAAATTTGTGGAAAGACATGATCACCTACGCCAGCAGGCACAGTACCTGATGATGGTAATGATAATAATTTTATCTCTTTAGGTCACTCCCACTGTCATTTCAAGCATTTCATTTTTATGGTGAACAATTTTCACCTCTGACATATCATGAATGGCCATTTGTGGCACCTGTAATGTGAAGTGAGGATAAAGGCTTTGTATGAGATTCTTCAAATTACCAACGATTGATAACAAAATGTGATTTTAAAAACTTATTTATTTACACTTCAGTTACCCTATGAAACTTCTGTGACCTCATGGGGAATCCCGGAACATAAAGCTGTGACCTTGTACTCCAGGGAACCCGTGTCAGTTTATGGAATTAGCTCAACAAAAAGATCAAGTGGGGGTTTTCTTGCCATACCAGTAGACAAATGGTCAGATCACTACATTGTGGCTACCTACGATGGATATCAGAAATATGGAGGTAATAATATTTTTCTGCTCATGTTTGTTAAGTATTTTAGTGTCACCGTTAGAAATAAGCAAATATATCAAATACACAAAATATTGAATACTATGGACCCGTTAGTAGAGCTGCAAAGAAAATGTAAAATAAGTAGAGCTGCAAAGAACATATAAAATAAGTCGAGCTGCAAAGAACATATAAAATAAATAGAGCTGCAAAGAAAATGTAAAATAAACTTTTATAATATCACTTTTACCTTGGTATGGTTTAACAAGTTCTCAAATAGAGTATGAAAGGAACTCAGCTCATTGAAGATATTTAGAGAAGCAGTCTCTAGTGTAAAGATCTGCAACTCTTTATGATATTTATATTTTTTGGGTCTTATTAAATTGTCCTTTGTTCCAACTAATTAATGTGTCTTCTTCTTCTCTGTACATCTTCATCTTAATACATTGAAAGAAAGTCATAAATGTATATGGTACCCAGACAGCCTGTCCGGGTATGGTACTGGTGGTGATCGCAAAAGCTTTCTCTGTTCGCATATATGTTGGGCATGTTTGTAGCAGATGTTTAGCAATCATTTTGATTGTGTCACAATCACATTTATCAGAGGTTCCTATCTTTAGAGTGTTGAAAAGATGATACTTCTATCTTTTATGACCTCTTCAGGGTCTAAAAATTATTTGTTCTTTTCTTTTGGTTGTAGGCATGATTTTAATGGCAGTCCTGGTGTTCTGTTTTCCTTTTGTGTATTTATTTTTGACAACATTCTCTGACCCCTCATGTGTTGTACTTGTTTCTGACTGGTATAGTTTGACCACCCTCACCAGCCTGTCTTATCATTTCCAGGAACATTGTAGAATTAATGTGTTTGATATCCATCTAATTAGTGCCATCTCATTCTTCCGTTCCTCACCAACCTGCATCCATTCATGCACATTACTTTAGTACTACTTATGTAATGCATAATTATAATATTTTGGGGCTGTTTGTTTCAACTGGGCTCATCAAATAACAATACCTCCAGAATTTACAGCAATCATATGTACTACAGAAAGATCAAGGCACAAAAAAATGAACCTTTAATAAATGTGAGAATACCAAATCCAATGCCGACCACGAAAAAGATGGATTGATGGAATTATAGAAACAGTAGGAATAATAACAGCAGCAGAAGCTAACAAAACAGCAAAAGAGCACAAACTATATCTCCCCTTTATGCTGAAAGGTAAATGAGGAAGGAAAGAAGAAGAAGATGTATACTATCACCTCATATTAATTTGATTTGATTGGTGGAGTGTAATTTCTTTATGAAGCCATAAAGAAATCATGGATCCAAAGTGAACAATTTCCACTGTTTGTGGTAGGTTTCTTGTCCTGCTGTTCAGAAGCTGACATCTTACCTCTAAACCACACTGGTCCTCCCCTACCACCCAGAAAATCTAATAAATTATAATTCATAAAAAGAAAAAAAAAAGGTAATCTTATATGTTGCCATAACCTTATATGTTGCAAGAATAAGTTACAGACAATTGTTAATGTTTTGATTATTAAAAAAATGACATTGACTCCCTTTTAATTTTTAGGTGAAATAATCATCATCAGCGCTGAGGACAATACTTCCATTTCTGTTTGGCTAAATGTGGTTAAATTTACCAGGTAAAAGGAGACTTTTACAACCACCTTTTTGTGATTGCTGAACTTAAAAAGTTTTTACTAATACAATTTTTTTTAATGTGAGTGCAAAATATGTTATGCTTAATAATAACCCACTCAAATCTGTGCAAAAGTTCACCTACATCAGCTCTGTTGTCACAGCAACTATCTCACTTGATGAATAAATAAATACCCAAATCGAAAAGGTAACTTCATCATTTGCAAATGTAAACAAAGAACATAGTCCTTCTCAAAATTAACATTAAAGACAAAGATTGTAATTTATGAAAGCTGTGTGCTTAGCATTGATGGAAAGGATCTGCGAATCATAAAAAATATGTACTGGCAACAAACAGCAGCCATACGAATTAACAACCAAACAGGACAATTTCAACTTATAAAACAAGGAGTCAGACAAGGCTGTGTTCTGTCGCCAGATTTGTTATCATTTTACAGCGAACATATTATGAGATCAATAGTAGACAAAAAAGGAATTGAAGTCAATGGTCACAACATAAATAATTTGCGATAATGCGGATGACACAGTCTTAATAGCAGAGACAGAGAATGAACTACAAGAAATGATACACATAATAGTAAAAGAAAGCAATAAGAAAGGTCTCAGTCTGAATAGTAAGAAAACAGAAGTAATGGTCATATTGAAGAAACAATCAGCATGCAGCATAAAAATAAACAGGACAAATTTGAAACAAGTTTAATACGTCAAATACTTGGGCACAATAATAACATCGGATGGAAGATGCACCACGGAAATAAAAAGCAGAATAGGCCAAAATAGCATTTCAGAAAATGAAAAATATCTTATGCAACAAATCTATGACAATAGAAATGAGAAAGAGAGTTCATCGGTGCTATATAGAACCAATTCTGACCTATGGAAGCGAATCATGGACAGTAGACAAACAAATGAATAGACGATTAGAGGCCACAGAGATGGGATTTCTCAGAAGAATTTTGAAAGTTCCCTGGACAGCTAAAAAGACCAATGAGGAAGTTCTCAAAGAGGCCAACACAAAAAGGGAGCTCCTAAAAAACATTAGAAAGAAACAATCAACATTTTTCGGGCACATCATAAGAAGAGCAAAGTTGTAATACTTGGTTACAACTGGCAAAATAAAAGGAAAGAGAGATCGCGGATGACAAAGAGAGAAAATACAGGATAGCTTGGTTTCATGGCATGGAAAACAGTCAACAACAGAACTGATACGATGCACTGTAGATAGAAGATTGTGGAAGGACATGACCGCCTACGCCAACTGGTATGGCACAGGATGATGATGATGTGTGCTTAGCGTATGGATCTGAAATTTGGACTACATATGCAGGGAAAGAAAAGGTTTAAAAAAAAAACTTTCATATGTGTTACTTTCACAAGATAATGAAAATTATATAATGGGGCAAGTAACCAACTCAAGCACCTTGCAATGAGTTAAATTCCCATTCCTTTTATCAATACTTAGGAGTTGGAGACTTAAGATAGGTCATGTGAGAGGAATGGACAACAACTGTATTCTTAAAACAATTATAGTATGAAGAACTTAAAGATGGAAAGAGCAGACCAGTGCTGAGATATAAGGAATTTTGCAAGACTTTCCTGAGAGAATCCTTTATCAGTGAAAGGGTTTGGGAGAGTCTGCCAACAGATTATAGCACATGGAGAACAAAAATATCATTGCAACTATCTATCTATCTATTGACCTTTCGAGCCGTAGCCGGGGCATAGGGCGTAGACCAAGATACTCCTTCTCTTATCTGAATTTTTGTTTTAGTAGTTTTCAATTCTTTTAAAGATATTTTATCAAATCTCGCCATTTGTCTCTGTTCTGTGCAAGCAGCTCTATCTCATTGAGGGAGCCGATTTCTGCTGCTTTTGCCTCTCTCATCAATGTTCTTCTCAGTGTCTCTCTGGGTCTTCCTCTTTTTCTCTTACCTGTTGTTTCCCACATGAGGGCTTGCTTTGCTATTCGGTTATTATCTCTTCTCATCACATGGCCAACATATGACCATCGTCTTTTCTTTATTACTGAAGATATTAGTGGTTGATTGGCGATTTCTCTAATTTCCTCACTTGTTTTGAATTCGTTCCACGCTATGCCAAGTATTTTTCTTAGACATTTACTTTTGAATGCGTTCAACTTTGTTTCTATATCTATATCATTACAACTACTGTCCTTATTATTACTCTGCTACAGTGAATACTACCACTACTATAAACTATTATTACTTGTGAGTATGGTCCACTTTTAGCCATCACCTCATCGAGGGTTCACAACCATGAATTGCCTGTTTCTTGTGTTGGTGGTATACACAGTTATGGGTTTTCCTGTCCCTCTTGATGTTGGCAGCTCACTTTAGTCTTTACCTGTCTCTCCCTCATTTGCCTTCTATTTTCCCCTTAAAGTTAACTTTCAGTAAGTTATTGTATCTCTTTATGTGTTGAGTCAAAATTTCATTTATCTTTTTCATATTATGTTAAATAGTTCTTTTTTCATATTCTGCTATATAAAGAAGACTGCATGTAGCCGAAATGTCATGATTTTGTTTTGTTCCTCTTTTGTAAAGCTTTCACCATCCTTTATAGAAGTGTACATTACATCCCACCACTGGCTCCTTATAATCAAGAGAAGGTGGTCATGTGTTGGCCATATGATGAGAAGAAACGAGAATCTCAAATCAAGTCCTCCATTGGAAACCAGAGGGTAAAAGAAAAAGAGTCCGACTTAGTGAAACAGTAAAAAGAGCACTGAGGTGAGAGACAAAAAAAGCAAACATCAGCTCTCTCGCCAAGATTGAACTCGCCCAGAACAAAGTCATGTGGCTCTAGAAGTCAGTAAATCTAGCAAAATTTCAACTTTACAGATGTGTTGCTAAAGACCGTACAGTTGACCAATCTACGCTTCTAGCATTCATCATGAACAATGAGGATGTGCTGCGTATAGCCTGTGATGATGATCTTACTGGTAGTGTGATCAAAGGCTCTAAGCCAATAGGAGTCATAAGTGGAAACACATGTGTCCAGATCCCTAAAGGTAAGGCAATGAAGTAAGTAAGGTAATGAACTAAGTTTTAAATGGTAGGTCAATAACAAATAAAATTTGAACCAAGGTCATAAGGCACAAAATCTGAGCGCTTGCTCATTAAAACCTCTAACTTAGTTTTATGCAGTCGTGATGTCAAATACAGAATACTCTCCTGCAAAGTCTGACTTTGTTTGTCTAGCCTGCCACTTTTTATATAAAATAATATTTTATAATTTCTGTGAGTAAAAGTGAGTATGATGGTGGGGGTGTTAACATTGTAACCAAAAAATATCAAAACAGTTCTATTCTGATATTTTTAATCATTGAATCTTTATTGCTTGTTTTTTTTTAAAAACATAAAAATTGTGGGAATTTCACCAAAAGACAAGTGATCTGTTCAGCTAAAGAATTTTCTGTTGTTATTTAGAGTTATTTTGAGGGTTAAGCAATCAATGAGCCAACATTTATGAAATATTAAATGATATATTACTTACTAGATATAACTTGAAGTAACAAAGGTTAAGTTCATATATGTGCCAAAAGCATAGATATGGATAAATAGTCATGACAACTTTTTTGACACAATTTCAGTATTACTAGAAGTGTTAACATATTCTGTACCATGATGGCTCTTGTAGCCAGCGTGTTACACATCTTGCGGCTTTTAATTTATCAACATTCTTGCAATTATTTCCGTTAAAACCTCATAATTCTTATTGGACATTGACAAGAAAACAGAACAGAATTGAACATGGACATTAGACAAGAAAACAGAACAGAGAATTGAAGCCTTCGAAATGTGGATTTATAGAAGAATAGGTAGAATTGGATGGAAGGAAAAGAAAACAAACGATGAAGTCTTAAAACAACTAAAAATGAAAAGAGAACTTCTGAACACAATTAGAACAAGACAAATGCGATTCTTGGGCCATGTTAAAAGACACAACAGCCTACTGAAAGTAATCCTGGAGGGGAAAATACAAGGTAAAAGAGGCAGAGGCAGACCAAGATTAACATGGACGAGTAACATCAAAAGATGGACAAATCAACCGATGACAACCTGCACCATCAAAGCAAGAGATAGAGCAGAATGGCATTCCATGGTAGCCAACCTTCGTTGCGGAGACGGCACTCAATGATGATGATTTCTTATTAACCGTTTTTTCCGACTTCGTGAACAAATTGTCCCAAAAAAATGCTTGTTTTAGATCAATTTTCATTTATTTTTTATTGTTCTTTCAAATCTAAAAAAATAATAAATTCAGAAAAACGGCATGGTCACAGCATCTTTCTTCATTCATTCTCAGCACATGACCACTGTATTTCTGCCTTCTTATAAAGCATTCTTACCTTTATTGCCAATATTTAAAAGGGTGTAAGATGGGCGTAGATGCATTTTGCTGTAATTTACAGCAAACTGCAATATTCATCGCCTTTCAGCCCTATTCAACTTCAACAGCATTTTTTGGGTACCAGAATACCGCACTTGACCCAACTGGTAATTATTTTCCAGTGGCACAACGAGGAGATGGAGTAGGATCTTAATCATCTGTTGTCGCTGACTGATCTTTTTAGGGATCTTGGAGAACATCTGGTTGAAAGTGATCAGTGACTGCTTGCATCAGGATTAACCAGTAAACTGTAAAAGAGATAACAAATTTATTTTGTATGAAACAAACCTATTACAAATCTGTTTAGTAAACAATAAGTTAACCATTTAGATGTAAATTTTTATTACCAGCTTTTGCATTTTGTGACCACGTGATTGAGATGATGATTCCCACAACAAGTTTAGGCCAGGACTACATTATAACACCCTTGGCCGGCAGAAAGACACATTTTCGTGTCATCTATACTGACGGTGCAGGTAAGAGCAGGGAATACAGTGAAATTATGATAAGAAATACCATGTTCTCTCATATTTCTATTCAGAGTTCAAAGGGAAATAAATTGCCATCCTTTATTTAAATTATATCTAGGTTAACTGTAGAATTTTTCTACATACTTTGTTCTTTTCTTTTCACTTTTTAAAAATGTCCACAGTGATAATTCTGAAGACGGGAGCCGTCAGATTAAGATTCACATCTCCATTCAGCTTTTCATGGAAGGGAATTGGATGCTGCCATGTAATATCTCTTTTGCTGTTCTATCGTCTTAGCGTTCATCTGTTAAGTGGCCATGAAAGCATTATTGCTACTTTACGGCATAGCCGCAATATCTGTGCCTTTTGGCTCGACACATCTACTTCAGCATGGATGGGTAGAATTGCTTAACAGCTTTTGCCCAAACAGCGGCCGTTTTTGGCCTACTCTTTTCCTACTTTAAATTGCCAAGGTACTTTAATGTGCACACAGGACCTTCTTATTTTTCGCTGTTTCTGAGAGGGTTAGACATTGGAACTTACTACCCAGAGGGGTGCTGTGATATCTCAATGGTTAGTGAACTGGACAACCAAGGACAGGTTGGGTTTGATCCTGATCGACAGCTTCTGGGTTCACCCAGCTTTAAATGGGGGAAGAAAGGGGGGGGGAAGCTATGAAGAAACCATGGGTTCAATTTTTAAAAAATTCACTCTGCCTATAGTGGAATTTGAACCCAGACCCTTCAGGTCCAGAGGCTGATGTCTTAGCTCTAGACCACCCAGTTCCCCACTGTTGTATGTTTGGCAAGTTTACAAACATGTTTCATCATCATGTGGGCTGGTACTACATGAGCATGCATCTATTTCACATATTCTATATCTGTGGTCTCAGCTTATTACGTTATTTGCACAGCCAGAAGTTCTAAATAATTTAGGCAATGAAAATAATACAAAAATAAATGTTAACCTCGTCATTCATTGGTTATAGATCTAATCCGCTTCAAACCAATCTTTTACCATCCAATACTTTTTATTTAGCCCATCATGCTATGAAGGACTGGAATGCTTCAGCAGAAGATAATCACGTTTTAGCAAATGTGGTTAATAAAACTTCTCTAAAGAAGAGAAAAATGAATGCCAGAATGAGGCATGGATGACAGCAGAGACCCTGGAGAAAATTAAAGAAAGAAAGAGTAAGAAAGCAGACATAAATAAAAGCAAAATGAGAAGTACTAAAGCCAAGGCACAGGAAACTTACACAGAGGTGAACAAAGAAGTGAGAAGATGCTTTAAAAGGGATAAGAGGTACAGAGATACATTTTAGGAGATCACAACAGCTGGGACTGAATATAAATAGCGATAAGACCAAAACAATCTTACAAATATCTGGGCAGTAATATAGATAAAGAATGAGGAAGAGAGAATGATACCAAAATGAAGATACAAAAAGCAAGAGGGGTCTTAGTAGCACTAGGAAACATGGGAAATCCAAAGAAATTAAGTTAAATACAAAAATAAAAATGTTCAAATCCAATGTTAAGTCAGTCCTATTATATGGATGTGAAACATGAAGAACAAAAAAAATGACAATCATGAAGATAAAGACCTTCATCAATGGATGCTTGCACAGAATAAAAGGAAGAAAATTTGTATAGCAGGAGAAAATCATGAACATAGAATTATGGAAAAGTACCAGTCAAATACTAGTGGACAAAGAGATACAATGAAGATGATGGCACTGGATAGGACACACACTGCGGAAAACAACTGAGAGTAGTACACGACAGGTCCTTATTTGGAATAACTAAGGAAAAAGACAGGAAAACCAAAATATTCTTGGAGAAGGCAGATGGAAGAAGAGATGAAGATGATGGGGAAGACATGGAATAATTTTAATAGAATGACAAGAAACAGAACGGCATGAAAAGTGTTTGTTGAAGACATATGCTCCACAGAGAGTTCAAAGGGAAAGAAAGTTTTCTTAACCCCACAAATTCAATTTTTATATTGAGAAATTACATGAGAGAGAGAGAGAGATCCTGTATAACACAGATACTGTTGCTTCATTTCACACATAGTTGAGTCATTTCACACACATCTGATATCTTGTTTCTATATGAACATTCTATTGTGATACATTTAGTAAATAAAATATTTGGAACACTTGTTAAGCTGTATTGAGTGATTGAGTCCTCAGTCTGGAAAACACCTCCTGTTTTAAATTTATGTTTTGCAAAAGTCCAACAATGAAGGCATCTACTAAAGACTTTACTCAACCAATGACAGCATTTATTATTTTAAAAAAATCCAGAATTCTGCATCAAAGATCAGCGTTTTTGTTTTAATTCTTTGACTTGTCCTCAGTCAGTATTAAATAAACCATATTGCCATCTTTGTTAAGTGTGCCATTAACTTTTCTTTACACTCCTATTTCTGTTGTGTATGTAGCAATCTGAGTATTTACCTTGAGATACTGTAAATAAAAAGCACAATAGCTCAGGCCAAAATAGCATTTCAGAAAATGAAAAAACCTCTTGGGCAACAAGTCTACATCAATGGAAGTGAGAAATAGAGTTCATCGGTGCTATATAGAGCCAATTTTGGCCTATCGAAGTAAATCATGGACAGTAGACAAACGAATGAAAAGTTGATTAGAGGCCATAAAGATGGGATTTCTCTAATATTGAGAGTTCCATGGACAGCTAAAAAGATCAACAAGGAAATTCTCAAAGAGGCCAACACAAAAAGGGAGCTCCTAAGAAACATCAGAAAATCAACATTTTTCAGGCACATCATGAGAAAAGGAAAGTTGGAATACTTGGTTACAACTGGCAAAATACAGGGAAAGAGAGATTGTGGATGACAAAGAGACTGTACTGGATAGCTTGGTGTCATGGTACGGTAAACAGTCAACAACAGAATTGATACAATGCTCTGTGCATGGAGAATTGTGGAAGCACATGATTGCCTATGCCAACCAGTATGGCACACGATGATGATGACTGTAAATTAATACAGATAACCAACACAAGAGATAAGGAGTATTGGACATACATAATTGTGAAGCTAAAACTAAAAGCTACGGAAGCCATCTCAAATAAATGCATGCTGCTGACAGATGCACATCTACCTGAGGGATTAAATGTAGCACAATGTAACTCGTGTGAACAAATAAATATTTTACTGGTTGCCACCACAGCTATTTGATGTGTCTCCACCTGTGATATTAGCTTAGCAAACCTCACAGCCTTTTGTTTTTATCTAAAAGTGACAATTTAGTTAAAATCTTGGATAATTTAGCAGCATTTATCAATAATGATGCTCTAATCCTGGTACATTCCACTCATGGTTAAATTTGATGTTATATGGAAGTGGTTTCAATTTGTGACACCACACAAGAAATGTAACATTTCTAGCTAAAGTCAGTATTTATGTTTGAGCAATAAATATTCTAGTAGCTAATGCTTGTAACAGAAATTTCAAAAACTGACAAATCTGAGAGGGTTCAATGTTCAATTTTTAACCACAAAAAATTTAAAAATACAGCTTCTTCTAATCACTTTGATTGTTTAATAGAAGAAGCACATGTATTTTATTTACCTGGAAAGACACAAATGACTAAAGTTCATTGATAAATAACTACCTGAGTGACTGCATGGTGTGTTTTAAAATCATGCAACAAATAGCATAAACCCTTCCCAAATTCATTTTAAAATATGTTTTACTTCATTAGGTCAGACGAATGTGACTGTCAGCAATATAGGTCCAGATTTAACAGTGAGCAAAGCAAATCACCTGTATAAGGAGTTCATCATTCCTTCTGATGCTGTTGTTAAACTCAACACCAGCAAACCTGTGCTAGTTGTGCTGTATTCAACTGGCTCAAATGATACAGAGGCAATCGGTGACCCGTCCATGACGATTGTTGTGCCAATAGAAAGATACGACTCAGAATACAATATAGATTTCAGTTGGGGAAAACTTATTGACACTTTTGTCAATTTTGATTTAAACATATTCTCTCCTGGAAATGTGATCAAACATACAAAAGGTGAATTTAATCTGTTCTCTTCTGTCAAAGCATATGGATACGTGGTAAGTTAATTAACCATTTGTTAAATAGAGCAGGAAAAAACACACACAAATAGTATTATCAACTAAAGAACAAAACACTTGTAAACATATTACACAAAATGTTGAAAAACTTCTTCCTCTTTTCAAATCCCTGTGGAGCATAGATCTTCAACAAACACTTTACAAGCCGTTCTGTTTCTTGCCATTCTTTTAAGATTGTTCTGTGCATCCTCTTCATCTCTGCTTCCACCTGTCTTCTCCAAGTATATTTTGGTCATGGGGTTAAGGCAAATGAATGCATATAAATGTGAAGCTGCAGTAAAGCTAAATGTGAGGGAAAATTGAAAAAAAAAATAGAAAAAATGGTATGGTAAAAGCTTTACGTGATTAGTAGACGACACAGATTTGAACGACATTTCGGCTCAATAGGCCTTCAGCAAGAACAAACAAACAACACACACACAGAGATATGTAAGTAAATAAAACTAATCCTATATAGCTAACTAGTAACGAAACATCCAAAACAAAATAATCGAAATATCTGTGTGTGTATATATATATATATATATGTCTAAAAGTATCTAAGGGTCTGTAAATACAGGTATACACACACAGATGCATGTGTATACCTGTATGGTGTATATATATATATATATATACACACCATACAGGTATACACATGCATCTGTGTGTGTGTATACCTGTATTTACAGACCCTTAGATACTTTTAGACATTGTCAGTGTCTTTGCAGTCGAGGTAACCTAGACAGTGTTCCCCCCGCTCGTATATTTTTATAACCCTTCACCTGATCAGAGGGTATAATTACAGCTACACCCGTGTGACTCGCCCTTTCCCATTCTGACCACGGTCCATGACACAGGGAAGTCATTTTTATTTTCTTTAACCAATTTCAATTATTTTGTTTTGGATGTTTCGTTACTAGTTAGCTATGTAGGATTAGTTTTATTTACTTACATATCTGTGTGTGCATGTTATTTGTTTGTTCCTGCTGAGGGCCTATTGAGCCGAAACGTCGTTCAAATCTGTGTCGTCTACTAATCACGTAAAGCTTTTACCATACCATTTTTCCTATTTTTATTTTCAATTTTCCCCCCTATAATTTGGTCATCCTCTTTGTCTCCTACCTTGAGGATTCCAAAAAAGAGTGTGTCATGTAATACTCTCAGTTGGCTTATGTAGTGTCCTCTCCAGTGCCATTGTCATGTCTCTTTTCCTGCTGGTTATTTATGAATGTTGAAAATATAATTTAATAAAATAGATAAAGGAGTGAATTTAACAATAAAAAAAGTGTAAATATAAATGTTTAAAATATAGATTTCCATTTCTAAACTAAATAAGTATATACAACCAAGAACTGTCGATTGGTGCGTCCGTCTAGCTACTGGAGCCCTGATCATGGTGAGGGGAGAAAATAATAGAACCACTTTCACTTACTGCACATGTCATGAGAGAAAACAAAAGAGGTTTGGAATCATTGCCTGTGCAGTCAAGTAGGACTTGCATGGAGTGACCTTGTCTACAAAATTTACCGTCAAGTTTTGAGAAACGCTGTGACAAGTGGTGGAGTGGATTTGGGGAATCCCAACTGCAATGAAACTAGTTTCATGGATAGAATAGAATGGAATGAATAGGTAAAATGGAAAATTGATGTGAGCAGCAAGTCTGTGTATTTTGAAATTTAGATCAGATCCTTCCACAAACTGGAGCAAGGATAGCTTAGTGGTTAGTGAATTGGACTACCACGGACTAGGGGTAGGGTTCGATCCCAACCGACGGCTTCCGGGTTCACTCTGCCTTAAATGGGTACCGGATTTTTTTCTGGGAAAGTAAAGCAGCATGGGCGTAATACTGACCACATTACCCAAAAAATCATGTGCTGAAGGTCTGTAAAATATAGGGTCACTAACACCATATTTCCCTATACGCCACTTGGCGTGACGGGGGTACTTTACTTTACTTCCACAAACTTATGTTTTTAAACATATATTTTTACCAATCAACATTCTCACAGATATAGTGTAGAATGGAGTCCGAGATAACTTCTTCATGAACTCTTACAGTTGTTGCATGCCGCTGTTGCCAATGGGAGCTTTGTGTCCAAGAACAGCTTTCTTCCAGGTAGTAATATCATAGCTTCTGCCTCATCCCGGGGATCCTCAACTGCTTTTCCAGTGGGCATGAAGCTAAACTTTTTTACAGGTACAACAACTCTATTATAAAGTCAGAACTGTGTTCTCATTTATATTAACATGATAATAATGTAAGATTGTTTTAATTTGTCATAACATTTAATCATCATCATGATCATGTGCTATACTGGTTGGCATAGGCAATCATGTCCTTTCACAATCTTCTATCCACAGTGCATTTTATCAATTCTATTGTTGATTGTTTTCCATGCCAAGACACCAAGTTATCTAGTATTTTCTCTCTTTGTCGTCCGCGATCCCTCTTTCCTTGTTTTTTGCCAGTTGTAACCAAGTATTCCAACTTTCCTCTTCTCATGATGTGCCCAATAATTGTTGATTGTTTCTTTCTGTTTCTTAGGAGCTCCCTTTTTTGTATTGGTCTCTTTGAGAAAAGAACAGCTGGAATATATTGTGACAACAGGGAAAATTGAGGGACGAAGAGAGAGATGGAAGCAAAGAGAAAAGATACCAGACAGCTTAAGAGAATGGCTTGGCAGAAGGTCAACAACAGAAATGATAAATAACTGTCAAGATCAAAAGTTGTGGAGAGACATGGTCACCTATGCCAGCAGGCATGGTACTTGATGATGATGATTAACTTGGGCGTGGTATGTCATGTTGCTGCAGCAAGTGAGATATCTGCACCTTTCAGCCTGACACATCCTTCTTCATTATAGGTAGATTTTTAATTGTTGAACAATTTTGCTCAGGTAGTGACCAGTGTTTGACCTACTCTTTTTTTCATTTTAACTGCCAAGGGTTTTTTAATTTGCACAGAGTGCACCTGGAAACTTCTGTTTTTTGCCGTTATTTAAAAGAATTAGACCAGATAAAGCCATGAAGTAATCATGAATGCAAAAGAAAAAAATTGTTCACAACTGAGGCAAGATTTGAACCTAGGACTGTCCTTATCCTGAGGCTGAGTTATCCCTTTTACACACACACACACACACATACATACAATGTGAGTGTAACAATAAATGGGAAAAAGTTGAAAGTTGAACCTTTTTTTGTGAGGGAGGGTGAATGATCAAATCAGAAGATCCTTGCATCATGTGCTGTGTTAACTATTTCCATCCTTCATGATGTTAGTACTTTAATATTAATGTGATACAAGCATGGTACATCATTTAAATAGGTGTGGACAACTGTACAAACAGCCCGTGTCATCATGGAATATGTTACACCCATGGAAAGCGGCTCATGTGCTACTGTGGCGACCAGCTGGCTGGAGATCAATGCCAGGAAGGTAAGAAATCATTTGAATGCAGTACAAAGTTTGTATGAATATACTCGCCAGATCACATGGAGGTTTGTGGCAATGAACCTTGGGTGCGCTTGTGATAAACAGACAGCATCTTAAAGGACCATAATAGTGTATGTTGTTGTTGTTGATGGATTGCCACAAGTTGATACGAGCATGTTTACCCTTTGACTCATAGAATGTGGCGGGTCGTAATGGCTTTCTTGACATTCCCGGCTCTTACTGGAGGTTGGAGGTCGTCTGTCCCAGGCTACGCTGGGAAACTACAAGTCCAGCCCAGAGGTACTGCAATACTTGGTCCTCAATCAGTAACAGCCACCACTACAGGGAATACGTCGATCCTAGCTTCTGTTAGCCAGTCTGTTTTGACGCAGACTGTTACCGGGGGAGACCACGAGGAGGTAGAACTGCTAGGTCTTGGCCAGCTGATGGTGCGCCGGCCCTGCTATTGCGACCGCAGGTCGCAGGCGCTTCTGCTCCCCCAATAATGTATGTTAGAAGCTGAAACTGCTATTAGTGAGGATGTGGTCTTGAGACTGCAAGAATTTGAAATATAACATTGGTTAAGTAGGATGATGTATGTACAGCTAGCAAGCTAATGAAACAATCAAAATGCACACATTTTGTCATCTGTTGAAGTGATTAAGCACCTGTGAGTTTACCCAGAGTGCTGTGATGTCGACATGAGGAGACAAATCATGTGGAGTGCTTCCTAGATTTATGAGTGGTCTGTTCCTTTAGAGTTTCATTTTATCAGTACTGCGGATGCTTATTCATTCCTTGCTCAAAGAAATCATAGTTTTTTTAATTTGTTGGTAAAGTTTAAAATATAAAAATAAAAACTTATCCTAAAATTCAGTAAAACTATGGTTATTGTACCATTGTTTCTTATAAATTCAAATTCCTTCCTGTGAACAACATAAACCAGAAAAACCAATAACAAAATCTTTTAATACAATTTAAATAAAATGTCTTCTTTATTGTCTTCCAGATACATTCAACGCTTGTGCTAGTTCTCCATGTCAGAACAATTCCACCTGCACAGACTTGCCCTTCTTATTCAAGTGCACATGTTTAGGAAATTTCACGGGGGAACTTTGTGAATCAGGTAAGTTAGTTCCTTGTCTCACTATTAATTTTTAGTGCAAAATTAGTATAACTTTCTTTCATTCCTTTTAATGTTTACATTTTGATTTTTATTTATTATTATTTTTGTTTTAATGTTCACCAGTTTTCACCTTCTGCGAAATCCCTAGAGACTAGGAACTGAATTTTGAATGTTAATCAGTCTTTCCCAGGCAGCCGTGTGCTCAGGGGGTCCCTTGCCGCACACACAGATAACTCAGTCTTAGGAGGTACTTATATTTTTTCTGTCAATGTGTATCTGATGTTTCAAGCCAGGCCTCGCTGCTGAAACCAGGGGTGGTTGCAGTTGAGAGAAATCACAAATAAAACTGCTCAGCCAGGATTTGAATTTACAACCTCTCTGTCTCAAGACCGGCATCTTGCCTCGAGACCAACCAGTAGTCGTCTGTCCATCCCCCCACACACCACCACCCCCCAATAACATTTAGGAATAAAGAGACCATACAGAGAACAATAAAGCTAGAACATGCTAGCTTGATCATCAATCATGACAACACAAATAATCGATAGAAGAAATATAGGACAACAGTAGAAATATTAATTTGTGGAGAATCATGAATGTTTATCTATTTTTTTCTTCTTAGCATTCACCTGTTAAATGGATGCATTTTGTTGCTAGGTTACTGCAAAGCTACAATATTTGCACCTTAAAGTCATCACATTTTTGGCATGGGTAGGTTTTGCTTAACAATTTTTGACCAATCTGTCTGACTTTTAACTGCCAAGGGTTCTTTATTGTGTGCACACAGAGCCTCCAGCTATTCACCTGTATCTGAAAGGCTAGACATTGGATTTTACTATCAAAGACCTGGGAAGAGTAAAACCACAAATTCAGTTTTTAAAAATTCCCATGAAAAAAATTTATTTTTTAGGTCAACATCTTATTTCTAGACCACATAGGCCTGCGCTCCTGCCACATTTAGATATAAAAAAAATAACTATGATTTTGAGAATTATATTCTTTAGAAATTATTGGAATGCTTAACTCAGCAAGTATGTCCAGTTGCTGCTGAATTTCAGAACTTTACGTTTTGTTTACAAGCCATCTGCTTTAAGCTCTCCCAATCATTTATCTGCATTTTGCTTCAGTCATACCTGTTGCCATGTACCTTTGTAATAAAGTTTCTATTTATATAGAATTTGAATATTTGATGTTTTATATTCAGCTCTGAAAGACAAACCAGAACCAAACAAAAAAGTAGTCAGGAAAATGGAAATGTGTACATGTACGTGTGAAAATGTGACATCTGAAGTGACTGAAAGCAAGAAGCAACAAATTAAAAAAGAGCTGTCGGTGAATGCCAAGGAAACTAACAAAAATAAGAACAGGTCAGTAGAAAAAGATGTAAATGAAAAATTTTAACAACCAGATAATAGTGTTAACATATACTGTTTTATATATTTACAATAGATCCTTTGCATATTTACCGCAGTCCCTACAACACTTGTCTCCCATTCCTACTTTTCAATAGTAACATAAAATTGTTGTACGAATTTGAGAGAGTGAATGAGTTGGGGAAATAAATATTATCATATACAGAATGTTCATGAACAAAGTGCATACATTTTCTTATCTATAAAATCATTGTAAAATACCTATTGTCAAAATGTAGCCTGCCAGTATCACTATAGCACAGATACTATAAAAGAGTAAGGGGATAGTCATAATGTATTTGTATATATAATTAATGTATCAGTAATGTGATCACTGACCAACAAAATCAGGTAAAGACATTGTGGGCTTTTGAAGTGTATATCAAGTGTTAACTAAGAGTTAAAATAACAATAGACAAATTTTAATAGAGATACAGAAATGTAAGCTGTTACAGTTTTGTTACTTTGTTTTGCTACATAGAATGTTATAGAAGCAGAATTTAAGGATACATTTTTTAGATGTCTAAGCTTACGCTGCCATGATATGAACTGTGGAGAGGTAGAATCACCGACTTCAATACCTATCAGTCTTTGGATTGGTTAACCACATTATATATATTATATCAAGGAAACTTACATTTGTCCCCTATTACATTTTGTGCTCTCAGGGAGTAAAACCATTAGAAATACAGGAATTGTTTACGTTGATTGGTTTGTCTTGAGTATTTTAAAAATGTTAACATAGAAGGACATTATAAAATACTAGCGAAAACCAAAAAATGTACATACAACAAATTTATTTTTTTTTATTTCTAAACACTTCCATTTTTCTCATTCCAGATACACAACTACCTTTGATACTCGTCCATCTGCGACCAGCATTGGAATTGTGGGAATCCTCTTTGTAGTTCTTGTGCTTGGGTGCATAGTCTTGCTTGATATAATCACATCTGTGTCCTATGTCATAAACTATTTTGCACAGCTCAAAAATGTACAAGAACAAAAGGATGATGGGAGAAAGGTTGATTCAAGCTGCACAACATCCACATGCGGCAGTGTTTATAAGCTGCATGATGATCTGCTTGAAACATCTGGAAATGCAACGTTAGGTGATCATGAATTTCGTGTTGAGAGTATTAACACTTGGACAGAAACATCAACACCTATAGCAGCTCCAATATCAGGTAATGATCCATTGAATCTTCAGAATGAACTAAACCCAAATAAAACTAAATTATTAACAGCCACATGTGAAGCAGAGGCTCACAAATCAACACTTGAAAGCAATGATCAGCTGCCAATGGCATCAAATCCCTGTATTGACACTCATAGCACATTCTATATGCCAAGATTTAGGATCAATTCAAAGAAAATCATGGCAGTGGGAGAAAATGGGGAGGCATTCAAGATGCAGAAATGCTCATGGGGGTTGAAGAAAGTTCTATTGATGCAGTCACCTGACTCCCTTGACTTTATTTCTCCAGAAAAGTCAAATATTGAAAATAAGTCAGACTCAAAGTTTGATGGTTAATTGTGTCTAAGAAACTAAAGTTCATCCAAGGTTAACCACAAAGTAAATGAAACACTTTGAAAGAATATTCACAGGCTTCAATTATTTCCTCACATTAATGACATTTTTTGCCCATGCAGAAGCCATACTTGGCTTACTCTTCAATTTTAACTGCCAAGGGTTCTTTGATGTGTGCAGAGTGCACATAGGACTGTCAAGGGATACAAATGAACTTACCCCCTCCTTCTTCAAGATCTTTGCTAATGCTATGGGATAAACCATCTTTAGTGCTTTCACTAGCATGTGGCCATGCATGCCTGGGGGGAGCATGAGCACTGTGTAAATATGTGATGTACCATGAAGATGATTTGTCAACTAAAGAAGAAATAAAACTAACTAAAAATGACATTTTATTGGAAATACAGCTTAATAAAGAACAGGCAAAGACACAATTTGTTAATAAGAAAAAAATGAAAATAATCTGCAACATTATTTTTGACTGAAATAAAGAACAATTGTTGCAATGTTATGATTTCAGCACAATAAACAAGAAATAGTCTACATCCAGGATTCTGCAACTTATGGTGAATGGACATGATCCTGCACAATAATGACAGTTTTCTGGCTCTCAAACAAAAACAGTGGCACAAGAATAACTAAAACACAAATTGGCATTTCATGGCACTATCCATAATCCATTTGATGTAAAGAGATGATTTTTTTATACTTGTATACATTATTTATATTCATTTGTGTAGGGTGGTTTTGTTAAACAAACTTTGTCCATTGGTAATTTTCTAATCCTCATGTTGACAAGTGGAAAACCCATAAATAATTTTGTATAATCTGCCTTTCACACAATATGAAAATAGCCAATATTCTGTGCTAGATGAATAAAAAAAAAAGTAAAGTACCCCCATCACGCCAAGTGGCGTATAGGGAAATATGGTGTTAGTGACCCTATATTTTACAGACCTTCAGCACAAGATTTTTGGGGTATGGTCAGTATTACGCCCGTGCTGCTTTACTTCCAAGAAAAAAATCCGGTACCCGTTTAAGGCTGGTGAACCGGAAGCCATCGGTTGGGATCAAACCTATTTGTCCTTTGTAGTCCAGTTCACTAACCACTGAGCTATCGTGGCTCCCTCTGTGCTAGATGAACACTCATCCTTATTTGTCTTTAAAGTATGGTAAATCGGTGTAGATGCACTGCTCTATGGTTAACAAACTGCAATATTTGCACCTTTCCCCAATCATGTCTTCAGTGTAGCAATTTTGAGCATATGGTTGCCTTCCTACATGATCCCTACTCACTTTGCCTGACTGGTTAGGTTGTTACTAGGGACACTCCAAAGAGGTGGAGTAGATTATGGATAGTTCTGATTCACCAATCCCGATTAATGCCTTGTTCTTTTTGTGCCACTGAGTACTTTCTTTTCTGTTCAGGCTCAGATTCTTGCACCGCACTCGACTGGAGGGGCTCTACAGGATTATCACCAGCACACAAACTATCTGATAGTGAATCTTCCATCATGTAGCATAGGTTCTTGATCCTTCCAGTGCTGTTAGACGACACATAGTCTCCTGCCAATTGTCTCTATTCAGAATGAGCTGTTCATTATAGAGAGTCAATGCCCGCTAACCTTGCCTTTTTTTGTTAGAGTTATTTTCAGTGTTTCTCAAGGTCATCCTCTTTTCTTCTGACCTGATGTTTCCCTTTTTGAAAGCTGCTTAATAATTCTCTGGTCATTTCTTCCAAATATATGTCCATCTTCTTTTCTTAATAGCATAGGTTACATAATGCTATAATTTCCAGCACACTTTCTGACCAGTTATCAAATTCAGCACATCTTTTGATGAGTGAGTAGTTCATCAATTCTGATGCAAACGATTGACCATAAATTGTTGACTATTCTCAGCTCTGGTGATGTTTACATGTCTTCAAAGACAACCAATAAAATAGTTAAATATGAACTATCTGTCATTGCCTATCCCATTTCTGGGGTTTGTCTTTTGTTTAGAGGCTGAGAATAAAGGCTCCATGCCCTGTGTAGAATTCACATTGTGTGTATGCTGTAGGTCACCCCTGCAAGTCAGCCTATGACAACCTGCATCATCAAAGCAAGAGATAGCAGAATGGCGCTCCATGGTAGCCAACCTTCATTGCAGAGATGGCACTCGATGATGATGAATGGAAAAGAACAGTGTCTACCTGAATGGGAAATGATTAGTCCATTTAATTCTGCCACTTGCTTTTCTAATAAACACTAAATACTACAAAAGAGTAACAATTTACTTGTGACTATGAACAAACTAGAATGCCAAGCGATGACATTATAGCTCGTTTCAAATCACGTGCCCAACTTCAAAACGCTATTACTCAGTAACCGTTTGTTAAAAACTGTTGAAATTTTCCAAATGTTATTAGAATGCAAAAGACCCTTTAAATGTATATTTAACAAATATCTTGCAGCTGCAGTTTTCTTAAAGTGGCGAATTTCTTTGATGTTTGTCAAAATTGTAAATTGTGAACCCCTAAATAATAGAAATTACCGTAGTTGCTGGTCTATGATTAATTTTCACTAGGTAAAGGCGTGGCCGTAATGGGGAAATAACCTAATAAGACAAAACACCAGGAGAATTATTGTCTGCTCAGTTCGAGGACGGACGATAATATCAAGGTATACCTGTATGTCTAATTTTCATAGTTGTGTGGTCCTGATAAGGACCGTTTGTTGAACTAATTTAAGGTAATATAGGGGCCAACATTGTGGGGGCTATATACTTTCATTCTGAATCAGACAGGTCTAAAAGATTAATAACTGTTTGGGGTTGAACATTCCACAAACCATCATTTTTCCAATATTCCTCTTCCTGTTTTAAGACGTGGTCTTCACATTTAGCCCAATAATCTTTGTCTATATTTAATAAAGCGAGATTAGCAAGAGTCTTTACATCACATATTTTGAATGTTGTATTTTCATCTGCCACTTGTCCTTTAAATTTTGCCCAGATTAGTTCTATTGGATTTAAATGAGCATGGTACGGTGGCAGCCTCAAACTTATATGACCATGCTCTTGGATAATCTCCTCTATTTTAAAAATCTTTGTCCTTTGTTTTTGCTTTACTAGAGATAGTAATTCAGGTTTTAAGTACATTTTATTAAATTGTATGTGCTCTTTTGTGAGCCATATCTTAATAGCATCTTTTGTTCTGGATGACGTCGGGACTTTATCTTCAAGTGCAACAATGTTGTGGTACGCTGCATTGTCCATTATTAGGCAAGATGGTCGATCTAGTGATGGGAGAACAGAATTTTCAATCCAATGTCTAAATATGTGACCATTCATCTCAGAGTGATAATCCCGATTGTCTATGGATTTTGAAAGAAAAATGAGCTCTGCATTCTGTATTAGTCCATGTTGTCGACTACCTGCATGAGCAATTATCAAGCGCTGTCCTTTGCTGCTAGGTATTAATCTCTTAATCTTTCCATCTGATGACTGCCATTCCCTTTGGTTAGTGTGGTGAGCATTGATCCATGTTTCATCCAAGTACACAATATCATAACCTTGCTTGCGCACCTCTTTTACTTCACGTAAGTACTTGCTTCTCATGACTACTATATGTGGCTTCTCACAGATGATGTTTCGTCCATTGGAATACTTTCTGAATGTAAAGCCTGCAGCTCTCACATTCCTCCATAATGTAGACTTTGATATTTCAATACTGTTGTTCTTTTTCAGCGATACTTTTAATTTTCTTATTGTAACAGTTTCATTCATACCCAACATTTTGCGAATTTCACTTCTAATAAGTTCACTGTCGAAATTATCCAACATTTTTGCTCTTCCTTGTGGTTTTGTATATTTTGAACATTGACGGTCACGTGCTTGAATCCAGCGATTAAATGACTGTTTAGATAAATCCAAAATGTGTCTTGTCCTATTCTCAGGGTTTTCTAAAGAATAAAATAATCTTCCTCGTTTAGCCTCTTTGCAAAAATAGTCATACATTTTTATTGCGATGTTTTGTAAACTACAGAATTTCATTTTAAGACTCATGATAAATGTTATCGTTCCACGTCTCCACCTATGAATGAATGGAAATGGAACACACAATTTCTCGTGTTTTTTACAAGTGTCTAATTGTGTCAAAAAACCACGGTAAAAGTGTGCAAACACGTCAATTCTACCGTGTATGGATTTTTACTCGCTATTTTTAACTTAAAATACTGTAAACATTAAGTTTTGACTACATCAATGGGTCATTATAAATTTATATAAATCAAATAAGCAACAATAATAACCAAATGTTTTTTTTTTAATGAAATTAATTCCCTGTTGGGTTCTAATCATTATAACTTTACATGCAAATTTGGAACAACTTACAACAAGCAGTTAAAAAGCTATCGATTTTAAAAGTTGGGCACGAGTTATGAAACAAGCTATAGTACTGACAATGAAAGATAGATAATAAAATAAATTTACATGTGTGATATTATGTTCAAGAACAAATATTAAATGATGCAGAGAGAAATTTTTTTTTTTAAGTACAGAACTCTGAAAGTAATATCAACAGAAGAGCAAGAATAGAAAAATCATCATCATCAAGTACCGGGCCTGCTGGCTTAGGTGATCATGTCTCTCCACAACTTTCTATCTCAGCAGCTATTTATCATTTCTGTTGTTGACCTGCCAAGCCATTCTCTAAAGCTGTCTGTTATTTTTTCTTTTTGCATCCCTCTATCTCTTCGTCCCTCAATTTTTCCAGTTGTTACAATATATTCCAGTTGTTCCCTTCTCATTACATGGCCAAAAAATGATGATTGTTTCTTCCTAATATTGGAAATTAGCTCTCTTTTTGCTTTGACCTCTTTCAGAAAACATCTTTATTACTCTTCTTAGCTGTCCACGGTACTCTCAACATTCTTCTGTAAAACCACATTTCTACAGACTCCAGTGATTTTCTTGTCAGTTGTCTATGATTCGCATCCATATGTTAAGACTGGCTCTACGTAACATTTAAGAACTCTTTTTCTTAATAATACAAAAATAGAATTAATAGAAAAATAACAGTAGAAAACAATCATTATTGTTGTAATACTTTAATTTGTATTTCAATCAGAAAAAAATTAATTAATTGCACAACTTTGAATGTACTTCTGGTAGTGTAAAAATAGATGTTCTTGCACATACACATATATGTACACTGATAACACAAAACATGCATGAATATGTTTGAAAATTTCATAAATTTGAAGAAAATCACAAAATGAGCTTTAAACATTTCATCGCTCAGGATTTCCCAATAAAGTTATGTATATTACATAAAACACACCAGAACGTTACAGTATATTCAATTAATGTTTATCTTCAAATTCATGACCCATTTTGTTTATGAGTTTATATTATCAGTCTAACTGTGATTGGAGGACCTCTTTTATAATTACTTTGGCAAGTCTCTTTTTGTCGAGTGTTACTTCTATCCAGTTGTTCCCAGTCTTATAGTCATCCTAATCATACACTTCAAAGTGATGGACTCTGCTTCCACTATCCAGGATTATCCTGAACTTGTGACATCTTTTGGTTGCACCCAATTTTGAGTGCCAGGAAATTACTGTACAAACACTGTTATCTACTGTAAGGAACTATTGTTGGCCTGGGAGACTCAAGTTTAATAAGAATGAACTAGAAGTAAGTACATTTGCTTGTTGGGTAATTACTATTTCAGTAGAACAAGTAATAAATGGTTTCCATAACCTTGGTCCTAGATTTCGTTACCTATCAATGAGCCACGTTTTTACGATACTTTTGTAAAATTCTGAAAACTAGATGTTACATTTGGAGTTAGGAAAATAGCATTTTCTTTGAACTTTTGCTACACAGCTGTGTGTTTACACAAGGAGAGACATGGGAATTGGGTGCAGTAATCATTTACTGGCTTAATTTCCATTTATGGCATGAGATTTCACAACATGGTGCCATGGCTACCAGAGGTGTTGCATTGTCTCTTGACACATCAGTACGCTACTGTAACTCCTTGGATAAGTAACGCATTTGTAAAAAAAAAAAAAAAATGCCATAAGATAGCAAACAAAATACACATTTAATTAGAAAGGCTACATTTGTTGCCTAAAACACACCCTGCTAGGTCTCGCTATAAAATAAATGTAAATTAGTGTTATAGAGGTCTTGTGCATTACCATTTCACATTCTGTATGTCAAACTGCTTTTTATTTATTTCTTGTTAGTTTTTTAAATGGAAATTACAACTTTATTAGATGCCTATCCATAGAATAAACTTCATTATCCACTGCCTGTTTCAGCATTTTTTCTGAAAGTGTTATACAAATGATTCATAGATTGACCCCTGGATAGAGTTGACATGATCTCATGTTTGAGGCAACCGATTTTAGCCAAATTTCCAAAAAAAAATTCTGCCAAATTGTTTAATGTCATTCAGTGTTCATCTTTCTAGAGTCAAAGTTGAATTGTCAAAGTTCATCCAATAGGATTGATCAGATTTTCAAGGAATATAAAATCACTGGTATCCAATGATATAATAAAAAAAGCTGTAATATTTACAGTCAGGAAATATTTAGCATGAACATGTCAATAAACAATGGTTGCTATATCTTAGTTATATCAAACTTTAATTTACAGCAGAGATTTGATTTTAAATTCAATAGGTTTCTAGTAAAATGTTTGTGCACCTGTATAAATGATCAGACTAAATATACAAGGGTGGTTCAATGGGAAACTGGACAGGTATTATAAATTGCATAATATACGCCTGCTTGATATCATGTCTGGTATGCGGTGGCCTTGAGCTACCAATAGATGGCAATGGCATCAACATACACAGGAACTTAGGAAAACCTTTCTACAGGATGACTGGGATCTTGCAACTATGCAGCAAAATTTTCTGACATGGTTTTGTTAGTAAAACCTATAGAGATTCTTCATTGGATAAGTGTATGAGTGGACTGAGTGTATGAGTCATACACAAGTGTATGAGTGGACTAAGTCATGCACAAGTGTATGAGTGGACTGAGTGTATGAGTCATACACAAGTGTATGAGTGGACTAAGTTTATGAGTCATACACAAGTGTATGAGTGGACTAAGTGTATGAGTCATACACAAGTGTATGAGTGGACTAAGTGTATGAGTCATACACAAGAGTATGAGTGGACTGAGTGTATGAGTCATACACAAGTGTATGAGTGGACTGAGAAGTTCAAATGCGATAAGAAAAACCTAGTATGTCACAACCAAGGAGGTGACATCACTATTGGACAGTATTTGATCAACCCATCACATCATTTATGATGAGCTGAGGTTCCAAAAAGTGTGTACAAGATGGGACCAAAATGATTGACACCTTAAATGAAAAAGATGTGCAAAAGCTTGCCAGTACTTTTGGTGGCGACCTGAGACTGATGGTGAAACATTTTGCAGTACATCATCATTGTTGAGAGCTTGGCACACTTCTACAAGTCAAACGAAAGCAACAAAATATGGAGAAAAACCGAAGCAGTTGTGAATGAGGTAACCTGCTGGTAAAATCATGTTGACTTTCTTCTGTGGTCAAACTGAGAGTACTACATGTCCAGTGCCACCTATTCCACGCCTTCTGAGGGAATACCTGAAACCAGCTATTCAACAGCAATGCACTTAGTTGATGGCGGAAGTGTGTCTCCTCCACGACAATGTGAGGGACACATACTGCTAAACACAATAGTGTCAACTATTGAGGAGCTGTTGTTTAAGTGCATCCCACACCCACCTGATCTAATGCTGCATGCTTTTGGTCCACTGAAGGATGTATTAAATTGAGTGAAGTTCTGGGGCTATGATGAGGCCAGTCGGTGGTGCACTAGTGACTAAACACCCATAAAATACATTATTTTCCCATGATTTCAAAGCACTGATATAAGTGCATTGAACTAGAGGGGGACTGCTGAACAGTGATAATGTAATTAAGTGTTTGAAATAAATACTTGGTTAACAAAAAATGTATTTATGGACTAGAACATGCATTACTACATTTTGATATAAGCATTAATATTCAACAGTCCAACGATCGATTCCCAGAGCCTCGATGAAGTAAAGATAATTCTGAACAAGTTAGGAAAACAGAATGGAGAGAGTAATAGGGAAAATATAAGCCAGAACAAGACAGCTTAAACAAGCTTTGCAGACATGAGCAGGCAAAGATCTTTCAACTCAGAACAGTCCACAAGGCTCAGAGCACCAAAACAAGATCGGACTCAATGAGTATGCAACATGTGACTGTAGAGTATCCAGACTCCACCAGAGCAGGACTACAGCACTCACAACACAAATATGGACCACAGAAACAACACTGCATGACCATGGGAAACTGGTGAACACCTCGAATGCACTGTTTTGTTCATGTCCCAAGCTGGTCTAAAATGTCTGAATGCATAAGAGAAGCTGATTGCTAAAGAAAATATTTATAAACAGAAAAACGTGAGGTAAGATCATTATTAAAATTTTAAATTATTTATTAATATAATAATATTCCATAATATTATGAGGAGTAAAAAAAACCTTGGATTTTTACTTTAATGACAAAAGATAATTAATGTACATTTTTTGTGCCCTAGTATATTACATAAGTTGTGTCTTAAGTGCTTTTTAAAAAATGTCTCTTTATGCACTCTGAAGTGTGAAAAGTTGGGAAACACTGCTGTGTTAGGGGAAAAATAGAGCCTCGCCACATTATAGGGATATATCTGTAGTACCCATATTTTTAAAAATAGATATTTGGCTCATGTGGTCAGTATTACACCAATGCCATTTTTCTACCTACAAAAATATGGTAACCATAAATCAGGTTGAAACCCAACCTCTTATCTTATGCAGTCCAGTAAACTAACCACTGTGCTACTGTAGCTCCATGTATGGTGTTGAAAAGTTGAACATGTATTTTATATAATCCTAAAGCGTTAATGTTGAAAGACAACAAACATAATATGGTCTGAATTTTATTTTTTAACAACATAAACTTTGATATGAAGAAATTTTTGTCGGTGCTCTACAAGACACCTCATTCATAAAAAAAAAATCTGAGTAATACATTTAAATATTTATAAATAAATGTCCTTTTCTTTATACATATATATATACATACATATAATTAGGTTTCTCAAGCAGTCATATAGCATTTAATGCTGTTCGATGTGAAGTGTTTAAGATCTCATAAAATTGAGTCTTAGTACCAGGACCAGTAAACCTGTACTATCCAGAGCCTATTTCATCTCTTGCAGTGCTCTCCCATAACAGACTAACCAATATGATCAGTGAACATGGATCTTATTAAGAAGGAATGCAACAGTGTAACCAAAAATGATGTGCTGATGTAAGACGATTTGGGCCAAAAGGCGCAAGTATCACAGCTGACTGTAAACCAGGTTACAACGCACATACACCCACTAAACGCCTGGGCATCGATTACAAAACAGATGAAGAGTACTAGCCATCTGGTGAATACCAGAAGGAGAATTGAAAAGATACAATACAAATTCATGGCATAAAATAAATTGAGATCGAAAAGCCAGCAGAGTAGGCACTGAGCTCACTAAAGTGGAACAGCTACATTTTTATCAACATGGATTTTTTACATAAATTTGTCAAAAGCACAAATACTATATATATATATATATATATATATGTGTGTGTGTGTTTTATGTATAAGCTAGAGAATGACATGGGAGTAAAAAGCATAGTTTTATTTGTTATTATTTTTAACTACACCGCACTTGTAGATTAAACAAATGAAAATATAAAGAAATCAACATCTCAATTTTTTAAAATCAATAGCAAATGAAAAAAGGGGCTCCCTCCATGCCTAAGGAGTATTGGGAATATGTTGTTAGTGTTACATTTTTCATTAGCTAATGACACATTGTTTGAGTGATGTGGTTGAGATCACACCAGACTGTTTTATTTTTCCTGGAAACAAAGTACCCATTTTCAGAGGCTGGGTGAATCCCAAATTTCATCACTTATGGTCATTGAAACTGGAACCTTCTAGTTAGAAGCAAGTGCACTAACCACTACGGCTTCAAATACCTGAGAACAATCCAGAAAATGCCATGGCGGGTGTTTTTAAGAGTTGGCTGTTAGATGGGAAAAATTCTATAAGTTAAAAAAAAACCAGAAGTTAAGCAAGTTTGAACACTGATTAAAAGATAAACAGACGATATGCAATAATTTGCTAAGTACTGTTGAGAAAAATTGAATAGCAAAAGTGAAATATTAATACAGAACATAACTGATATGTCGTTGAATAAAATTAAAAGAATTTGCTAACATACAGGTATTTTAAGATAAAAATAAATCGCGATTTGAAACCTCAAAAAAGTCTGCATCAAATTGAACAGTTAAATATTTAGATACACCAGCATATCTATAGAAAAACTGAAGAAAATTTAATATTTAAGATAAATACAGTTACAAGTAAAAAAGTTTCAATAGTTTATTAAATAAATAACTTGAGAATAATATGCGTACAATTCTACTGTACTGAAACTTCCTACCTTTTTGGCTGTAATTAAAGATTTTGATACACTGTAATATGCAATGGACATAATTTTCTCCAAGCTGCGAATTTGTGTATTGAAATTGAAATAAAAACACTCATTTAAATTTACGAATCATGATTGTCTTGGCCATCATACATTTCTGCCACTTTATGGCAGTTTGTGAAGAGAAGCCTAATAGTTTTGAGAGTGTAGTTCTTGATCCACAAAGATTATATAGTCACATCCAGAAACATGTTAATTCAAAGATGCCTTCAAAAGTGGCAGTGAGTGGATATGTGTATAATAGGGGCCTTCCAAAATGAATGGGTGATTGCTACCATAACACTTTTTTTTATAACCTTGAGCCACAAATTGTAGCTCTAGTAACTGGCTTGAGAAACTCAGAAGCCACATTGTTATTTTAATTTATTGGGATTTGGGGGAGGGGGGGGGGGTCCCCCCACAATTATTTACGCTAAAACCTTTTTCTCTTATTTAGCCCCATTTCCGACTTCCTGAGCACATTGTCAAAGCAAACCATGTTTTAGATCACTTTTCATTTATTTTCTCGCTGTTGTTTCAAATTTTAGAAAAATGGTTTGGCCACAGCTCCCTTATTAATGAATGTGTTAATATCTAGTGGTACAAAGTGTACACAGAGTTATGCCTGAAACCATCCCAGTCAGGGAAAGTATGCATATAAAGATTTAGTCTCTATGTCTAACAATTAACGAATCGGGAGGTGGAACATTATAAACATGTTCATTTTTATTTGAGCAATGAAATGAGCCTAATTTGAGGTGCTTGTTGAGATAACAAGGGGGGGGAGGGAGAGAGAATCTAGACGTGAATGTGCCTTTACACTGACCACAGACTTGAGTAAACACAGAAAGGCGGAATGAGAATAATGCCAGACAAATATTAAAGATCGCACTTCCGGTGCAACCAAAGAGGGTAGTGTCTTTTCGCCGATTAGTTAGCAAGGAAGTGTGATTTCATTTATGTGTGTTTCTAAATGAAGAACATAAAAAGCTCATGGTATATCCACGTGCTGAAGACCTATTTGACTGGGGTTGGCCAGTCTATAACATGGAAACGGGTTCTGGGCTGTGCGACTGAGCGAATGGATGTGAGTCTAGACCATCCACAGCATTGACTTTCAGCAAAAAATTAACAATAACGACAAGAAATAAGATACTTATCAACCAACACATAACTGGAGCCGTCAGTCGCTGGACTTTGCGAGACTTGCTAAGAAGGGGATCTGAGCACACATGGGCATGTTGAGAGTGCAATGATGATGACTAGCAAATAACTCAGTCGTTTAAAAAGTCCCACATATGAGGTAAGATTCACTTAAGACTTAGAAGTAAGAATTGTCAGATATTTTGGAGCAGCCATAACTGATAGGGATAATGTGTGCATTAAATTTGATGAGAAATTTCCAGATGATGAATTAAAAGAATGGGAATCTTTAGATCCCCGATCTATTGCCAGTGCTAGCAATTTTTGACTAGATTGTATGGGGAAAAAAAAATATAAAAGTGCATTGATACTTTAGAAACATACTGTAAATTATACCATTGCCGTAAGAATATCTTAGCGCTGAAATGTAGATTTGTCATATCTAAGAAAAGTAACAGTGAAGCAATGAAATCATTTACTAACATGTCACACTATTTGAATAGAAGTAATGGCTTTGAAGAACTTTCAACATGTTGATATCTGTGGGACATTTCAGACTTCATAACAGGCAAATTCATGTCAACATGTTCTTGGTAAATTCTGCAATAATTGTGTAGTACTATTGTTATTGCTTTGCTATTGTACTTTGACCATGACAATACAGCTCTCTTGATGTTCTCTACAAAAACTGGCAAATTGAATGTGTGTCTTCAACAGTTTTGTTTTTATAAAATATTGAAACTATTAAAAAAATTATAATGATACAAGAACCAGACATTTCATAATTTATATTAATTAAATCAAAACTGTGTATGGGAACAACCATGTTCTGCATACGACAATACTTAACTGATCAATAATTATGTTAAACATGAATCTTACAATAAAATACCTTTGTCATGGCAAAATGGGATACATGTAAAACATCTGGAATTGTAAGGTACCAACATAATTTAAATAAAGCATCTTTGTCATGACATGCAACTCAACTTTACAAAACATCTATAATTATAAGGTGCCTAATGATTCATGTAATAAACATTCAAATTATCTTGTAAACTATATAACAAATGGACATTTGAAGAATGTGCAGGTACATTGTAATAAACATATGTTAATATCAATGTCGTCTAGGAAAATATTTATGAACATGAGTATTGATGCTCATGTTGTTTGAGTTGGTCCACATACAATATTAACATGTTTTAAGAAGTGGTTAAAGTGTTTGATCCACCAGCTGATAGGAGACTGTTTCACAGAGTATTAAACACTGTATTTTGAGCAGTCATTGGTGCTGTCATCTTCAATAGTATATTGAATGAATGCACATAATTTATTTATCTATGCTCTCCGTTTTCTCTGGTGTTTCAGAAATGCCTTCAACAATCATGTTGGCAAAAATTCTTCAGAACATTCTTTATTATTGTTTTTCTCATTAGCAGTATTGCTTGTGTTGAGGTATTTTTAAAATTTTATCTTTGCTTTTCAACAATATTCCCCTTTTTAACCCTTTGTTTGGTATGAACAAGTAAAAAAAAATAAAGTACCCCAGTCACGCCAAGTGGCGTATAGGGAAATATGGTGTTAGTGACCCTATATTTTACAGACCTTCAGCACATGATTTTTGGGGTAATGTGGTCGGTATTACACCCATGCTGCTTTACTTCCCCAGAAAAAAATCTGGTACCCATTTAAGGCTGATCAAACCCTACCCCTTGTCCTTTGTAATCCAGTTCACTAACCACTAAGCTATCGCAGCTCCCAGGTATGAACAAGTAGTCTCCATTAATTTCTGGTTTAGTCATTAGATCATTTTCATTGCACATCAGACATCTCCATGATGCTTTGATTCTTCAATCAGCAACCCCCCAAGATGAATCTGTTGATGATTCCAGTAAATTGTCACTGCCATCATATGCTGGTGCCACAAAAATGTTTTCTGCTCAGAATTTTGTAGCACAGATGAAGACCTTGAAAATTGAGTCTGGTAAATGATTATATTTTTATATCTTCATTTTTGTCATTGTAGAGGCTATATTTGACTTACATTTATCTATTATTAAATCAATGAAAAGTTGGTCAATTCAATCAAAACAAGTAGTGCAGAAAGTGTACACAAACATGACCTAGAAGCGCTTTCACAATGTCTGGAAGACAAGGTATATAATTTATGTTACCTTCATATATACAGTTAACCAAACTAATCACCATAAAAAATAAATTACAGTGACTCACCACTTAACATCATTGTCTCAGATTCATTTTGTCTCACATTTTTAGCAATCTTCAGCAATGCTAATTAACATTATTACAGTTATTTCATTACAAGGTGATACCAATTCCACTTTAGTTCTAACTTCATACAATACAGACAGAAGTGGTTGTTTTAGCACTAAGATTAAAGTGTTCACCATCCTTAAAAGTTTTTAAAAAATGTCCACTTTAAACCAACTCCATTTGGGGAAATCAAGTTTTTTTTTCCAATTAACTTGCAACTTCAGGGTACGCAAATCTCAAGTACCTTAACTTATTTATCAGTGATGATCAATAAAATATATGTCCTATGTTCAAGTTGAGTATATAAAATAACCCTTGGCAAATATAAATAAAAAAAAACAGAATACTGAATTACATTCTATCTATCTATTGACCTTTCGAGCCGTAACCGGCCCATAGGGCGTAGACCAAGATACACCTTCTCCTATATGAATTTTTGTTCTAGCAGTTTTCTTTTAAAGATATTTTATCAAATCTCGCCATCTGTCTCTGTTCTGTGCAAGCAGTTCTATCTCATTGAGGGAGCCGATTCCTGCTGCTCTTGCCTCTCTCATCAATGTTCTTCTCAGTGTCTCCCTGGGTCTTCCTCTTTTTCTTTTACCTGTTGTTTCCCATATGAGGGCTTGCTTTGCTATTCGATTATTATCTCTTCTCATCACATGTCCAACGTATGACCATCGTCTTTTCTTTATTACTGAAGATATTAGTGGTTGATTGGCGATTTCTCTAATTTCCTCGTTTGTTTTGAATTCGTTCCATTCTATACCAAGTATTTTCCTTAGACATTTATTTTCGAATGCGTTCAACTTTGTTTCTATATCTCTTGTTGTTTTCCAGCTTTCACACGCATACGTAAGGGTTGATAGTACATTTGATTTGAATAGCCTAAGTTTTGTGTTTGTGCTAATGAGTTTTGATTTCCACAACTTTTCAAGGCTTCTGAAAGACATTGCAGCTTTAGCCAGTCTGATTCTAATTTCTTTGCTCGTATCCCCTTCTCGATCAATGTGACTTCCAAGATAGATGAAGTGATCGATCTCTTCTACTGGTTTGTTTTCCATGTATATTTTGTCACTTGTTGGAATTAAACTTTTCATGACTTTAGTCTTTTCATGATTGACCTCAAGCCCAATTTTGCTGGCTATTGATGATAGTTCATTTGTGTTTTCCTGCATCGTTTTTATCTGATTGCTGATGAGAACTATGTCATCAGCAAAGTCCAGGTCCTCCAAATGGTCTCCTTGTATCCATTCGATGCCTTTATTACCAGTGCAGCATTTCTTCATTATGAAGTCCATAACAATTCCAAATAACAAGGGCGATAAAATACATCCTTGTTTAACCCCAGTTTCTATTGGGAAACATTCGCTCAGTCCTTCCTCTGTTCGAACTGCACATGTGTAACCATCATACATGTCTTTGATAATATTTATGATTTTTGATGGTAAGCCATATTGCTTCAGAATTTTCCACAAAGAATCTCTATGAATACTATCAAATGCTTTTTTGAAGTCGATGAAGTTAAGTACAAAAGGTTTTTGCTTTTCAATGTGTTCCTCCAATATAAGTCGTAGAGTGAAAATGTGGTCAAGACAGCTTCTCCCTTTTCTAAACCCAGCCTGTTCTTCACGCATTACTGTATCTATTGAATCCTTTATTCTATTTAGGATGATTTTACAGAATAATTTTGAATTACATTGCCAAGGCCAAAAACAAAACCATACAAAATATATAAAAATTCTCAACATCTAAGAAAAATTATACACCAGCCTTGCTGAAAATATCACAAGGACACTCATGGTGATATGGGGTTCATACTGTGCTGAGATCCTCATATGTAATCAGGCATTAGTTCAGAATGCTAATAGTCACTGGCCAGAGTACAATAATAAAATCATTTTATGTAAGAACAAGCAATACATACATTTCACAGATTAGAAATAATGAATCACTCAATAACAATTACAACAGCTTTAGATTTATATTGATGTTGTGCCACCAGGCAGTGTTTGGATTATTTCGTCTGCGATGTTTGTGCAAAGTCATGTATAATTTGATTTGTGTTTAAAATTAATAGCCCATATCATGCACGGTGACACTGTAGTCAGAGTTGGATTATCAAGGTATTGTTAGATGACTTCTTGACAGTACATTCTGTTATAGCTTCAATGATATGTTGTTTCCCAACAAAGTGGGTACACAAGTGAGTTCCAACTACAAAAATTCTACAAAAGGGTTTCACAGGAAATGTAAATTAATAAGAGAAATTATTAGTTCAGTTAATATATTAATAATGATAGTCTGGATCAACCAGATAATATAATACTGGTGGCTTGTGGTTCAGTCACCACATCAATGATTACATGTACTTCACTTAAAGCAGTTTTGTTTGACTCAGTGGCCCAACAAATTTAATATTCTATGTGAGTTTATTAAAGGGGCAGTTTAGTTTCTTATGACAGAATGAATAATAGCCGCCATATACTCAACCTGGAAGTTTTATGTAAGGCTTTAGAATAAATTTTATGTTAATTTTATGGAAGTTAACACATTGATTAAGTTAGAAAGGAATGTTGGAAACGGGCAGACCAAAAATTAGACCTCTGGCCAAATTATGAACGCAGAGAATTACCAGCAGGGGTACATTACAAACCACAATCATAACTTCATTCTTTCTTCCTTCATAGGTTATTGCTAGTAATCAGTAATTACTGAGCATATTAGCTTCCTAAGCAATTATTGATCAATTTTACAAAAAGCTAATGTATTTTTTGCAGCACGTTAGTTGACTATTGTGTACATTTGTATCATCTTCAAGATAGCATATATTCTAAGTTAATCATGATGTTAAGTTCACCACCTGCTATAATCCAGTGCAAAAAAATTCAACACAATTGTTGTACAGCACAATCAAAACATATGGTAAACTGCCTGCTTCATAGATCAACTCTCAACTGTTATGAGAAAGTGTTTAAATTAGCAATGTTTTATGTTTGAAGGGGGTAAGCTACAGTTACAATATCTTCTGTAATTAGTTCAAGTCATGCCCACTCAGATAGTCATGAAGTCTCCCAAGGTACTTTTTGGTTGTTTCATATGCTAGAAATAAGGCACCTGTCGCTGGAAAAGTCCTTACAACTGTTGGACCTAGTCCTGAATATAATGCTTTAATACCTGGTGTAAAAGAATGGAAAAAACATCATGAAAATTAGAAATTTACTAGGCCAACCTGTAAAAGAAATTCTCACAAAGTAAAATAGACAAAAGTATTAATATAAAGCTAAAGAGGTGTGAAGTGCCCTCAGTATAAGCTGCAGCATTTGAAAGTGTGGGAGCAGAGCTTTCTTTCACTATTACATCCACTCACCAAGAAAGGCAACATTTTGTACAGCTCGGTCAATTAGAGAGTGTTCAATTGCAAATAAATTTATAATCTTTCATTATCATGTGCCAAACCAGTTGGTGTAGGCAATCATGTCCTTTTCACCATTCTTTATCCACAGTACATCATATTAATTGTGCTGTTGACCGTTTTCCGTGCCATGACACTAAGCTATTTAGAATCTTGTCGTCTGCGATCTTTCTTTCCCTGTATTTTGCCTGTTGTAACCAATTATTCCAAGTTTCCTCTTCTCATGATGTGCCCAAAAAATTCTGACTTTCCTTCTGATAATTCTTAGGAGCTCCCTTTTTGTGTTGGCCTCTTTGAGAATTTCCTCATTGGTCTTTTTAGCTGTCTAGGGATCTTTCAATACTCTTCTGAGAAATCCCATCTCTGTGGCCTCTAATTAGATGTCTTTTCATTTGTTTGTCTTCTGTCCATGATTCATGTCCATAGATCATAATTGGCTCTACATAGCACTGCTGAACTCTCTAACTCACTTATATTGACAGACTTGTTGCACAAGTTTTTTTCATTTTCTTAAATGCTATTTTGGCCTGAGTTATTCTACTTTTTATTTCTGTGGTACATCTTCCGTCTGAAGTTATTATTGTGCCTAAGCATATGACACGTTGCACTTGTTTCAGATTTGTCCTGTCCATTTCTATGTTCCATGGTGGTGATAATTGTTTCTTTGCTATGACCATTACTTCTGTTTTACTAAAACTGAGAACAAGTCTGGCAACAGAACACAGCCTTGCCTGACTTCTTGTTTTATATACTGGAACCGCCCTGTTTGGTCTGCAAATTCTTATGGCTGCTATTTGTTGCCTATACATGCTATTTTTTATTCTCATTATCTTTGGGTTGTTAAATTCAGCATCTTCTTCTACCTTTCAACTCACTGTGGAGCACAGGTCTTCAACAAACACTTTCCAAGCCGTTCTGTTTCTTGCCGTTCTTTTAAGATCATTCCATGTCTTCTCCATCATCTTTATCTCTGCTTCCATCCATCTTCTCCAAGAATATCTTGGTCTTCATTTTTGTCTTTTTCCTTGGGGATTCCAAAAAAGAGCTTGTTGTGTAATACCCTCAGTTGACTTCCGCAGTGTCCCCTAACCCGCACATCCTCTTTTCCCAGCATTTGTATCTCTTTATCCACTGGTATTTGATTGATACTTTTCCATAATTCTGTGTTAATGATTTTGTCCTGTAATTTCCATCTCTTTATTCTGTGCAAGCATTCATGAAAGAAAGTCTGTATCTTCATGGCTGTTATTTTTGTTGTACTCCATGTTTCATGGCCATATAATAATGACTTAATATAGGAGTTGAACATTTTTATTTTTCATGTTTGCGAAATTTTGTGGATTATTTTTTTCAATACAGAATAGCCAGTCATATGCCCAGAGAGGTTGTGGGTTCAAATCTCGGCTCCCCCAGTTGGGATTTTAATCTATGGTTTCTCTCTGCGGCAACCACCCCTGGTCTCAGCAGTGAGGCCCGGCTTGAAATGTCAATTACTCATCGACGGAAAAAATATGAGTACCTCCGAAGATGGAGTTATCTGCCCATGTGGCGAGGGACCCCTGTGCACACGGCTGCCAGGGAAAAATAGATGAACCCGCAAAATTCAGTTCCTAGTCTCTAGGGACTTCATCAGAGGTAAAAGCTGGTGAACGAAAAAAAAAAAAAAAGATAACCAGATAGATCTTGCTAATAAAATAGTCTTTGTTTCCCTCAAAATGGTAGTAGGATACTGACAATTTTGTATTATGCTTTGCCATTTCTTTACTAAGCAAGAACTATGTGAGATTGTACACATAGGCTCTCCTCCTGTTGCATCATTGTTTAAGTCTTGGAACACACAGTGAGGATCATTTCCTCTTTCCAATAGAAAGTTGTCATTAAAAGACAACATGTACAACAACTACTTTGTTTACATATGACATGTAAATGACATGTCCTGTCATCTCATTTTGACTTTCTATTTTACATTAACATTTAGGATACTGAAAATGATCATAGTGAAAAGTGAATTAGGAATGAATAACTAGGTATAAATGTATCTGCCAGCACACACACACACACAGAAATCTACAGAACATGAAGATTTACATTGGCATATCACTCTGTGGAAATTCAAATGTTAATATTTACTTTCAGTTTTCACATATTATCACCAGGCAATACATATCTAAGAGTGAATATGTTAGTCTGCTTAAAATACAGTGTGCAGTATCATAACCTCTTGTGACTGACAATATGATGTGATAAGAATTAGCTATAAAAGTGAAACTTTGCAGCTAATTTTAACCTCTGTCTTTTAAAAATAAATGGAATAGTTTTTGTATATTTTTCAATTCACTGAGCTTTTACTCTGTTTAACTGCTGCTAGATAATGCTGAGTTATACACATTCTTCACGGTCCAATGATTTCATTAAGAACAATATATTAAAACCGCGAACAAATTATCATGTTTGATGATGGCACCCAAAAGGAAACAATCAGGCAGACATAAAAGAAGCAAGCTTAAAAGATGATTGAAGCCAAGATTATGGATTAAACTATAAAATTAGCATACTGAATAAATCACCTTTAGTGGATGAGATTATAACAAAGACACAAATGTAAGGACTATACAAATATGCTTCTTCCAGCTTACAAAATATATAATATGAATATTGGCACACTTAACCCTTTTAAAGATGGGACCCCCACTTCATATTTGCTACATTATCTCAGTTAACAAGCGAGGCTTCCTGACAGGACTTGCAGAGCCAGCAGACTATATGACTGGAGATCGCCAAAAGGTGGTGTTGGTAACGTGACCTCCCAGAAGGGGCTTCTTATTTTTGTTTTCAAATTGTCGAGCTGGCTCATGTTTCTTATATATTTATATAAGATACAAGGATCCATTGGGACTTCTGAGTCCGACCTTATTAAAAAAATGGTTTATAATGGATAACAGAGGGATGCGTGTTGTATTGTTGTTAGGGGTCACTACTGTAATCAAATCACATAAATTATTTTAAAATTGACAATAACAAAAAAGTCATGGCTGAAAGGGTTAAGACATATGCAAAGATTAGAAGAAATAAAGGTAACAAGGAATGGATAATGATGAAGCACATCTTTGAAGCAATGTTAAAAAAGTGTTTTAAAAAAAATCTAGGATGGAAGGTGGGAATGGAGATTACTGAAATGTAAATTAGTCCTATATGCAGTTCTCTGGCTGTGAAAACAAATGTTCACAACTATCACACCAAATATGTAGATGCTAGGGAAGTATAGCCACATCAGCCTGTCCAACATTGAAACACTAGAGGTAACTGCTTCTTTCAAGCTCCTTTGATGTTTCTCACAAAAGTAAATACTCTTGAGTTAAAACAAAATCATATATTACCTTCATGTCGCAGTATCCTCATAAACATTTCTCTAAATGTTGGAGGAATGCCTGTTACAGACTGCACTTGAATCCTAGATTTGACAACGTCTGCAGGGAAAATGGACACCCATAAGGCAACACCACCTACTCCACCACATATAATTGTTCTCAGAGGTCCTACAATAGAAAAATAATAATTACAAAAAATAAGCAAAAAACTCCATTTGGTACTTACATTGAGATGTTTAACATCACTCTGTTAATGAACCATCGAGCAGATCTCAGTGAGCATAAACCATTAACAATTAAAACAGCAAATTTCAATGAGCATAAACCATTAAAACAGCAAATTTCAGTGAGCATAAACCATTAACAATGAACAGAAAGCAACCTGGTCAACATGCAAGCTAAGAAAGCAACATGTAGCAGCACATTTTACCCATCTCTTTCCCTCCCATGGACTAAATGACCGAATGTGTACCATCTGCTGAAAGATACTAGGAGAGCAGTCTCTGACAAGACAGTCTGATGTGTATGTGGGGTGGTACCAGGCTGGCGCACCCCTCATAGAACATCTCTTACCCAATAATGGTTTTATCTTGGTGAATGGCTAGATCAATAACCATATCAATACTTGTATGGTTTTAGCTCAAGACCTAAGTGTCACAAGAACTATGGATATCGTGCTCTACTATTGTCATAAAAAGATAGTAGAAGAGAGCCAGTAGAGATAGATCAGGAGATCTCAAAGACAGGGAAAAAAAGCATCAACTATCATGTTTGTCACTCAATTTCATGTCGATCACTTGTGTATGGTGGTAAATGATGGTAGACGGTGTCAACATCATTAATAGGTATTTTTTCTCTCTCTCTCTGCGATCAAGACTTAATCAGAGTAATATAATAATTAAGAACATTTTAGTTTACATCTGGGTATTTATGGATTATTAGACGATAAAAAAAAATGAGGTATGTTTTTTATGGTTATAACCAGATTTCACATGACTATAAGATGCCAAATGTGTTTTCTGTCAAAGAGAGGTTACTCCTGCTTTTATGAATGGAGACTTGCATGCAATCGCCTGATGACTTAAGGAATACACCTCCTCATCATCCGCCCTTAAGAGGATGTTAAGTGGGCGTGTTTGCGTTGTGTTTTGCAGCTCAATGGAGACTTATAGTTTCCAGGGTTTATTTTTCAAACTGGTTTATCTGATTTATTAATTTTCTACATTTTGCTACCAATTAACAGCATTATTTAGTTAAATTTTATGGATACTTAGAGTCAGCATCCATTTTTACTTACATGTGGGATATTTCAAGGTGATCTGTTCACACAAATTAATTGTTACTTGCAATTAAATGGCCTCACTATCTTCAATATTTTTTACTATTATGCCATTACTAAGCCTATGTCACAGGTGTCTTGAAGGGTTATGACCTAGATTTTTTTCTTTTGATCCAAATGTCCAACATGCCATATTAATAAATGCTCTTTATCATAAACAAATTACTAAAAACTGAATAACTTTTTCATAATTGACAGACAAGATGTGAATGAGGTATTTTTGGATTGCTATAGTCAAGGGCTATGTAAGTTTCAAAATGTGTACAAATTATTTTGAATTAATAAAAAAATCAAAGTACCTAAATTAACGGGGGGGGGGGGGGGGGGGGCTCTGCGATTACTCTGTGGTTAGTGAACTGGACTACTAAGAACAAGGGTTTGATCATGATCGTTGGCTTTCAGGTTCACCCAGCCTTAGATATGCACTGGATTTTTTTCTCTGGGAAAGTAAAGCAGCACATGTGCAATACCAACCATATTACTCCAAAAATAATGTTTGAAGATCTATAAAACAAAAACATGGGCACAAACACCATATGGTGTGATGGGTTTCTTTTTACCTACTTAAATTAATAACGTATTGTTAGCATACAGGAATTAATAAAATTTCTCAAAATGGAATAAGTAAACAGGCCAAAAATTATTTTTTAAAATAAATAAATATGGCAATCCTACCTATTTCATCTTTAGACTTCCCAGGGGGTGTAAACATATGTCTGGTGACTTCATACCCTCCAAAGAAGAAAAAATATCCAGGCATTTCCCTCATGAATGTAGCAGTGAGACCTTTGAAAAGTCCACGAAAGCCTTCTGTTTGAAGAATTTCTTTTGTCAGACCAAATGGACCACTGTGGGGAAAACATGAATTTAATGAAGTTACAACTGATGAGACTTGATTGATTTATAAAACAATATATGGTTATGGAAGGCCCCAGTATCACTGCAAACGAATTAAAATCCATAATTGCTCAACCGCCTGTGCCAGTGGAATCATCTGAATTACTATAACGCATAGCTCATGGTGTGCACAGAGCACTTAACTCAATAATAGCTCCTGAAAACAATATAATTAGGAACAACAAATGAGTCAAACTTCAAGACAGAATAATAAACTAGCATCTATCTTTTTTTTTGTTCACCTGTTGTATTGTCTATATCTGCAATATCATTTTGTGTATAAATTGTACTGTTTTTTGTACTTTTTGCAGAGGCCCATATAGTTTTGGCTATTGTAGTGTTGTATGGGCCAATGGGTTGTCCTCAGTTGACTATATTCAGTACAGTCTTGATGTATGTGTTCAGCAGTTTCAGGCATCTGCCCCCTTGTACATGTGGCTGGGGCGCAAATCATTAATTTAATAAACTAGGATGATATTTGTGAAACCTAAATATACCTAGGCCTTCTCATTATAGTCTTAACCCCATAGAATGCATTCTGTCTTTATTACATGTATGTGACCTTGATCATTCCCCCAACAAATTTACTAGCATGGGAGAAAACTGACACTTGAGTGAACAGTCAAAATGATGGCTCTAATGCTCGGCTGTAAATGTCAGGAACTCTGCAATTAATTTACTGCTATCATGTGTGTGTCTGCGATCTAGTCCTCTGAACTGGTTAACACCTGAGCTCCAAGCTTTATGTTAAACAATCAGCTAGATTTTCATTTCTCACCTACGCTGGTTAGTCTGCTAGCTATACTGTTAAAAGTCCTAGGAGGAAACAAATAAATCAAATGGTTCACACATATAACATGATCACCACCAGAAAACATCCTTCATGGGGTCTTAACACTCAAATAAATGGGAAGAGAGGAAAAAGTAGACCTAAAAGACAATGCATTAATGAAATAGTAGACATCACAATAAGCACCAAGCAGTAGAAACAAACTACAAAGCACCGACCTACACATTCTATTTCTCCTCAACATTGAAAAGCAAGAGGGCAGTAAAAGTAAGTCAAATAACCTATTTTTTTACAAATGGGTTGATTAATAAGCCTTACAAAAATGTCCTATTATTTTAAGCTGGACTATGAAAACACACCAACAAATATTTAAGATTTATAGCTTGTAATTATGTAAATAAGCAAAATCGTCAATTGTAAAACAGCAAATCTTATCAAATTAAGGAAAATCATACACAAAAATTAATATAACATGCTGAAGGTCAGTGATGTGACGTTACGGATTAATGTTGAGAATATCATGACTATCTAAAAATATCATTAAGATGAATTGAGAGAAAAAGACTCAATAAATAAAAACATAGACTGCACAAATGTGGTCACCAAAGTGAAACCATAAACACCCCCCCCCCCCTTAAAAAAAAAGACAGCAGTCATGATGTAAAACTCGAAGCACCTTACATTGGTCAATTAACATTGAGCAAGTGTTAACAAATTGACATCTGTTTACTATTACATTTTAAGTCTCTCAAGTCCTCCTTCCAGTTGTCCTTTGGTTGCCATTTCCCTCATTGCCTGAAGTCTGCACTTGATAAGTTCTGTTGGGCATAGGGCGAAGGAAGAGAAGAATGCAGCCATCCCTCCAGAGATAGCATTCTCTAGTGGATTCAGGGATTTAATTGGTTTACCCCCAACAACATTAGCAACCTACAGTTTTATAATAAAAAAAAAAGGCAATACATTTTTGTGTTAGAAAAAAAACCCATCAAATTCAAATAACAAAAACAAGCCACAGTTCTTAAATAAATCACTAGTGGTGAAACAGTCAAAGAAAACAAAAGAAGATTAATTGCAACTATTACTGAAATATCACACTTTTGCTTTTTATCCTTACTTTTACACAACAAAAAATACAGATCCTGTCTCTTTTATCCTCAGTTACACTGTCTGCTGCTTGCTTTCTTAATCAACAATCATGTATTTCTTATTACTATAATACAATTATTATTATTATGGTGAAGGCTTGTTTTCGGGGATTTTAAAATCTTGATTGACTATCATGTTTCTTTGTAGTAAACGTAGATTTCTATGTATTGGAATATACAAATAAGTTAATATCCGTGTGAAATAATTTTAAGTTACATTCACAGATTGAAAGCAAATTTATTTCACAAACAAAGAAACTCACCAACTTCTGGCACACACCATAGAAACAGAATAAAACAGCATTCTCTGACACATTTGCAGCTAAAGATGGCACAGTGCCAGCATAAAGTCCTCTTGCAATGCCATCTTGTTTGAAAGTTTCCACAAAGCAATTAAAACCATTTTTGTACAATGTTGGAAATGTCTGCATTTTCACTTTCACCGTATCCAAAGGTTGCCCAACATAAACACTGGTTATACCACCTGTAAAAATATTGAAGAATGATACTCTTAAAAATAATTCAGAATTGTGGAGTAGTACAACATGTTTGTAATATCCCTAGCCAAGTAGTGATAATTAGAGTTGTCATAAACCTACAGTAGTAGTAGAATAGCATTACTCTTCTAATGTTGACATAAAGGAGCAGGACTAGATGCATTTCACATATAAATGGACAGGTTATGGAAAGAAAGAAATGAAGAAAGAAGGAACAAAAGAAAGAAAGAAATAAAGTGCTGAAGTCAGATGTATTGGGCTGAAAAGCGCAAATACAGTTATACTGCAAAACACAACACAATGCAGACACGTTCACTTAACGTCCTTTTAAGGGCCGATGATGAAACGGTCTACGTTTCATTAACAAAATCATTTTTACGATAGCGGCTTGTTAAACCTCTGATCAACGGTTCTATACCAAGCCGGAGAAAAATAATTCCTTCATTTTAGATCAAACCGGAATATGAAAGGTACCAGTGGAAGAGATCGATCACTTTATCTATCTTGGAAGTCACATTGATCGGGAAGGGGATACAAGTAAAGAAATTAGAATCAGAATAGCTAAAGCAGCAATGCCTTTCAGAAACCTTGAAAAGTTGTAGAAATCAAAACTCATCAGCACAAACACAAAACTTAAGACTATTCAAATCAAACGTACTATCAACCCTTACATATGCGTGTGAGAGCTGGAAAACAATGAGAGATATAGACACAAAGTTGAACACATTCGAAAATAGATGTCTAAGGAAAATTCTTGGTATAGCGTAGAAAGTATCCAAAACAAATGAGGAAATTAGAAAAACCACCAATCAACCACTAATATCTTCAGTGATCAAGAAAAGACAATGGTCATATGTTGGACATGTGATAAGAGATAATAACCGAATAACAAAGCAAGCATCTGGGAGACAACAGGTAAGAGGAAGACCCAAAGAGACACAGAAAAGAACATTGATGAGAGAGGCAAGAGCGGTAGGAATCGGCTCCCTCAATGAGATAGAGTTGCTTGCACAGAACAGAGACAAATGGCGAGATTTGATAAAAGATCTTTACAAGGATTGAAACTGCTAGAATAAAAAATTTAGATCAGAGAAGGTGTATCTGGGTCTATGCCCTATGGGCCGGCTATGGCTCGAAAGGTCAACAGTTAGATAGATGAAAAGGTGTATTCCTTTAGTCATCGGGCGAACGCAAGCAAGAAAGAAAGAAACTATGTCACATTTGCCATTCAGTGTTGAGGAGAGATATTGTTTGCAGTCTTTTGATCTTATTTTGATTTCTGCTGTCATATTTCCTAGTGTTTCTAATATTCCATCAACCTTTCTTTTTTGTGGTCGGCTCTTGATTCTGGTGTTCTCACAGTGTTTATTGAGGCCTCGCCGTATTGTATTTTGATCTGTCTTATCACATGGTCAAACAATTTTATATGTTGTTTTTTTTGTATTCAACAGCTGGGACTATGTGTAGATTTTTTTTTCAGTTCTTCTCTCTACAATAAAATGAAGGCTAACACATTTCCACAACACAGCAATATTTTTAATAGTTAAAATGTATTTATAGAACTTACCTACAGTTCCTCCAGCAAAATCAATTGCGGCATCAATAACTGTAGATCTAGATTTCTGTAGCAAACCTGCTTCTGCTTCTAGCAACTCCATTGGTGGTTCCATATTGGACAATTTTAAGATTAATAGTTCAATGTAATCTGGAAAATCAAAATTTGAGACAATTAGAAACATGATTTCAAATTTCATATAACATAAATCATTTAAAGACATTTAACTCTTTCCGGACTATTATCCGACACCTCGGTTCTATAAAATTGATCAGTTCTAACCACTTACCGACATGTTGGTTATTTCAGGTGTAGCTGAATATTTGATTCGTTATCACTGATTTTCGTTTTTATTTCAACCAATACTTGACTTCCGGAAGTAGGAGAGTTCTCTCTCTTGATCTTTCTGTTTATACCGGCATGATCGAAGTTTTGAACGTTGGAAAATTTTTAATTTATATTCATTGTTTATTTCTCAAATTTTTGTCACATAATGACCACGCCCACTGTTGATACTTCTTCTTGCAGTCGACCAAAACGATATAGTGCAGAGCAAGCTAGATCTATGTTCGAAACCTTGTTATTGAGTGCTTCAGAAATATAGTAATAATAGTGTTTAGACTTGGACAATAATTTTGTTGTGATAATGGGTCGGAATATTGGTAAAAGTTATAAAAAGGTAAGACGATCTGGCTTATGTTTAGCTAGTGGATGCCTTCTATTCCAGCACTATCAGTGTCTCAGAGGAATTGAGAGGTAGTTATTCTGATAACGAAACTGGTACTTTAGTGACATATCACACAAAATAAGTCCAGTTGTGTAAATAAAAATAATAAAATTGACTTGTAAATAATATTGTTCTGACGTCACATAAATTTATAATATTTTGTTTTTAATTCTGGGATCATTTACAAAAATGTACATAATTTTGTTATTTGTGGACATAAATTAATCAAATAAACTGTATTTTGGAGGAATTTGGATTGATTATGTTGTGTAATATTTCAAGATAAATGGATAGCAACACATATAAACATGGAAAAGGGTAAGTGAATTACTATATTTTCAATTAAAAATGATCTACCGTGAATTTTTTATATAATATTTTATTCCTTTAAATAATCACATATCATAATAAATTGCTATTTTCATTTTCTGTATCCATTTCCCTTTCGATGATGTATAACACATACCACATTTATCTAAATTATTGTGTAAAGTAGTCAAATGAAAAAGGTATATGATGGTAAAATTTCTGGAAACAGGTAAATTAACCTGGTCCAAATCTGAAAATTCCTGTTTCCTGTTCTGGTCCTAAAAGAGTTAATGTTAATTGTTATACTATAGTTAAGTTAAGTTACTGTAAAATAGTAGTTAAGTAAGTTTAGTTTAGTGACCTTAATCACCCTACTACCGGCCTACCGTGTTTCAAATCACTTACAATAACTTACATTTGAATATTAATTATTATTTTTATTTTAACTTTAACTAATTATAATTAATTTAATTATTTAAATTATCAACCACATTATGATTATTACCACGTAAATTAAATAAAATTATATATTATAATTAAATTAAACAGTTTAGTTTAATTAAATAATAATAAACTTAATATTGATATTGGCATTGGGATTCATATTCAATTATAATATTAATAAATATTCCATATTGATATTCACATTCTATCATGATTATGCATACATACAACGTTGTGGACTCAGGACTGTTCCATTTTTGCAGAAGCAAGGCAAATGACCTTATTCTTATATGTTGCTAGCTTACCTCACTATTTAAACAAAATTTAAGCGCCGCCCTTGTGAAAATGTGACCAGTTCACTTGTCAACTGAGTCCAGCCACTCTAGCCTAGTCTAAGTCTCCTCCACTGAGACGACCTGAGACAACAGACGTGGTTTTATAAACACGGGAGGGTTACCGGCCCTGGTAGCCAGATTTATTTTATTGTTGATTGAAAACAAAAATGAGCCTTTCACATACTGTATTATCATCACCATATGCCATAACGGTTAGAGTATGCAATCATGTCCTTCCAAAATCTTCTATCCATAGTTCATTGTATCAATTCTGTTATTGACTGTTTTCAATGCCATGACACCAAGCTATCTAATATATTCTCTCTTTGTCGTTCCTGATCTCTCTTTCCCTGTATTTTGCCAGTTGTAACCATGTACTCCAGTTTTCTTCTTCTCATTATGTGCACTAATGAAAAAGAAAGTGTTGATTGTTTCTTTCTGAAGTTTTTAGGAGTTCCCTTTTTGTGTTGGCCTTTTTGAGAATGTCCTCACATGTTTTTTTAGCTGTCCTGGGAACTTTCAACATTCTTCTGAGAAATCCCATCTCTGTGGCCTCTAATCGTCTTTTCATTTGTTTGGCTACTGTCCATGATTCCCCATAATGTATAATGCATGAAATACTTTAAATATTTTACAGTTACCTAATAAATAATAAAAAAAAACATATTAAGTTACATTAAACGGGAAAAGAAATGTAACTCGCATCTAACTTTGTAAGCAGATCTATTAGAAAGACCAATATGGCAAATATGTTTTAACGCGATGGCTTCCCTTATAATAATATAATTGTTTTGAAGACAGACAGTGAATCGATAATAATATTAAGTGCAATTTTATTTCTGTGCTCTCATGCAGCTTTTCTACAGCCACGTTAATTGTGTGTACGTACTGCAAAATTGGTACATACAAATTAGCTAATACTTTATGTCATTTATTTAGTTCGTTTTGTATTGATTGTCTCTACTAATCTAATGTTTAAAATTAATTCATCGTCATGACCAAGTAACATCATGATTGCTGGCGTAGGTGATCATTGATCATGTCTCTCCACAACTAAACTTTCGATCTCGACAGTTATTTATCATTTTTAATTTTGACCTTCTGCCAAGCCATTCTCTTAAAACTTAAGCTGTCTGGTATCGTTTCTCTTTTTGCTTCCTTCTATCTCTTCGTCCCTCAATTTTCACAGTTGTCACAATTTATTCTAGCCTGCTGTTCCCTTCTCATTACATGGCCAAAAAATGATTATTGTTTCTTTCTAATATTGGAAATTAGCTCTCATTTTGCTTTGGCCTCTTTCAGTAGGTAAAGTTGTAAAGAATCCAAATTTGAGTGCTGGGATAACACTTGCAGGTAGTCACAGTTCCTTTTTTTTTTGCAGTTTCCTCATATTCCAAGTCCGGCTTGTTGCAGGAGCTACTGGTTGTGTAACTTAGTGTAAGTGCTCTGTTCACAACGTGAGCTGTGTGTGTGTTTCATCCGCTTTGAACGTGTTTCGATATTCCGATTGTTTACGATGAATGATGATATCCTATGACGGAGAACAGACGGCTGTGTTCACTTTCTGTATGGTTTCGCCTTATGTCTTTTGGCGTGTGCTGAGACTGCTATGATGGGGAGCTACCTTTCTTTGTTTGGGAGATGAGATAGTAATTAGGATGATTCCACTGGCATGAGCGGTTGAGCAATTATGGATTTTAATTCATTTGCTTTGATACTGGGGCCTTCCATAACCATAACAGTTGATAAACAATTTTAAATGAGAAGAGTGAATGAACATTACAGAGAAAATAATGCTTTGCCACGGACATTATATTTTACAAATGTTAGTGTAAATGCATGGTACAGTTGAATCTCAGCAGATATGAACATTGAACAGTTCATGTATCATATACTGATGTCAGAGATGCTATTATATCTTTACTGATTGATCCATATAAAGTGTATGTTAATAAAAGATCAGGATGGAGCTTTTCTGCAGGACCGGAAAGGAAAAAATAATTACAATGGAAAACTGTGGTTATGTGACAACAAATGCTTGTTTGAAAATAGAAATTGACTAAGTAATTGCAGCACAAAGATGACTTTGTAGGAGCATCGTGGCACAGATATCCCTATAAGAGAAAACCATGTACTTTTAAATTAAAATGCGTTTCTAATACACTAAACTGTAGTCAGTAATTATGTTTTCATAGTTATGTATGTGTTATGGCAGTTTAAGTTAAAAAAAAACAAACTAATATAGATGCTGATGTTATGATATTTTAGTTTCAATGTTTTTTTTTAATAACCTGGTTCAGGTAATATATGAATGATGACTTGATGTGAATTAATCCCTTTAAAGTGTGAGCTGGTGTATTGTATATTTGAATAATGGACAACATTGATTGGGAGCATATCCATTTTAATGAATTGGATATGATTTTACAAATAAGTGACCATGAAAAGCCAGTTCTAAATGAGGAACTGAACAATCGTTTAACCCCAATGTGTTTGGCATGCAAGTACAAGAGAGAAGATCTTTTGACAGTTTTGCTGCATCATGGAGCAAGAACTGATAAGTGTGCTTCTGTCAATGGAAAATTACCCCTTCATTTTGCTTGTTGTCACAGTGATGGCAACCGTGGAATGGTGAGAAAGTTGCTGGAGGCCAAAGCTGAAATAAATGCTCAGGTAAGACTTGTGTGTGTTTTTTTTTTCATAAGTTCTTCACTCACAATTTTCACTTCATTCGTATTTTGCTTGACTTCTTGTATTTCTTTGAAAATGTTGTAATCTAAGACCAATTGCAAAACTTTGTAGTGAGATGAGTAGATCAAACCAAAGTCATTGTGTAAGTTACTGAAGATGACATCTCATTGTGAAATAAATTCAAGGCTTTTGTTTGAGCTGTGGGTTACTGTGGCCATTATGTAAAATTAATGCTTTCCCCTGGAAAGTACCTTATTTTAATTCTGTGTGGATACAACAGCATATTTTTTTAAAGTGATCTATCATCCCACAATTACTTTGATCAAGAATCATGTATAGGAGACAAATGACAAAACATAGTTTCTGTGTTTAAGTTGAGCATATAAACATTACATTTTTGGGGCATGTTAAAAGACACAACAGCCTACTAAAAGTAATCTTGGAAGAGAAAATACAAGGTAAAGGAGGCAGAGGCTGACCAAGGTTAACATGGACGAGTGACATCAAAAGATTGACAAGTCAGCCTATGACAACCTGCACCATCAAAAAAAGTGACAGAGCAGGATGGCGCTCCATGGTAGCCAACCTTGATGCAGAGATGACACTCAATGAATGAATTACTTGAACATTAGTAGTAGCCTCCATCAGTCATAGTTGACTATGGATTTTACAGCGGCCTTAGAAATATTATTTTTTCTTTTCTTTCATCATGTATTTTTTTTTCTATTTATCTGTCTGCTTCTTGCTTGAGATGGAGCTTTAGAGTATGTTTCCGAAGATTGTGGTCTGCAGCTATTTCTTCCCAGGCTGTAGGGTTTATGTTAAGAGTCTTTATGTCATGTTTGCACATGTCTATAAATCAAAGTTTGGGTGCCCACTAGTTCTTTTGCCATCTGCTAGTTGTCCATAGAGTATTATCTTTTGGTATGCTGCCATCTTTCATACGGTGTAAGTGGCCAAACCAGCATAACCTACATTGTTTGAGCCGAATGTAGATGTTTGGGAGTCCTGTGCAAGTGAGAACTTCCACGTTTATCACTTTATCCTTCCAGATGATACCAAGAATACGGTGCAGACATCGCATATGGAATGCATTTAGCCTTTTCTCCTGCTTTGCATACATGAACATAAATAGGCACAAATATATTATAATATATGATTATTCTGAGCACATAAATAAATATTGGCAACTAAAAGTAGAAAAAGCTGCTTGCTGATGTCCAGGAAATATTGCCAATAACAAATAATGACTTTTATCTTTTAAATCAGAGATCTCATGAGTTGCAGGGTTAGTAAACTAGCATGGACAAATGCTTTATTTCAACTTTTTGTGGTAGTCACAAGAATAAACTATTTTGTCAAATTAAGTGAATGTAGATCACAGTTGAAAGACAAACCCTGTTCTCTACATAATTCCATAATAATTTTTGCAAGTGTTTGATCAACAGGATTTGTTGCAAACTGTGGCAAGCATTGATTAATTGCCTTTTTAGAAGGAGAAGTAGAGGAAATACTGAACCATCTCAAATAAATATTTTCTATAAGCATCTTATATGGCAGGGAATGAAGTCAGGGTGGGAAGAAAATCTACACATACTTTAGCATTACTAGGGGTTGAAAAGTGCAAAAGCTTACAGGCTGCTAGATGAATTATTCTTTTCTTCTTTTTTTACCACTTTGGGTGTTGAGGAAGATATAAAGTTATGGTTCTTGATCTTCTGGTGGGGAGACTGGGTGGTCCAGAGGTAAGATGTTGGCCTCTGAGCAAGGACCTGGGTTCTTCTACAGATGGTGGGAATTTATAAAAAATCGAATTCATGGTTTCTTCGTGGCTTTACCCTCTCCTGGTCTCTGGGTAGTGAGATCCGATGTCTAACCTTCTTGGCAGTTGTAGCCCTTGGTAGTTAAAATAGAAAAGAATAAACCAAAAATGGCCACAGTCCAGGCAAAAATTGGTAAGCAAAAATTTACGCACGCAAGCCAAAGACGGATGTGTCTTGCCGTGAGACTCAGGTATCATGGCATTGTCGATGAACTAGCAACACAGCACATTTTTCTTTGTGCTGATTGGCATGGTCTTGTGTTGTCAGAGAGAGGCTAGTAGTCCCAATTCATGGATTACTATGCTGCACAGAATGTTTTTTCTTTATCCATTTTGCCATCTTTGGAGTGGGCTATTCCTAGATACTTGAACTCTAATACCTGTTTTATACTTGTGTCCTCAATTGATATATCTACACTTTGTTTCTCTCCCACTATTGCCATAACTTCTTTGCTGGATCATTAGCAAAGGAAAATAATAACAAAAATAGTTTATGGCACAAGCGTCCAGTGTACAAGAGCATGAATAACATCCATCCTAAAAGAGCATGAATATGGTGGTGTTAAAACCAAACTAGGGGTGGCACAAAAAAAAGAACAATATCTTTTGACCACAATTGTTGAGACTATAATTATATTTTTAAAAAGAGCCACTGTAGTTATGAAGGAAAGACATGGAAAACCTAGTGAGATCGGAAAAGAGTAAGGACCAGAGAAAGATCTGAAATGCATTATCAAAGTAACTGGAACAAATGCATGTGCAATTGTTTTAAAAAAAATTATGCACACACTGGGAGGGAGGGAAAGAGAGAGAGAGAGTTGTTGAAGGTATGGTGAATATTTTGAAATATGACACATGATAATGATTCAACAAATTTATTAAATGTTTGGTTTTAAATTTTACAGGACAATTTTGGTAACACTGGACTACACTTTGCCTGCAAGAAAGGCAATATCCTTGTGTCAGAGCTTTTAATTGAATATGGTGCAAGTGTGAGCCTTACAAATATTGATGGAGAAACCCCACTTCTTAGAGCATGTCTCATCTCATCCGTGGAACTAGTTGATCTTCTTCTAAAGGCAGGCAGTGACCCTAATGTAAGGGAAGGATATGCACTCCAACTAGCAGTTCGCTCTCCATCAGTTGCCATGTGCCGGCTGTTAATAGCTGCAGGGGCTGATCTTAACAAAAGAAATTTCTTGAATTCTGCTTGCCATTATGGCACTTATCCAGTGATCAAGGTGAGATGCTTAAAATTTGTGAAACTTATTCAGAAATATATGTTTTTAATGTCTCTCCGCACTGCTAGTTCATGGTCATCCTTTTTAAGATGTCTTAGTCTTCTCTCACACTATACATCTCCATCTCCACTGTCCCATATTAGCATGCCTTTTGTCTATTTGTTCTGTCTCTTGAGTTATGCATTACTGTTCTTCTGATGAGCTTTTGATCTTCTCTGAATATGTGGCCAATCCTGCCCCATCATCTTCATACTATCACTTTATATCAATATCTTGATCCTTCCAGTGGCGTCAGATGTCATATAGGGCTCATTGGTGTATGTCAGCACCCATCTCATATAAATCATATATAAATATCTCTATTGTCCTTTCGAGCCAAAGACGGCACATAGGGCAGAACCACAATCTCAAAAAACAGAAACCTTGCGTGCCAAAATGGCACATATTGCAGAGATCACTACTTCCAAAACTTATGGCTCTGTTTCCATAACAATACTTTTTACAATGACAGCTTGTCAAACCATCGATCAACCTCCTTAGCCACCTCTTACGACATGCCTGGAAGGTCACTGTGTGGAAAACCCTAAATCAGATGGTAAAACAATATTAGACAGGCACTGTTAGATCAAGGTCTGGAATAGAATAAAATGAAATGTATGTCCACAGATAAGACAGTCTGTTCTGTTGGTTTATGAACCAGTGGTTCTTGGGTCTCTGTAGAACTCTCTATACTGTGTTGAATTAAATATATGGCCTTTGGCGTCTTAACAGATGGCTGGTAACAAGCAATCATGATAAGTCAGTAGTTTGGTAAATATATTAGTGTATTATGCTGGATGCTGCTTTGCTGAACAGCTTCTCTCGTGGCTGAATCTGCCAATACTGGATAGACAGATTCATCCACAGAATGAACAAGATGTATTTGTGGTGCTGGGCCTTGTCTCCTTCTCCTGCGCCTTTTGCCTTCTGAATTTCATATCAGCACTGCCTCAAAAGATGCTGTGTCATTTTTTATTTTTGTTCTCCATGTACTATGATCTGCAGGCAGATTTTCCCAGTTTCTTTCACAAAGAATTCCCTAATGGAAGCCCTGCAAAGATCTTTATATCTCAGCACTGGTCTGCCCTTTGGTCTCTTTCTATCCTTAAGTTCACCATACAATATTTGTTTTGGGAATACAAATGTTTACCATTTTCTTAAATGACCCAGCCACCTTAGTCTATGACTCCTAAGTGTTGCCATGATGGATGGGAGTTTGGCTCATTGTAAGACATTAGAGTTGATTACTTTGTCTTGCTACTTGATGGTCATAATCTTTCGAAGGTAACACACATGAAAGTTGTTTAACCTTTTCTACTGCCCTGCACTGGTAGTCCAAGTTTCTAATCCATATAGAAGTATACTAAGCACACAACTTTGGTATATTTGAATCTTAGTCCTGAGTGTTAATTTGGTGTTGGCTCATGCTCTGTCTTTAAGTTCAGCAAATGTATGGGAATTTATTTCTTCTTCAATGGAGACAGTGGTTGTGACCATAGAACTGAGATATGTGAACTTTCTCACAGATTCAAGGGGTAAGTTATTTAGTGATATAGCTGCTGGACTGGCTACACCTTGTTGAAACACCACAGTCTTCTGTATACACCTGTTGACAGGGAGAATAAATCACATGATCTAGCTAGATTGACACTCATTGACTGCAGGATGAATTCATTGTAAGCAACCAGTGCTGCATTATCAGCTATAATAGCTGCTATATCAGCTTATAGAAGCTCCTTGATTAGGGTCTCAGTTGTTTTAAATTTTGACCTCAGACATGCTAGATTGAATTAGGAACTGTCATATCTTGTAGGGATACAGATATATATATATATATATATAAACTCAAAACAAATAACACCAGAGCTAAAACTAATAACACCAGAGCTAAAACTAAGAATAGCAAAATGTTACATCTTCTCAATATTCCTATATGGTGCTGAAACATGGACATTAGACAAGAAAACAGAACAGAGAATTGAAGCCTTTGAAATGTGGATATATAGAAGAATAGGTAGAATTGGATGGAAGGAAAAGAAAACAAACGATGAAGTCTTAAAACAACTAAAAATGAAAAGAGAACTTCTGAACACAATTAGAACAAGACAAATGTGATTCTTCGGCCATGTTAAAAGACACAACAGCCTACTGAAAGTAATCCTGGAAGGGAAAATACAAGGTAAAAGAGGCAGAGGCAGACCAAGATTAACATGGACGAGTAACATCAAAAGATGGACAAATCAACCGATGACAACCTGCACCATCAAAGCAAGAGATAGAGCAGAATGGCGCTCCATGGTAGCCAACCTTCGTTGCAGAGATGGCACTCAATGATGATGATGATGATATAAACTAATCACAAAAACAAAACTTTAGATTTTCAAACCATATGTATTACGCACCCTTACTTATACTTGTAAAAGCTGGAAAACTAACTAAAGAAAAGAAAAGAAATTATATGCGTTAAAAAAAAATGCCTCAAGAAAATACTTTTGTTACTATGGAATGAATTCAAGACTAGCTTTAATTAATTTTTCTTGGAAAGAAAGATAGTTCTAGCATAATACTAACTACATTATCCAAAAATAATGTTCCCAGTGGGCTATAAAAAAATACAGGCACTAACACCATGTTACCTATGATGTGATGGGTTTCTTTCTGCTCTTTTACACAAATACCCCATGTAAAAGTTGGAATCCAAAAAAAAAAAATAGAGAATAAATTAGCTTACTTAAAAGCAAATGCCTAAGGAAAATAATTGTGTATACAATGGAATGAATTAAATGATTTTTATTGCAGAAAAATAACATATGGCTGCGCAACCCACCAACAGTATCACCAATAATCAGAAAGAGAATGTGGAGCGTGCGATGAAAATAATAACTAGAGAATCACATTGCAAATCCTCAAATGGGGAAGAAACAAAATAAAAGAAAGAAAAAGAGACCAACTTCATGAGATACTGAGAAAGCTGACAAAAGAGTTAAAAATAGCAGTCATTGACTCTCTTGTTCAGATGTTGTCCCTGTGTAATGTCTGACAACACTGGAAGGATGTTAGATATTATTTATGTATAAATATATCTATCTATTGACCTTTCGAGCCATAGCCGGCCCATAGGGCATAGACCAAGATAATCCTTCTCTTATCTAAATTTTTGTTCTAGCAGTTTTCAATTTTTTTAAGGATATTTTATCAAATCTCGCCATTTGTCTCTGTTCTGTGCAAGCAGCTCTATCTCATTGATACATATATATATATATATATATATATATATATATATATATATATATATATATATATATATATATATATATATATATATATATATATATATATATATATATATATATATATATATAATATAATATAATATACACACACAGGTGTATTTATATATCAGTTGACTCACAATATAGACATCAGAGCATATCTAATTTTCACAAATGGGTTGTTTTACTGCTACCACATGTCTGTAAACATGTTTATCACTGAAATGGTAACAATTATCACTTAATGGTATCATGAATATTAAACTGGCGTAAACTGATAAAGTAACCTCATTGTTGCTGTGATATCTTAAGACCATGATAACCACTGGACCTAGCTTCACCTTAATCTTTGAAAAGACGGTAGTTGTGTGTGTTCAAAGATAGAAAAGTGGTTGATCTACAAAAGTAGATAGCTGGTAGCGGGAAAGAAAAGTTATCATTAGCTGTAGTTTTGATGCTAGGTCAAATAGTCATCACTAAATATGAAATTTAGTTCCACATCTTGTTGATTGAATATCTACTGTTCTGAATTAGTATTCTATTTCTGTCTGCTTCCTTTAATTATAAGATAACACCAATCATTCTGATAACTCCATGGTTCAATTCAGGTCATTAATAGAGTTTCTCAGTTTTGGGTGCTGTATTCATCATCACTGCAACTTTTAGACCTGTTGTTTGTTTGTTTTCCCCAGCTATTATGTCTCTAAAGAAGTCCAGAGGGACTGAATTTTTGCATGAACATCACTTTTTCTTACATTCTCATTGTCAACCGTGTGCTCAGTGCCATACAGGCAGATATTCCTAGACTTCAAGAGCTACTCTCATTTTTATTATCACGAGTTTTTGTGTTTTGGGTAAATTATTTTTCTATTAATTTTGTGTTGTCAGTAGCCAGTTTTCTCAATTTTCAACTGGCAAAGGTTCTTTGGTGTGCAAAGAATGCACGAGATCTCCACCATTTTTCACCATTATCTAAGAAGGTTAGACATTGGATCTCACCACCAAGAGACCAGGGGAGAGTATAGCCACAAAGAAATCATGTATTCAATACTTATAAAAATTGCCACGCCTAAGGTGGAAATGGAACCTGGGGCTTTCTTGTCCAAAAGCTGAACTCTTTTGTCAAGATCACCCAGTCCCCTTACAACATTTAAAAAGAGGATGAATGCTAAGAGAAACTCTTGTCACATTCCCATTTTTGTTTTGAATGATTGGTTTTATGGTTGACACTACATGTAAATTTTGTACGCAAGCTTTTGATTATTGTTTCTGTTTTATTGGGAGATCCATATGCTGTCAGTATTTTTTACAAGCTTGTTTCTGTTTATACCATCTCTTCAAAAACTCTTCAAAATCAACTTTGTGTACATTCTCTACCATTTTAAACTCTGTTTTATTACATTTCTGAGGATCAATGTGTCATCCCTGTAGTGTTTATTCTTATTGGATTCTGCTTACTTCTTCCTTGGTTTCAGATCTATTGCTTTGGAGATGCTTTGTATGTCTATCTATCTATTTCCCTTTCAAGCCGAAGATGGCACATAAGCAGAATTTCTAGACTATTGTGTCTGATGATCTTTCAACTGTCAGACCTTGCAGAAGATCTGCATTGTGTTGCCACACTGCTCTAAGCTGGATGAGTTGCTCAATCTTGGCGAGGGAGCTGATGTTTGCTGTTGTTGCCTCTTGCTTTAATAATCTTATTATACTTTGTATAGGCCACTGATAACTTTGTTAGTCTGTGGTCAAAAGAAAGAAGAAAATTTTGGCTTCATAGCCTGAAAACCACTGATTTATTTCCAAACAGATGTACTCTAAACACAGGTGTATTAGTTGGTACTGAGTTTTTAGATGGGAACAGTCACCATCTCGTCTCTGTTGCTACCGGGACCCTGACCACAGTGATGGGAGAAAAGAATATAGTGCCACTGTCACCTGCCACATATAGCCACTGTCACCTGCCACATACACCGTAAGAGACCACAAAAGAGATTTTGAAGATAAGTTCTTCACTGGTGCTACAGAATTCACGTATCTGAGCTGAATCTATCTTCAATATTTTGGAAGTATGTGGTGAGTGCGCTTCATACAGGGGAGTGCTCTGAGGAGGGGATCTGAAGACTATGGGGTTGTCTGTTGTGCGATGACAATGATCTTTTGACTAAATAAAACTAAACTCACCATCTAAGACTGCTTCAGGGTTTAAACCTGCTCTATTGAACTACCATTGTAATTTTACTTATAAAACTAATGTTTACAAAAATGTTCTCCTCAGACTCTTTTAGAAAATGGTGCAAAAGTGAATAGACCTGACAGTTCAGGCTGGTCTTCTCTACACTGTGCTTGTTATGCTGATTGCAGTGTCAGTGTTAAACTGCTTCTTGAATGGGGTGCTGATGTTCATGCATGTACAGAGAGTGGATCAACAGCTTTACATTTAGCTTGTGAAATGCTAAATGTAGACAACATTAAACTTCTTTTGGCTTATGGAGCTGATGCCAATGCTAAAGATTACCAAGGATTTACACTTCTTACAAAGCTCGTTGATAATATCATATGTTTCTCAAAAACACATAAGGATATCATTAGAATAATGCATCTCTTGATAGCAGCTGGATGCAAATGTTCACATCACAGCCTAAGCAACATACAACTCATCCTACTGCTTGCAGGTGGTAGGGAAACTGAATTTCATGCTCTGCAGAAAATTTTTGCACAGATCTCGTCTGATCCACAAAATTTGCAATCTCAGTGCCGTATAGTTATACGAAAATATGTTCTCCCAAATGTAGACAAAAACGTAGAAAAATTGCCACTGCCTCAACAGATCATTAGATTCCTGAAATTTCATGATATTTAGTAATGCATCTTCAGTAAAGAAAGAAGGAAGCCCCTGATGTATAACTGTGATATTCTCAAAAGCGAAAACTTGACTTATACCTTGCAGATCCTTAGAAGCAAAAGAGTGTGGCCACATTCTGCCAATGAAACCAATTCTGTGTTATCTTCTCCAACTGAGCCCACTTCCATCCTGCAGCCTTTGCTTCTGTCTCGATGGTTCTTCTCCACGTCTGTTTGGACCTTCCAGCTTTCCTAGTTTCTTGTAGATTGCAGTACATTGACTGCCTTACAATGTAGCTTGAAGGTCTTCGCAATATGTGGCCATTTCAAACCAATTTTCTTTTTCTTGATCTCTGTTCCTATTGGTATTTGGGCCAAAAAATATTAGAAAATTATACAGAAACTATGGGATACAAAATTGCTTAACAATGATATGTGAGGAGTAGCAAAATAAAAAAACAGAAGTAGTTGGTATCGCCGCACTGGGATGAACAGATCTGGGAGAGGTGAAGTAGCAATAACAATATAAATGAATAGTGTCTTCCTGCCAGAAAATCAAATTCTCCTGAAGATAAACCATACAAAGAACCACTAAATATTTCAACAACTTTTCTTCTATCACTAACAATGCTTTGTTAAGAAATGTTAATCTTTTTGTATTTAATGAGAACTAGCTGGATGTTCGTGTTGAATGTTTGTTGAATGACCTTCATGTCAAGAACTTTTAAATAATCCAGATGATATAATGGGAACAGTTGAACATTATTATCAGATAGTATTTGAGACTTAAAGAATATAAGTTTGCCCTGTGCCTGAATCATAATGAAAATGATTGAATGTTCTTGTCAAATCAAGTGTGACAGTGGAGTCCTGAAGAGTCTATCTTTGATGTCAAGCCTATTGAGTCATGTCAAGAATTGTCATTAATCGCATCAAACAATTTTTGTTGAAGAAACCAGCAGATTGGTTTGCACAAGCAAAATATTAGTAAGTGAATTAACAATCATGTGCCTAATAGAACTTAACAAAGTATTGTAGTAACCTGCCAGCAGCACAATGACCTGTTCTTGGTAGCTGCCTGGACACCAGAGGGACACAAAACAAAATCTTTTTCAGGCCAATGAAAAAACAATAGCTTTATACACTAGAACTAAAGAGCTCTTTATATATCTTTTTAAAAGATGCTTTTCAATGGGTTATTGAAACCTTAATGTGTTGAAACTGGGGGCCATATTTTGCTATATTATTTATATATAGTTGTTTGTCTTTGATACTTTTTTTGATTTGGTTATTTGTGTCTTTCCAGCAAGATGAAATACACATGCTTCTTTTATTAAACATTCAAAGTGATTAGAAGAAGCTGTATCTTAGAATTTAAAAACTTTTGTGGTTAAAAGTTGAATACTGCATCCCCTGAAACTCTCAGATTTGCTCATCTTTCATCTCTTTATTACAAGCATAAACTACTAAAATATTATTCATCTATTAATGGTTACTTTTGTAGAAATTGTATATTTTGTGTGTAATAACACAGAGAGGAAATCAACCGATGAGGAAATTCTCAAAGAGGCCATCACTAAAAGGGAGCTACTAAAAAACATCAGAAAGAAACAATCAACATTTTTTGGGCACATCATGAGAAGAAGAAAGTTGTAATACTTGGTTGCAACTGGCAAAATAAAAGGAAAGAGAGATCGCAGGCGATAAAGAGAGAAAATACTGGATAGCTTGGTGTCATGGCATGGAAAATGGTCAACAACAGAATTGATACGATGCACTGTATATAGAATGGGAGCCGCGATAGCTCAGTGGTTAGTGAACTGGACTACAAAGGACAAGGGGTAGGGTTCGATCCCAACTGACGGCTTCCGGGTTCACCCAGCCTTAAATGGGTACCAGATTTTTTTCTGGGAAAGTAAAACAGCACGGGCGTAATACCGACCACATTACCCCAAAAAATCATGTGCTGAAGGTCTAAAAGGGTCACTAACACCATATTTCCCTATACGCCACTTGGCGTGACGGGTTGTACTTTACTACTTTTACTGTATATAGAAGATTATGGACGGACATGATCACCTATGCCAACCGGTATGGCACATGATGATGAATGACACAGAATGAAACAACTTTTATAGAATATCATTTTTAAGAATGAGCTAAATGTTCAGGACATGCTCATCCATAAACACAGCAACATTTCCAAGATTATAACTAAAATGCCACTTTCAGATAGAGAGAAACAGCTGTGAAACAAATAGTGGTAGTGATTAATGCCCACAACACATTGCTGTATATAACAACAAAAGTCAAGACTGGTAATGCTGCTTCAAGATTTTCTGTTAACAGCCTAGACTAACCCTAAAGATTGGTATTGTCTGTACTGTGTGATACCAAGTTTTTGCACATTAAGCATATTGGTTTTTATTACAGCAAGACTTTATTATTTTGTGAAGTAATAAAATATAAAACTTGAAACAAATTATGTTCTTGTTTGTGATACATTTCTTCTAGTTTAAATTCATTAATGTTTGTCATTACTTTTTTTTCTAAACTTGAAAACAAAAAACATTTTGCAACTTTTATTTCAGCATTTGGTACTTTATATTTATCCCCAACCCTTAAAAGTCAAATTTCAATTGTGTTCTATTTATTTTTTTTATTGTTAAATAGATCTTGTCCAATCACAAAGAAGTGAGTTAAGGACAATTAATGATAAAGCGGGATGATCATTAGAGGCAACAGAAATTATGTTTACAGCATAATGTGGACAGCAAAAAAAAAAGAAATGAAAATGTTTTGAAAGAAATCAGTGCATAGATATGTTTGAAGTGCCTTAAAAAAAAAAGGCAGTCTTCATGAGTAATGTCATTAATGTCAGGAGGAAAACTTAAAAATATTGTGACAACAGGCAAAGTAAAAGCAAATGGACAGAGAATTGAAATACAACAGAATAATAAATAGTTTAATGGTCAGGCACAAAAATAGATTAGTAGTGAAACAGATAAGAATATATAGGGGAACATGATCACTGACATCCATGGCATTAAATGATGGTGATTCTGCTAATTAAAGTCTGTGTTTGCCTTCACAACAGCTGTTTGTTTTTATCTAAAAGTGGCATTTTAGCTACAATCTTGGAAATTCATTTTGCAGTATTTATGGGTGATGTCCGAAGCCCCATTTCCCCCATTTTTAAAATTGATAATTTATGAATCGGTGTCAACCACACATAACATCTACTATGTAGCACATCCCCTTTTTGTTTTTTCATTTCTTTTCTTATCCATCTTTTTATTTCTCTCTATTATTTCTCCCTCTCCTTTTATTTCTGAACCTGTCCCGCTCATTCAAGATGTAGTACAGTTTATCTTTATTTCGATGTTCGTTTTGTGTTGTTCTAATTTTCTTAAGAACAGGCCAGAACGTCAGTATTTTGTTGTGTTCCTTTTTTGTAAAGCCGTCACCATACCTTGTAGGAGCGTACATTACACCTCACTACTTGCTCCTGTTACCAGCTTTACAGCAGCTCTAACATTATTTGCTTGTTCCCCACCGAGTAGTCTTAGTGGAATAGTGGAAACAAAGTACTGAAGTTGTAAATAAATGTAGACATCAAGAGGATATAATGAGGTGTATTTTTTTTCTAAATGTATACATACTTTAATAACATAGATCAGCGTTTTTTTTTTTATAACTGTGGTCACCACCTCTCCCCCTGGGTGTCCGCGGTGATGTCACAGGGGGTTCGTGAAGGCTTGAAGAATAGTATTATATTGTGTAGCTAAATACTTGGGTTTTAAACCTTGAGTTGAAGTTGAATTGTGTGGTCTGCGGTAAAGGAAGAATTGAGAACCTCTAACATAGACTAAGATTATGTCCCCTGACATAGACTAATATACAGTAAATAATGTCCCCTGACATAGACTAATATACAGTAAATAATGTTCCCTGACATAGACTAATATGGAGTGAATAATGTCCCCTGACATAGACTAATATGGAGTGAATAATGTCCCCTGACATATACTAATATGGAGTGAATAATGTCCCCTGACATAGACTAATATGCAGTATATGATGTCCCCTGACATAGACTAATATGCAGTAAATAATGTCCCCTGACATAGACTAATATGCAGTAAATGATGTCCCCTGACATAGACTAATATGCAGTAAATAATGTCCCCTGACATAGACTAATATGCAATAAATAATGTCCCCTGACATAGACTAATATGCAGAAAATAATGTCCCCTGATATAGACTAATATACAGTAAATAATGTCCCCTGACATAGACTAATATGCAGTAAATGATGTCCCCTGACATAGACTAATATGCAGTAAATGATGTCCCCTGACATAGACTAATATGCAGTAAATAATGTCCCCTGACATAGACTAATATGCAATAAATAATGTCCCCTGACATAGACTAATATGCAATAAATAATGTCCCCTGACATAGACTAATATGCAGTAATTAATGTTAATATAGTGTCACCACACTTGAAGATCTTTTTCTCGTACTTATCTGAGTAGAACAACAACAAGCGTCATAAAAACAGCAATGAGTTTATTGACCATCAAACTGGCGCTGAACAATATCAATAATATATCTTCACAATGATCTAGACATCATGTCATCACACTTCAAGAACATCTGTCTCATACTTAGCTGAGTGACTGAGCTTGACTAAGCTTTTACTAATGAGAGAGCTTTTACTAACCAGCGAGAGAGAGAGAGAGAGAGAGAGTCTGAGAGAGAGCGCGATTTATCTGCGTCTTAGCTTTTTATATTTCCCCCTAATTGCAATCCCAAGTTCCTTCGCGCATCCAATCAAATTTCGCCGCTCTAAATTCTTTAGTCTCATATTTGCCAAAACAATACGTCACAGCCTCTTTTCCCCCTAAGAACCTTCCAGATCGCTCTCCTTCAACTTTCTATCTTGGACACATTCATGGATCTATTTTCTTCAATGATCTAATTCTCTCCTCACTCCCTGCATAATTTCCTCGAATAGGCGATACTATTACAATGTCCCATGACATGCTTTTACCTATTTTCCCTAGTAGTAACCTCCATCACTCATAGTTGACTATAGGTTCTGTAGCAACCTTCATCATCATCATCATCATCAAGTACCGGGCCTGCTGGCGTAGGTGTATCATGTCTCTCCACAACTGTCGATCACGACAGTTATTTATCATTTCTGTTGTTGACCTTCTGCCATGCCATTCTCTTAAGTTGTCTGGTATTTTTTCTCTTTGCTTCCCTCTATCTCTTCGTCCTTCAATTTTCCCAGTTACAATATATCCCAGCTATTCTATTCTCATTGCATAGCCAAAATATGATGATTGTTTCTTCCTAATATTGGAAATTAGCTCTCTTTTTGCTTTGGCCTCTTAAAGAACGTTTTCATTACTCTTCTTAGCTGCCCATGGTATTCTCAACATTCTTCTGTAAAACCACATTTCTACAGAAAATCCAGTGATTTTCTTGTCTGTTGTCCTATTGTCCATGATTCACATTCATTAAGACTGGCTCTACATAACATTTAAGAACTCTTTTTCTTGTTTCTATTGTCAAAAATGGATTGCATAGTACATTCCTCATTTGTTGGAGGTAGAACCCATAGAAATGTTATTTATTTTCATTTCTTTCGCCATGCATTCTCTTTTTCTATGAATCTGTCTGCTTCTTGTTTGAGTTGGAGCTTTAGATTGTGTTTTAAAAGATTTCGGTCTGCAGCTATTTCTTCCCAGGCTGCAGGGTTTATGTTCCAAGTCTTCATGTCTCGTTTGCACACGTTAATTCACTTCTCAACGACATAAAAATATGTTTAATATGACACAGAACATACAGTAAACCCACTCTCTATAAACGTGTTACGAATTCATTGCTGTCTGTGCCGTCTAGATAGGTTACTAGTTACACTGATTTAAAATTAAAATGATTTAATTCACACCCTGACGTCTGTTAGGGAGCTCCTAAAAACATCAGAAAGAAACAATCAATATTTTTTGGGTACATCTTGAGAAGATGAAAGTTGGAATACTTGGTTACAACTGGTAAAATACAAAGAAAGAGAGATCGCGGACGACAAAGAGAAAAAAAAATATTAGATAGCTTGGTGTCAGGGCATGGAAAACAGTAAACAACAGAACTGATATAATGCACTGTAGATAGAAGATTGTGGAAGGATATGATCGCCTATCCAACCGGTATGGCACATCATGATGACGAAGGCCTCCGGAACTCCGGATAATCCTGCGGATATCTTCTAAACCTTTTCCCATCCCCCCCCCATTTTTCCCCCTATCTTTTCTATAGATAGCAAATCCACAAGTGCTAAAGTCACTTCTTACAATAGTGTATATCTTATTTATAGCTGTACAGGTCAATAGTGAGACATGTGGTTTGACACGTATGACGTAACAAAGACAAAGTGTAGGGATGACCCTACAACGACCAGCACCCTATTAGTACAAGAGTTATATAGTCAAATACCACCACTTTTTCATGGCGGAGAGTGGTGGAACCTCCCGCAGAGTGATGCAATTATATGTGTGTGTGTGTATATATATAGGACTTAGAAGAAGTATGGTGGGTGTTAAGCTGATGAAGAGGGTAGTTGGGGAATAATTGAGTAATGAGTGATGGACATAGCTGTTTCCCGCTAAAGTGACAACCAATAGGGGCGAGTGTATATTGTCCGGATATAGACCACGCCCACTCCGAAAGCGAAACTACCATATTAGGGACTAGTGATATGTCAGTTATTTCATAGATATATTGTGCATATATACTTATAATAGTAATAAATTAATATTTATTATATCCTTGCCGACGTAAAGGAACCATATTTAAAATAGATACGGACCATAACCGGGTATATATACATATATATAATGGCAAATCTTGCTGACAACATGAACGAACAGTCATATTCGACCAGGCTTCTGTGTGTACGACATGGATCAATGAACATCGCTCGTACAAGTATCGGTTTTGCTTTCCCTCGAGCGGGATTGCTGAGACGTTATCTAAAAAACAATAGCATTTCTGCGCACACGGATACCGTTGTTCACTCGCCACAAAGTAGCCAATAGGTTTAAGAAATACTAAGATGTGTCCACTGGTCCATAGAGATCGTGAGTTCACCTCAACGATCTGGTTAGAGTGGTGACTAAGTAGATCGATCAAACGCTCACCCAATATTTCCATACACGTTCGTTACATCACTATAAAGTGGTTATCAATATCAGCACACAGTAATCAAAACGCTAACAAAAATAAGGTAGTTATGGGTGAGATCCTGTCTGTCTGTCATATTACGTGACCACATTATTCAGTTTTCGCAACCATATGCTGTCAATGGGGGAAAAAGTACTAGGAATATGTTTGTATCGTTTCCCCTACCATTCATCAACACATTCAAACAGACACAAGGCGTCTAACACATTTTATATTTGTAGTGGTAAGTTTTCTTACTGCATTGCCACTATAAACATGTCAATGATAATAAAAACTCAAAGATTGGATGAAGAATATAACATAGACTGACCAATAGACGGATACAATATATGTTTGAGGCTGTGACACATTATCCTGCATCAGGAGTCTATGTCGAACACCGATGCGATCTCATGTCTTATTAAACAGCCTAGGTAATTAATGTTAATCGGAGGTGAGCTTTATGATACAAAATAAAAATAAAACTACATAACCAGTGACGTCATGACAGACGGTTTGTAGCAACAAATCATGATAAGTCAGTAGTTTGGTGAAGCAATTGTGTCTCATACTGGGTGCTGTTTCACGAAAAAGCATCGCACGTGGCTGAAATTACTAATCCTGGACAGACAGTTCAATCTACAAAATGAACAAGATGCATTTTTGTGTGTCTGGCTGTGTCTCTTGTCTGTTACGCCTTTTGTCTTCTGCAGCACTGCCTCGAAACTTGCTGTGCCATTTTTTAAAATCTTTGCTCTCCATGTGCTACGATCTTCAACCATATTTTCTGTTTCATTCACTGATAAAAAATTCACTCAAGAAAACCATGCAAACATCCTTATATATCAGCGCTTTTCCCTTTTTGTCTCGTTCCATCTCTAAGATTTCCATACAATATTTGTTTGGGAACACATTCTTTTTTTTAGGTTTACATTATTCACGCGTGACCCACCCACGTTAGTTTCTGATTCCTAAGTAATACAATGATGGACGAGAGTGTGGCTCGCTGCAAGACGTTAGTTTGTTACTTTGTCCCGCTATATTATGATCTTTAGTTTGCAAAGACAACACACATTTAAAAAATGTATAACCTGTTATTATTCCCAACATAGGTAGTCCAAGACTATGATCCATATAAAAGTGTACCATCATCATGCAAACCGGGTTTAGCTATATCGTCTAATGTAGGTGCACTTAAGCCAAGTATAAGCAATCGATATCTGTCTCCCATAACAGAAAGGCGACGTCCTCTGCCTCTTTAGTTAGTTCATCTATATACTTCCTCTTATCCCTCTTAATGCATCTTCTCAATTCTTTGTTTACCTCTGTGTAAGCTTCATGTGTCTTGGCTTTTATTTCCTCTCGTTTTTCTTTTCTTTATGTTTGCCTTCTTATTCTTTTCTTACTTTAATTGTATCCAGAGTCTCTGCTGTCATCCAAGCCTTATTCTGGCATTCTCTTTTGCTCCGTGTTCCTTTGCACGTCCATTTCCATATTTCCTTTACCTGTTTCCAATAATCTTCTATAGTTAATGTATTTTCTAGTTGATGGAGGAAATTGTATATATTTGATAGTGTGACTGATAGTAGCAAGCAATCATGATAAGTCAGTAGTTTGGTTAAGCATTTGTGTCTCATACTGGGTGCTGTTTCACTGAAAAGCGACGCACGTCGCTGAATTTGCAAATACTGGACAGACATCCATCTACAGAATGAACAAGATGTTTTTTTGTGTGTCTGGCCTTGTCTCTTTTCTGTTGCGCCTTTTGTCTTCTGAATTTGATAACAGCCCTATCTCGAATCGTGCTGTGCCATTTATTTTCATGCTCTCATGTGCTACGAAATGCAACCACATTTTCTGTTTCTTTCACTGAAAAAAATTCCCTCAAGAAACCCCTGCAAGCATTCTTATATCTCAGCGCTGGTCTGCCCTTTTGTCGCGTCCCATCTCTAAGTTTTCGATACAATATTTGTTTGGGAATACATTGTTTTATTCTTCACGCGTGACCCACCCAAGGTAGTCTCTGATTCCTAAGTATTACCATGATGGACTGAAATGTGGCTCGCTGCAAGACGTTAATTTGTTACTTTGTCTCACTATATTATGATCTTTAGCTTGCAAAGACAACCCACATAAAAAAAAACTGTATAACCTGTTATCTTTCCCAACATAGGTAGTCCAAGACTATGATCCGTATAAAAGTGTACCATCATCATGAAAACCTGGTTTAGCTATGTCGCCTAATATTGATGCGCTTAAGCCAAGTATAAACAATCGGCATCTGTCTTCCATAACTGAAAGTCGCCCCTATCGAAAAAGATCCTCCTCTATTTAAGGTCATCCTGTAAAACTGGAAATAGTGATATGGTGATACGGGGGATTAACAACGAGATATGTTTAACGGCGTAATCTCCCATAAATTCACGGACAGCGTTGCGAGTGACGTCGATAAGTATGCGTTTGTCTGTTTGTTTGGAAAAGTTGAGTCATCTCACTGAAAGGTACCTTAAGGTGGTCAGGGAACGTGTAGATCACATTCTAAAATACCAAAACATGTATCTAAATGTAAGTAATATCTCACTGTGCATGTAGGCGCTCTCCTAGTTCTGTAACCCTGTCTCCCCAATTATCTGTATAGATCTGTCTGACATCATATGGAAGAATATCTAAAGCGACATCATCAACTGTTAGTTTTCTTCGTTTCGCAGAACATCCAGTTTCCACTCGATGTGGTAGATCGTTTGTGTGTCGCCGATGAAGAAGTAGGAGTCTGTATGGGGTCGATGAATGCTGCTGTAGTTCGTATGTAAATTGTCGTTACTGTTAAATGAGGCACTGTACAGATGCCGTATGGGTGAGTGTTAGAGATACAGGTAGTGATGCTGCATTTTTAGTTTTCTATATGTTTTTTTTTTTCTTTAGATTGTTGAGGTGCATTTGCACACAAAATATCACCAATAGTTTTTCTGTTTTCACTAGCAGAAAATCAGCATAGACATTTTTCCCCTGCAGATCCTCATTTCTTATCTTATATCCGAACTTATCTTGGAACTAGTTTCCTGACGTATTTGTGACACATGTGACTTCCTACCGCTGAGAGTTATTTTCGCGATGCATACTTGAAGAGCTGTTGAACTGGGCTCTTTTCAATATTGGATATCTAGATGGGTCCAGAATCAAGGCTGAATCCATAATAACCGAGCTATTCGAAACACTGGGATGTGCTGTTGGTGACACATGTGAAAAAGATGATGGCGTTGTTGTCGGAACACCATGATGGCTGAGTGAACATGTTGTTGACATGACAGACACTGTTGTCGTTATTGATGCTGACAACACAGTTTTATTTTCGGTGATGAGCATGTGAAGGATAGACATTGTATCTCTGCATCAGCCCACGACGTGGTAAAAACTTGTAGCTGGTGGCTCTGGTGTACGACTCGTTATGACAGAGGTTGACACACTCACAGAGTTTGTAGTGTCAACACAAGAACATACCCAGGCTTGTCGACGCATCAGAGATTGTAGGATAAGCACAGTTGACATGTTCATGTGCCTCAACTCACGCTCGATTATAATGTCTCTGCTCCACATGTAATATCGGTGTTCTTATAGTCGACACTGTCGTGGTGTGATCGTTCAATATGTCGTAGATGTCGACACACTAGGCTGTAATGTCGGTGATACATGTGATATTGTTATTGGTGTCGGGAGAATACAATTTGTAATATCGACACCCCACATTTTCTCTAATTATCAACTAGTTGAGTCACCTTTCATGATAAGTGTGGTCGGTGACGTACACATTTCGATGTTTTAACGGTGTCGAGCAAAATTTAATATCGAAATATATAAAAATCTTTCAAACTGTTTTTATGTTGACGGAGTTGTAGTCTTGTGCGCAATAGAATAACGAAATCGCCATCACTGAGACCGGTGTCGACACGCTCTCTGTTTTGTGTGAGATATGTCATCTGAACGTATGTTTTGTTTCTACCCTAGCTGTGTTCGAGTAAGTTGGTTTTTGTGTAGCAGATCAACCTTCTATTCATCATCTTCCACGGCAACTTTCCTACACAAGGGAGGAGGAAGATAGGTCTGTATTTCTTGGAGAGCGAGTAGTCGCTTTAAGAGTTGTGAGATCACGAGTTGCTTCCCGAACATTGCACTAGTAGAAAACGTGAAATCCGATTTGAGAAAGCCTACGGTCCGGTGTTGAATCTTTTGTGTATGGTTTTTTTTCGAACCGATGGGAATATATGTAAGTCTATTTCTGAGTAAATTGCCGTTAGCAAATTTGAAGAAGTCTTTCTTGAATTTTGAAGTTCACAAATCTCGAGGTACGGTGTTTAATCTAAATATACAAACTGAGAATGTTATAACACCAAAGGTACCCTTAGTCACATAAACAGAAGCGTGAAATAGAAATATCAGACAAGTTGTGTTAGAGCTTGAGTTATTTCTTTTGTGTGATAATGAACGAATACAACATGTTGTCGAAGTTTAATCACGGATTGGTCTACATACGACGAAGGTAGAGATAGAAGGTATGATGTGTTGTCTTGTTGTTAATCCCTCGTATCACCATATCATTATTTCCAGTATTTCGATAGGGGCGACTTTAAGTTATGTGAGACAGATGCCGATTGTTTATACTTGGCTTAAGCGCATCAATATTAGGCGACATAGCTAAACCAGGTTTGCATGATGATGGTACACTTTTATATGGATCATAGTCTTGGACTACCTATGTTGGGAAAGATAACAGGTTATACAGTTTTTTTTTAAATGTGGGTTGTCTTTGCAAGCTAAAGATCATAATATAGTGAGACAAAGTAACAAACTAACGTCTTGCAGCGAGCCACATTTCAGTCCATCATGGTAATACTTAGGAATCAGAGACTACCTTGGGTGGGTCACGCGTGAAGAATAAAACAATGTATTCCCAAACAAATATTGTATCGAAAACTTAGAGATGGAACGCGACAAAAGGGCAGACCAGCGCTGAGATATAAGAATGCTTGCAGGGGTTTCTTGAGGGAATTTTTTTCAGTGAAAGAAACAGAAAATGTGGTTGCATTTCGTAGCACATGAGAGCATGAAAATAAATGGCACAGCACGATTCGAGATAGGGCTGTTATCAAATTCAGAAGACAAAAGGCGCAACAGAAAAGAGACAAGGCCAGACACACAAAAATGCATCTTGTTCATTCTGTAGATGGATGTATGTCCAGTATTTGCAAATTCAGCGACGTGCGCCGCTTTTCAGTGAAACAGCACCCAGTATGAGACACAAATGCTTAACCAAACTACTGACTTATCATGATTGCTTGCTACTATCAGTCACACTATCAAATATATACCATTTCCTCCATCAACTAGAAAATACATTAACTATAGAAGATTATTGGAAACAGGTAAAGGAAATATGGAAAGAGACGTGCGAAGGAACACGGAGCAAAAGAGCATGCCAGAATAAGGCTTGGATGACAGCAGAGACTCTGGATACAATTAAAGTAAGAAAAGAATAAGAAGGCAAACACAAAGAAAAGAAAAACGAGAGGAAATAAAAGCCAAGACACAGGAAGCTTACACAGAGGTAAACAAAGAATTGAGAAGATGCATTAAGAGGGATAAGAGGAAGTACATAGATGAACTAACTAAAGAGGCAGAGGACGTCGCCTTTCTGTTATGGGAGACAGATATCGATTGCTTATACTTGGCTTAAGTGCACCTACATTAGACGATATAGCTAAACCCGGTTTGCATGATGATGGTACACTTTTATATGGATCATAGTCTTGGACTACCTATGTTGGGAATAATAACAGGTTATACATTTTTTAAATGTGTGTTGTCTTTGCAAACTAAAGATCATAATATAGCGGGACAAAGTAACAAACTAACGTCTTGCAGCGAGCCACACTCTCGTCCATCATTGTATTACTGCTTTTTCGTGAAACAGCACCCAGTATGAGACACAATTGCTTCACCAAACTACTGACTTATCATGATTTATTGCTACAAACCGTCTGTCATGACGTCACTGGTTATGTAGTTTTATTTTTATTTTGTATCATAAAGGTCACCTCCGATTAACATTAATTACCTAGGCTGTTTAATAAGACATGAGATCGCATCGGTGTTCGACATAGACTCCTGACGCAGCATTATGTGTCACAGCCTCAAACATATATTATATCCGTCTATTGGTCAGTCTATGTTATATTCTTCATCCAATCTTTGAGTTTTTATTATCATTGACATGTTTATAGTGGCAATGCAGTAAGAAAACTTACCACTACAAATATAAAATGTGTTAGACGCCTTGTGTCTGTTTGAATGTGTTGATGAATGGTAGGGGAAACGATACAAACATATTCCTAGTACTTTTTCCCCCATTGACAGCATATGGTTGCGAAAACTGAATAATGTGGTCACGTAATATGCCAGACAGACAGGATCTCACCCATAACTACCTTATTTTTGTTAGCGTTTTGATTACTGTGTGCTGATATTGATAACCACTTTATAGTGATGTAACGAACGTGTATGGAAATATTGGGTGAGCGTTTGATCGATCTACTTAGTCACCACTCTAACCAGTCACTTATCACTTCAATATATATTTATTCAGCTATTTGCATACTGAATCACACAAACACACACTCACCTCTCCATCAAACCCAGCTATCCCTCCACTTGTTCTACGACTCACACACGAACACAGGTACCTCTTCGCCAATAAACATTACATTTTGTATCAGTCAGCAAAGCTATCAGAAGACTGCTCCTTTTGTTTACTCTCTGAGTAATATGCACATACACACAAATGAACATGCACACAGGCTTTCTTGGGCTCTGCTAATAAATATACATGCTCTGTGAATAGTAACTAGTAAAACGTATCAGAGAGGCAGCTGACATGCACTACACATACCTTTCTTCTTAAGATCGTTGGGGTGAACTCTCGATCTCTATGGACCAGTGGACACATCTTAGTATTTCTTAAACCTATTGGCTACCTTGTGGCGACTGAACAACACTATCCGTGTGCGCAGAAATGCTATTGTTTTTTAGATAACGTCTCAGCAATCCCGCTCGAGGGAAAGAAAAATCGATACTTGTACGAGCGATGTTCATTGATCCATGTTGTACTCACAGAAGCCTGGTCGAATATGACTGTTCGTTCATGTTGTCAGCAAGATTTGCCATTATATATATGTATATATACCCGGTTATGGTCCGTATCTATTTTAAATATGGTTCCTTTACGTCGGCAAGGATATAATAAATATTAATTTATTACTATTATAAGTATATATGCACAATATATCTATGAAATAACTGACATATCACTAGTCCCTAATATGGTAGTTTCGCTTTCGGAGTGGGCGTGGTCTATATCCGGACAATATACACTCGCCCCTATTGGTTGTCACTTTAGCGGGAAACAGCTATGTCCATCACTCATTACTCAATTATCCCCAACTACCCTCTTCATCAGCTCAACACCCACCATACTTCTTCTAAGTCCTATATATATATATATTTATATATATATATATATATATATATATATATATATATATACATATATATCATTGCATCACTCTGCGGGAGGTTCCACCACTCTCCACCATGGAAAAGTGGTGGTATTTGACTATATAACTCTTGTACTAATAGGGTGCTGGACGTTGTAGGGTCATCTCTACACTTTGATTTTTTTACGTCATACGTGTCAAAACCACATGTCTCACTATTCATTTTCATATTCTTCGCCTCCTACATTGCCTCTGTTTGATAAAACAAGTCAAATGTAAACATTTGTTATATTATTTTATTTACGGAACAAAAAAGCAATAGCAACATTTGTAATTGTGTTTGTCTTGGATAAAGTCTTAACGAAAATAGCCAGAGAAAGGAGGAAACCACAAGAGTAGTTGCTCTGAAGTGGATCACAGTAGGGAAAGATGGAAAAGAAACAGATAAAAGATGACTTCATCATCATCATCATTGAGTGCCGTCTCCGCAACGGATGTTGGCTGCCATGGAGCGCCATTCTGCTCTGAATCTTGCTTTGATGATGCAGGTTGTCATAGACTGATTTGTCAATCTTTTAATGTTACTCGACCATGTTAGTCTTGGTCTGCCTCTGCCTCTTTTACCTTGTATTTTCCCCTCCAGTATTACTTTTAGTAGGCTGTTGCGTGTTTTAACATGGCCAACAAAAATCGCAGTTGTCTTGTTTGATTTATGCATAGTAGTTCTCTTTTCATTTTTAGTTGTTTTAAGACTTCATCGTTTGTTTTCTTGTCCTTCCATCAAATTGTACCTATTCTTATATATATATATATATATATATATATATATATATATATATATATATATATATATATATATATATATGTATATATATATATCCACATTTCAAAGGCTTCACTTCTCTGTTCTGTTTTCTTGTCTAATGTCCATGTTTCTGCATCATATAGGAATATTGAGAAGATGTAACATTTTGCTATTCTTAGTTCTAGCCCTGGTGTTATTTATTTTGATGTTAGTATGTTCTTCATGACATTAAAATTGACGTGGATGATTTGGTTTTTAAAAAAAATGCAGAGGCAGAAATACACGGTGTGAGCCAGATTTATGGCATCTTGCGATGGATGGAAAGGACCAAAGTTGTGGGATTTTGTTTATGTACTACAGGACGCGTTCAGCAGGGCCGTATATAGACAGTGAGGCCCAAAGACTGTTAAGCTCAACAACATCTTGAGGACTCTGTTAAAAAATTAACACCAGGAGGTCTCTATCCTATATTATAATAGAAACAAATGTGAGATCCCCTTGGATTGTAAGGCCCTAGTATGTAGCTTATTCAGCTTTGGCCTAAATCCGACCCTTGTGTCCTGGCGTGTTGCAATACGACTGCATTGTTAGTCCAGTGATAAGAACAAAGCGAAGGGAGAATATATGACTGCATTGTTAGTCCGTTAATACAGACAAAATGAAGACAACATATATGACTACATTGTTAGTCCGTTAATACAGACAAAATGAAGACAAGATATATGACTGCATTGTTAGTCCGTTAATACAGACAAAATGAAGACAAGATATATGACTACATTGTTAGTCCGTTAATACAGACAAAATGAAGACAAAATATATGACAGCATTGTTAGTCCGTTAATACAGACAAAATGAAGACAAGATATATGACTGCATTGTTAGTCCGTTAATACAGACAGAATGAAGACAAAATATATGACTGCATTGTTAGTCCGTTAATACAGACAAAATATATGACAGCATTGTTAGTCCGTTAATACAGACAAAATGAAGACAAAATATATGACAGCATTGTTAGTCCGTTAATACAGACAAAATGAAGACAAAATATATGACAGCATCGTTAGTCCGTTAATACAGACAAAATGAAGACAAAATATATGACAGCAATGTTAGTCCGTTAATACAGACAAAATGAAGACAAAATATATGACAGCATTGTTAGTCCGTTAATACAGACAAAATGAAGACAAAATATATGACAGCATTGTTAGTCCGTCAATACAGACAAAGCGAAGAGAAAATATGTGGTGTCTATCTATCTATTGACCTTTTGAGCCGTAGCTGGTCCATAGGGAGTAGACCAAGATATTCCTTCTCTTATCTAAATTTTATTCTAGTAGTTTTCAATTCTTCTCTCTCTCTCTCTGCGATCAAGACTCAATGAGTGTAGGATTGCAGACTCTCTCTCTTGAAGTCAGCTGTCTGTTTAAGTGATTCGATTGCCCCATATAGTTTCTCTTCCAGGTAGGTGGGTGTGGACGACATTGCTCTTCTCAGGTCTGTGTACTGGGGGCAATCCTGTAGAACATGTTTTGTAGTCATATTGTCCAGTGTAGAGTAGCATAGACCGGCTGTACCTATTAAGAATTTGGTGAACATGTGATTTCTCATTCTATTGTGGCCAGTGCGTAGGCGAAGTATGATGACTTGATCCCTCCTTGATAGTTGGTGGTATCCGTCACTCTCGTTATGCTTTGGGTGTTCTCGTTTCCATTTTTCATGGAACTGACCTTTGAGGATGGATTTGGCTTCATCATAACTGAGCGGATGGTTCTCTTGTGGTAATCTCCCTACCTCTTTAGCTAATTTGTCTGCGCGTAGATCTATAAAAAAAAAAAAAACGTTGCACTGTGTTCTGCGCCAGTGGCCCAGTGCATCCGATTTCAGCCACCATTTTATTGATGTTTGCTTTCCTTAGCCTTTGATTGTCCCCAATCTTTCTGCAAGGCAGCAGATTGTCTTTTCTGCCCTTAGATGGCCGGGCCTCCCAGGTTTACGAGCACAATCTTCCCAAGCTTGAAAATTCTTTTAAAGATATTTTATCAAATCTCGCCATCTGTCTCTGTTATGTGCAAGCTCTATCTCATTGAAGAAGCCGATTACTGCTGCTCTTGCCTCTTTCATCAGTTTTCTTCTCAGTGTCTCTCTGGGTCTTCCTATTTTCCTCTTACCTGTTGTTTCCCACATGAGGGCTTGCTTTGCAATTCGGTTATTATCTCTTCTTCTCATCACATGTCAAACATATGACAATCGTCTTGTCTTGATTACTGAAAATATTAGTGGTTGATTGGCGATTTCTCTGATTTCCTCGTTTGTTTTGAATTCGTACCACACTATATGTGGTATAGTATAAATAAAAACTTTTAAGAAAAATTATTTCGAAGATTTCGCGAAATTTCTCTGGTCATCAAAATCTTCCTACATGAGTCTTCAAAGTTCATTATTTATAGAGCATTGATCTATCTGAAGTCCTGCCAGTTTGGCCTACGGTGAACAGTGAGTTATTTGCGGGGCATCATCATTGCACTCCGAACATGTCCATAGGTGCTCAGATCCCCTCCTCAGCAATTCCCGCAGCGTCCAGCGACTGATGACTCCAGTTCTATGTTGGTTGATAAGTCTTCTTACACTGCCTCTAAGTTTCTCATTTCTGGCTGTGCCCACCTTAACTCCCATTTCCATCATCCGAAGAAGTGACGTGGATCTGTGTTTGTCGAAGTCCTGTGCTCTTCCCACATCTTGGAGGGCATTGGTGATGTCCACCTGATTCATTGGTTGGCCGTCCTCAACGACAGCGCAGCTAGCCAACCTGTCCGCTCTTTCATTTCCCCGTACTCCCGCATGTCCAAGGACATAGACAAAGGTGACCTTACGTATTTTGGATTTCTGCAACGACTCTAACCATTGCATGCGTACAGAGCCCGCCTCCACTTTTTTTATCATGCTCATCGAATCACTCAGTATACATGCGTGGGTGTAGTCTTGTGACTAACCATTTGAATGCATTGGTCACTGCCATCCCCTCTATTGTCATGTTACTCGTGGTCATGACGTGTGCACCACTGTCTTCTTTGACTATTCTGCCTGCCGAGAATGCTGTAAATGCACATGCACTTTTTTGGTGTCGTATTACAGATCCGTCTGTCTTCAGCATTAACCACAACCGGGTTCTGCTCCCTACTTTGAACAGTGATTATTCTGAAGTATCACAAAGTGGTTATTCATTGTCACTTCTCTTGTTTTTTTTTTTTTTTATTTTAGAACATTAGCTTTTTTTTTTGTGTGTGCACAGTAGCCTTACTGATATCAGAAGTTTCATTAAAATGTTCAACGTAATTTGATGTATTTTGTTTTCTTGTAATATTGTTTGGCGACGATTTCTCTGCACAATTGTCATTTCCTTCCCCCCCCCCATCATATTTTCAGTCCTCAACAAACGTTGCGAGAATACCAGACCCAAGAATCGACCACGAAAAAGATGGATCGATGGAATATTAGAAACACTATGAAACATAACAGCAGTAGAGGTGAACTGAAGAGCAAAAGACCGCAAATTATATCTCCCCTCGACACTGAAAGGCAAATGAGGAAGGGAAGAAAAATAATTAGAAGAAGAAGATATTTTCAGCTGAGACATTTTCATCTGAAGTGTTCCCCAAGCCTTCCGCTCGGTTCTTAAACTGGGTAGTCTGAATATATGTTTGACGTTGAGTTAACAGGATGTTGTTGGAGTCCATTGCAGATGTGACATCTTTCTCTAAATGTATTGTAGAAAGGTTATGAATATTTAAACTATCATGCGACGAATTTGTGGTGGTCATTTTTTTTTTTTTTGCCTTCTCTGACGAAGTCCCTAGAGACTAGGAACTGAATTTTGCGCGTTAATCTGTTTTTCTCTGGCAGACCTGTGCACAGGGGTCCCTCGCCGCACAGGCAGATAACTCCGCCTTCGGAGGTACTCATGTTTTTTCCGTCCATGAGTAATTGACGTTGTGGTCACATTTGAGAATATCAAATTATCTATTGGCATTGTAACTTTGGAGCTGTCCGCGTCGGGTGAAATTATTTTATTGTTTGCACTTAACGCTGGTTCTTTTGTATCGATTTTTCCTAAATCAATTTCATCTGAAGACGTAATGTGCTTCATGGCACCATTCTCAATTTTTCGTGGATTAAGCTGTGTAAAGTTATAGCTGCTAAGATGCTCTCTGTAAAAATGACGTTCATTGGGATCATTGAATAGAAAAGCTGGCAGGGCATACTCGTCAGACAAGGGACAAAACCGGATTGTGACGTCAAAATGTCCAACCGTGCAGCTGGGAAGGTTGCAGCTACCGTTCTTGATGCACCTGAAATTATGAAGAGGATAAAATATTAAAAAAAAAAAAAAATTGATAATTAAAAACAAATTAAATACATCAATTTTGAAAAGTGAAAGTAAAGATTTCGCATAATATAGCATTACTGCCATTGGGGTGGGTAGCGTATGATTCTTGCTTCTCGGGAACACAACATCTGGGGAAGCTCGGACCAGTTTGCTCTCCCCTTGCTTATTCTTCCCTGGCCAAAGATCAACTAACCTATTCTATTCTATCAACGGAACCAGTTTTATTGCAGTCAGGAACTCCCCATATCCGCTCCACCACTTCTCAAAACATTTCCCAAAATGCATCGGTAAATTCCGTTGACAGGATCGCTTCGCATTGCTCCGTGCATGTCTTATTCGACTGCACAGATGACGATTTCAAACTTTCTTAGTCGACACTTACAACATGTGTGGCAGGTAACAATGGCTCTATCCTTTTCTCCCCTCACATGGTGGCCCCGGTAGCCACACTGCGGAGGTCAAGTACCCATTTTTTGTTAAGAACTTGATTGACTTGAAGTTGGTGTTTCAAACCTTAGTGTTCTGTGTAAAAGCTAACTGCCCCAAAACCTCACAATCCGCCATAATAAGATGTCCATAGTTATTTTACACTAATCAAACATCTCGTCTTTCTCTGTTTTAAAACAAATTCAGTCTCTCTCGCTCCCTCCCCTCCTCTTTATAATTTTTCTTGCTCTCTTTTGTTGTTGTTGTTGCGTTCGCCAGCGTTCATCTCTGACGAAGTCCCCAGAGACTAGGAACTGAATTTTTCGTGTTAATCCATTTTTCCCTGGTAGCCGTGTGCACATGGGTCCCTCGCCGCACAGTCAGATAACTCCGACTTCGGAGGTTCTCATGTTTTTTTCCGTCGATGAGTAACTGACGTTTCAAGCCGGATCTCGCTGCTGAGACCAGGGGTGGTTGCCGCAGAGAAAAATCAGAAATAAAAATCCCAACCGGTGTAGTCGAGATTTGAACCTACAACCTCTCTGTCTCGAGGCCGGTGTCTTGCCTCGAGACAGAGAACACTTTTCATGCATGCTCTCTTTTAAAACAAACATTTCTAGCAACAGGAAGATAAAACGTTTCTGTAGTCATAATCTTCAAAAGCACCCTCTATAATTTAAGATTTTAAATGCAGGATGTCTTCGATTAACGTCGTGGTCAGGTTCCACGATTCTAATTGGAACATCATCATCGTCATTATCAAGTACCGGGCCTGCTGGCGTAGGTGATCATGTCTCTCCACAACTTTCGATCTCGACAGTTATTTATCATCTCTGTTGTTGAACTTCTGCCAAGCTCTTCTCTTAATAAGCTGGCTGGTATTTTTTCTCTTTGCTTCCCTCAATCTCTTCGTCCCTCAATTTTTCCAGTTCTTACAATATATTCCAGCTTTTCTCTTCTCATTACATGGCCAAAAAAGTATGATCGTTTCTTCCTAATATTGGAAATTAGCTCTCTTTTTGCTTTGGCCTCTTTCAGAACGTTTTCATTACTCTTCTTAACTGTCAATGGTATTCTCACGGCACTCGATGATGATGATGATGTTAACATAAAGCGAATTCTAATATCTTCTTCTTTTACCTTTTAGCTCCTGGTGGAGCATAGGTCTTCAACAAACACTTTCCAAGTCGTTCTGTTTTTTGCCATTCTTTTAAGATCATTCCATGTCTTCCCCATCATCTTCATCTCTGCTTCTATCTGTCTTCTCCAAGAATTCCTTGGTCTTCCTCTTTGTCTTTTCCCCTGGGGATTCAAAAAAGGGCCTGTTGTGTAATACTCTCAGTTGGCTTCCGTAGTGTGTGTCCTATCCATCGCCATCGTCTTCGCTGTATCTCTTTATCCACTGGTATTTGACCGGTACATTTCCATAATTCCACGTTAGTGACTTTGTCCTGCCATTTCCATCCCTTTATTCTGCGCAAGCATCCATTAATGAAAGTCTGTACTTTCGTGATTGTCAATTTTGTCATTCTCCATGTTTCACAGCCATATAATAGGACCGACTTAACATTTGAGTTGAAAATTTTTATTTTTGTATTTAGCCTAATTTCTTTGGATTTCCATATGTTTCCCAGTGCAATGAAAGCTCCTCTTGCTTTTGATATCCTTATTTTGGTATCATTTTCTGTTCCTCCCTCTTTATCTATATTACTGCCCAGATATATATAAGATTGTACGTCTAGTAGAGGTATTTCTCCTAGTTTTATATGGTTATTGCCAACTGCATTAATTCTCATAATATTGGTCTTATCTCTATTAATCTTTAGTCCTAGCTGTTGTGATCTCTCATCTAATATACTCATTTTATCCTGCATCTGTTGATGGCTGTGTGATAGGAGAGCTATGTCATCAGCAAAGTCTAAATCATCAAGTTGTTTGGTCAGTGACCACTGGATCCCATTTCTGTTGTTTTGAGTTATTTTCATAATCCAATCTATGGCCAGTAGAAAGAGAAATGGAGACAGGAGGCATCCTTGCCTTACTCCTGTTCTTATTTCAAATGCTTCTGTAAGCTGTCCTTCATGCACCACACTACATTTTGTTCCTTCATACATTGTTTTTATCAGGTTAATAAACTTTATGGGGATTCCGTAATGACTCAGCAACTTCCAAAGCATTCTTCTGTCTAAACTATCAAATGCCTTTTCGTAATCTATGAATCCAATATATAGTGGGGATTTTAGTTCTAAACTTTGTTCAACTATTATACGTAGGGTAGTTATTTGATCAGCACATGATCTGTTCTTCCTAAAACCTGCTTGTTCATCTCTCAAGTGTTTCTCTATAGCCTCTTTTAGTCTCTCCAGAATGATTCTGCCTAATATTTTTCCTGGCACTGATAGTAGCATAATTCCCCTATAATTTGTGCACTCCTGTAAACTTCCTTTCTTTGGTAGTTTGATCATATAACCTTCTCTCCAGTCTTTAGGTATTTCTTCCCTCTCCCAAATTTTATCCAATAGATCCTGTAACATCTTGGTAGAGGTGTTAATATCTGCTTTGATGGCTTCCGAAGGAATTTCATCTGGTCCTGTGGCTTTACCATCTTTTAATAATTTGATGGCTTTCATTATTTCTTCTTTGCTTGGTTTTCCGCAGTTAACGTGTAACTCTTCTTCTGCTGGTAGTATATCTGGAGGATTATTTGAGCCGGGTCTGTTCAAAAGTTCTTCAAAGTGTTCTTTCCATCTCTCCATTTGTTCCCTTATATTACTAAGCAGATTTCCTTTCTTGTCTTTGATAAAGGCGTTGATCTATTTGTATTTTCCACCTAATTTCTTTGTGCTGTTGTACAGTTCTTTCATATTCCCTTTATTTGCTGCTTCTTCTGCCTCTTTAGCTAGTTCATCTATATATTTCCTCTTATCCCTTTTAATGCATCTTCTCACTTCTTTGTTCACCTCTGTGTAAGCTTCCTGTGTCTTGGCTTTATTACTTCTTGTTTTGCTTTTATTTATGTCTGCTTTCTTGTTCTTTCTTTCTTTAATTTTATCCAGGGTCTCTGCTGTCATCCATGCCTTATTCTGGCGTTCTCTTTTCCCCAGTGTTTCTTCGCATGTCTCTTTCCATATATTTTTTACCTGTTTCCAATGATCTTCTATATTTATTGTATTTTCTAGTTGTTGGAGGACTTGGTATTTGTTTGATATTGTGACTGCGAATTTATCTTTAATTCCTTGTTCTTTAAGAAACCCTACATTGAAATACTTTCTACCCTTATTCGTTGTATTATACCTTTTTAATTTAATTTTAAGTTTGGCTAACAGAAGATGATGATCAGAAGCTATATCTGCCCCTCTATATACTTTTACATCCTGTAAGGATGACTTAAATTTATTATTAATACATATGTGATCAATTTGATTTTCCGTTCTATGATCTGGTGACACCCATGTAGCTTTGTGTATTCTTTTATGTTGGAATATTGTTCCTCCTAGGCTCATTTGATTAAGGGCGCAGAAATTCACAAATATCTCTCCATTCTCGTTTATATCTCCAAGTCCATGTTTTCCCATAATCTCTTCGAAGCCTCTGTTGTCTGATCCTACCTTAGCATTTAGGTCTCCCATCAAGATTATAATATCCTTGGCTCGTCTTGCATCCATCTGCCATTGTAGCTGTTTATAAAAATCATCTTTAACTGAGTCATCTTTATCGTTGGTTGGTGCATAGCATTGTATAATGTGTAATTTTATTTTGTTTTTGGTTGTTCTAAATGTTGCTCTCACCAGTCTTGGTCCCACTGCCTCCCATTCTATTAGTGTCTTCTGTGCATTTTTTGATAGCATTATAGCTACCCCTTCGCTATGTTGTGCTCCTGGTTCCTGGTGTCCTGATGATAAAATCATCTCCCCTGTATTCAATTTTATTCTCTCTGCTCCCAGCCATCTTGTTTCACACATTCCCAGAATATCTATCTTATAGTTGGTCATTTCTGCTGCCACTTGTGCCGCTTTTCCCTGTTCGTTAAGGGTACGAACATTCCAGGTGCCAATTCTGGATGATTTCCTGGTAGACAAAGGGTGAGTCGGCAACCCGGACTCCTTATGGCTTTCTCCGGATTGCGTCATACGTCTCTTAGACAGAGAGCCCTTCTCTTTCCTGGTTGACGGATTAACTTTATCTTTCTTTGACTTGTTCATGTTTGCCCGTGCGCTGCCGGGGCCCGAAAGGGGAGTAAAGAATAGCGGCGCTGTACCCTACCAGGCATGTTCGTAAGAGGCGAGAAAGGAGGGTTAGGCATGGGACTGGCTATCCCATACTGTAAAAAAAGTAAGCCGAAAAAAACTTCACAAACATGAATTCTAATATAAACAAAGAAAAAACAATTCACACTCCCTTGTGTATAAGGGATGTAATGTTTGTGCCATTTTTTTTAAACCATTGGCACATATTTCGTCAGCGCTGTTTATCTTTCCGATAAAAAAATCTGGTCAGATTTCACCTCCGTCGAAGTCCTTGGAAACAAGGACCTGAATTTTCCGTGTTTCCCCTCGCAGCCGTGTGTACTGAGGTAGAACTCATTTAAAGTTGTGTCAACCTAGGAATAATCAATCGTGCTCGAACTGCACATTTTGTCTTCAATAGACACTCATTCTAGATTTGATAAATCTTTCCATGGTTTCCAAATGTCACTTCTGATGCAGTTTCAATTTTGTGGCAGCTTTGAGCATATCATTGAACATTTTCTGTATTTCCACGAATTGTCCCATAATGTGGATGTATAGAAGAATAGGTAGAATTGGATGGAAAGAAAAGAAAACAAACGATGAAGTTTTAAAACAACTAAAAATGAAAAGAGAACTACTGAACACAATTAGAACAAGACAAATGAAATTTTTGGGGGTATGTTAAAAGACACAACAGCCTAATAAAAGTAATATTGGAAGGGAAAATACAAGGTATAAGAAGCTGAGGCAGACCACGATTAACATGGACGAGTAACATCAAAAGATGGACAGGTCAACCTATGACAATCTGCACCATCAAAGCAAGAGACAGAGTGGAATGGAGCTCCATAGTAGCCAACCTTCGTTGCGGAGCCGCCACTCAATGATGAATGATGTCCATACAATGTAGACTGCTGCGCCCAAATTTCGTTGTCTTTCTGCAAATTTATTTAACACATTTAACTTAACTTATAGTGTTAGTGTATAGTTGTATTTTTTGTTTTTTAGTTTTGCTTTCTTTTTGGTAATCACCCTAAACGTGTTCCGGTAAATTTTTATGATGATAACGGTTCCGAGATAAATATTTGACAAGCAATTGATAACAAATGCTGTCGGACTCGTATTTTGCGACCCAGAAACTAATGTAATCATAATGTTATCATTACCATTTGGTAGTGGCGCAAATTTGTAATAAAGATACATTACTTGCGATAAACAGGAGCCGCGATAGCTCAGTGGTTAGTGAACTGGACTACAAAGGACAAGAGGTAGGGTTCGATCCCAACCGACGGCTTCCAGGTTCACCCAACCTTTAATGGGTACCGGATTTTTTTCTGGAAAAGTAAAGCGGCACGGGCGTAATACCGACCACATTACCTCAAAAATCATGTGCCGAAGGTCTGTAAAATGTATGGTCACTAACACCATATTCCCTATACGCCACTTGGCGTGACGGGGCACTTTACTTTTTTTTTAATTGCGATAAACACATACTGGATTTCGGTTGCAACTTTTCAAATGTACTTAACATTTACCTTCTCTTCTTTTGCTGATATTAAAAACAGAGATATTAATTGTTTGAACATACATAAATACTGAGCCTTTACAATTAGATATTACTACCTCTATAATTATCAAAGACGCAGATTCACAAATGTTGGCCTATTAGAAGACACAAAATAACATTTGGGCCCATTTATAAAGTCCTTTACAGTAACTGGAAATAGGTAAAGGTAAAATACGAGACTTGAACTGGCGTCTTAGTACGCGAGTTTCCACCCATATGTGCTCGGCCACCTATCCAGAAATGTTCTGTATAGTGTCGCCTCAAGCATCGAAACTCAGATGCGAGGTGACATTCCTCACTTTCCCTGGTACCCTTTTCTGCCAACGGCTGGGTCGACCGTGGGGGTATTTTTTTTTTCTGCCAACAACGAGTACAACTCACACTGCTCCCAGCGGGAATCGAACACGGGTTGTCTGAACGTCGGTCTTCCAGTCGAGTGGTTTTCCCAACTAGGCTACTGAGGCCTCCAATTGGAAATGTCAACATTTAAAGGATTAATCTTGGAGAACGGGGTAGACATTCGATCAACAGAGACTAATCTATTTCTGGATTCTTCTCTTAACAAATGTAAGTTCACTAGAGCTTCAGAGGCTTGTATGGCCATGAATATTATGTTTTGTGGGATTGGTAGATACAGTTACGGTCAAAATTTTTAAAAGAAAAAAAAAGCATGATACAATTTAGCACTTTTCTTCTTGTTACCACAAACAGAAGCAGTGCATACTTTACGTTTAGAACTCCCTGTTCTTTGATTGAAATCCAGATAAAATACGTTTCTACAGGAATATTTTTAAAGAGCTATCAAACAATAAACAACACAAATGACACCATATACGGCTCATCGTTTAGTTAAGAATGTTTATAACAAAACTTTAAGAGATAAGATAAGAATATATATATTTATATATATATATATATAAATCGAAATTATAACGAAATACGAAACGCGGTTAATGGGAAATTGGTGTAATTCATCATGACATTTATTTTCCATTAATTTTCTCAACGTCTTTGTTATCATGTCTTTGATTTATTTCCTACTCTGTTTATCTTCTTTTGTCCCAGACAAAACGTGAAAAAAAAACACTAACTACTCGCAGAGAAATGCATCAATCATCAATTTAAAAAAAATATTTCACACCGAAGAAGGAGTGTGTCAGCCGCGGCGCAGGTTTAGGGAGAAAATTAGTACAGACACGCATATACGAGCAATGATTACGCGACCAGCTCATCGTGTGTCATGATGTTGTCCTTACCTCTCCATATACGAGCACTGACTACGCTACCAGCTCATCGTGTGTCATGATGTTGTCCTTACCTCTCCATCATGAAACAGGACAAGAATCAAGTTCGCATGATCACAAGACTTAAACGCTGAAGAAGTAGTAGTAGAAGAAGACGGAAAATATTGAACATGATGAATCAATAATTGTAACGATAGTTGGAATAAATTGCAATAACTTTACTCCGGTTTTTTTTTTTTTTGTTCCACGTTAAACAAATTAAAAAAAAAATGTTATGCACTTTTCTAAATGAATGACGCATGCCCAGTGTAGTGTGTGATGTTTTTGGACGTTTCTTGGTCTACATGGAATCCTACTCCATGTTTTGCTACTTCATTGGTGTTAACTCCTGAGTTTGTTATGGTATAATTCATGTACGCTTCCCTTGTTTGTTTCTCCTTCAGTCTTGTGTCTGCTACTCCGAGTATTTTGATTCTTCTTTTTATCATTGCGTCGATTAATTGTTCTTCTTTGTCTCTGGTACCGCAAAATATTTATGGTTGCAATTTTATTTACATTATGTCTGTATGAACGCGATTGTTTCTCCATTATTTTGGCACAGAGCACTGTTGTGTGTATGTTACATTGTCCTCTGCCGCTGTGCTATAGCTTGTTTCATAAGTCGTGCCCAACTTTAAAAATCAATATCTTTTAAACCGCTTTTTGTAATTTTTTCAAAATTTGCATGTATAGTTATAATGATTAGAACCCAACGGGGAATTAATTTCATTAAAAACAAACATTTGGTTATTATTATTGCTTATTTGATTTATATAAATTTATAACGACCCATTGATGTAGTCAAAACTTAGTGTTTACAGTATTTAAGTTAAAAATAGCGATTACAAATCTATACACGCTCAAATTTACGATTTTGCACGCTTTCCGCGTGAGTTAGCTGACACAATTAGACACTTGTAGTAAACACGAGACAATGTGTGTTCCATTTCCGTTAATTCAGCGGCGTAACGTGGAACAATAACATTTATCATGAGTTTTAAAATGAAATTCTGCAGTTTACAAAACATCGCAATAAAAATGTATGACTATTTTTGCAAAGAGGCTAAACGAGGAAGATTATTTCATTCTTTAGAAAACCCTGAGAATAGGACAAGACACATTTTGGATTTATCTAAACGGTCATTTAATCGCTGGATTCAAGCACGCGACCGTCAATGTTCCGAATATGCAAAATCACAAGGAAGAGCAAAAATGTTGGATAATTTCGACAGTGAACTTATTAGAAGTGAAATTCGCAAAATGTTGGGTATGAATGAAACTGTTACAATAAGAAAATTAAAAGTATCGCTGAAAAAGAACAACAGTATTGAAATATCAAAGTCTACATTATGGAGGAATGTGAGAGCTGCAGGCTTTACATTCAGAAAGTATTCCAATGGACGAAACATCATCTGTGAGAAGCCACATATAGTAGTCATGAGAAGCAAGTACTTACGTGAAGTAAAAGAGGTGCGCAAGCAAGGTTATGATATTGTGTACTTGGATGAAACATGGATCAATGCTCACCACACTAACCAAAGGGAATGGCAGTCATCAGATGGAAAGATTAAGAGATTAATACCTAGCATCAAAGGACAGCGCTTGATAATTGCTCATGCAGGTAGTCGACAACATGGACTAATACAGAATGCAGAGCTAATTTTTCTTTCAAAATCCATAGACAATCGGGAGTATCACTCTGAGATGAATGGTCACATATTTAGACATTGGATTGAAAATTCTGTTCTCCCAGCACTAGATCGACCATCTTGCCTAATAATGGACAATGCTGCGTACCACAACATTGTTGCACTTGAAGATAAAGTCCCGACGTCATCCAGTACAAAATATGCTATTAAGATATGGCTCACAAAGGAGCACATACAATTTAATAACATGTACTTAAAACCTGAATTACTATCTCTAGTAAAGCAAAAACAGAGGACAAAGATTTTTCAAATAGATAAGATTATCCAAGAGCACGGTCATATAAGTTTGAGGCTGCCACCTTACCATGCTCATTTAAATCCAATAGAACTAATCTGGGCAAAATTAAAAGGACAAGTGGCAGATGAAAATACAACATTCAAAATATGCGATGTAAAGACTCTTGCTAATCTCGCTTTATTAAATATAGACACAGATTATTGGGCTAAATGTGAAGACCACGTCTTAAAACAGGAAGAGGAATATTGGAAAAATGATGGTTTGTGGAATGTTTAACCCCAAACAGTTATTAATCTTTTAGACTCGTCTGATTCAGAATGAAAGTATATAGCCCCCACAATGTTGGCCCCTATATTACCTTAAATTATTTCAACAAACGGTCCTTTTCAGGACCACACAACTATGAAAATTGGACATACAGGTATACCTTGATATTATCGTCCGTCCTCGAACTGAGCAGACAATAATTCTCCTGGTGTTTTGTTTTATCCAGTTATTTCCCCATTACGGCCACGCCTTTACCTAGTGAAAATTAATCGTAGACCAGCAACTACGGTAATTTCTATTCTTTAGGGCTTCACAATTTACAATTTTGACAAACATCAAAGAAATATCGCCGCTTTAAGAAAACTGCAGCTGCAAGATATTTGTTAAATATACATTTAAATGGTCTTTTGCGTTCTAATAACATTTGGAAAATTTCAAAAGTATTTAACAAACGGTTAGAGAGTAATAGCGTTTTGAAGTTGGGCATATGTTTTGAAACGAGCTATAGTTCTGTCATAGAGTAAGGGCTGTTGTTTATGTCACCAGTGCTTGCCCGTGCACTGTGATCACTGTTGTTCGTGACCCGTTTTCTAATCGTGTTGTCTCTCATCATTTTTTGTTGTTTTCACACACAAACTGTTATTATACACCCTTAAAAAACAAAATTCTATATGTCTATCCTGCTTAATGATATTTGAGATCATATTATATCATTCTCTGGAATTGGAAACTTGACACATAATCCATATAGAATAGAAAATGTGATGTTCCACTGAAGAAATATTGATGTTGCAGTGAAGATATATCAGCTGAAATAGTTTGGTCATGTCCGTGGACTGACGCTAAATCTGGCTCAGAGAATACCATGTAAGGTCAAGCACAGCCTACTCTATATATAGCCATAGGACTAAGGGACATCACTCTAATCGTTCGGCTCAACGAACTCAAGATGTCTGACACATGTCGTGGATTTTTATTAAGTTTACTAAATTAATTCATGATTAATTAGCTAATAACAGTTTGTGTTTTATTATTAATAACACAAGTTCATACTTGTTTTTGAAAATATGCCTGACAAGTGTTGTGTTCCTGGATGTAGATCTAACTATAGACAAGAAGAAGGATATGTCACTGTGTTCAGGTTTCCTCAGGCAGACACTGTTAGTTAGACAAAAGTGGATGAAAAATATTCCTCGCAAAGATTGGGTTCCAACTGATAGTAGTGATAGAAGTGTTGTATGTGCTAAACATTTTCGTCAAGATGAAATTACTACATTTGATAAATACACAGACACTGCTGGTGCTGTGCACATATTTAATAGAAGATGCCCAGTATTAAAATTAGATGCAGTTCCAACTATTTTCCCCAATTTGCCAACATATTTATCAACTGAGCCAACTGTCTTGAGAAAAGACCCTAAAACAAGAGCTGCAGAAATTAATGATAGATATGAAGCAAGTGTTGACAAATGGTTGGCTTCCGATATGTTTATTGATTTCTGTAGATTTCAAGCAAAGTTTGAAGTTGAACTGAAGGACTCTCTTAAATTTTGGAAGCACATTAGTATGGACAATGAGTATGTACTTTTGTACAAAGTTAAAGTAGAAGCAAACTGTGCCCCTTGTTTAGGAATTAGCATGAAAATACTGCCAGACTTATCATTTTTTGTTTATGATAAGGGAGATGAAGTCAGCTTCAAAAATTTAACTTGGATTACCAACAATAGAAAGCTTGAGCGATGGTCGCAGATACAAAATTTGATGGCCCATTACCAGCATGTAGACTCTGCAGATGTCACAGCTTTAGACTTTGTGTTAAAAGCATATGAAAATCTTGTAAAAGCCATCACATTAAGTAGCAACGAACAACATAACAAGGCATTGCAATTTTTAGATGAGCAACTTCATTTGATGTCACATCCTGATAATAGAAAACGTTACTCTAGTAGCATACTTTGTTTTGCTTTCATGGCCTACATTAAATCTCCATCTTGTTATAGGTTTCTTAGAAACTCAGAATTATTATGTTTACCGCACCCAAGTACTCTCAAAAGTTTAGTTGCTTCCAAACGTCAGAAACTTGTATAATAAAATATTTGACGGTAAAGAGTAAACAATTATCTTCACGGGAACAGTTTGTTGCTATACAAATGGATGAGATCCATGTTAAAACTGCATTAAATTACACAGGAGGGAAACTAGTAGGATCTGCATCAAATTCTAATGAAACAGCCACAACAGTACAGGCTTTCCTCATCTCTTCTATATTTGGAAGTTACACTGATGTAGTTGGTTTAATACCTATGATAAAAATGTCAGCTACTGATTTAAAGCAAGGCCTGTTACAAGCAATTTCAAATGTTCAATCAGCTGGATTTACTGTGTTAGTTGTACTGTCAGATAATAATGCTGTGAATAGAAAGGTCTACAAAGAACTTTTGGCTGGGTCCTCTGACAAATATCATTTTGATAATCCACAAATACCAGGTACTCCAATTTTTCTTTTACATGATTCAGTACATTTACTGAAATGCATTTGGCATAACTGGGTTAATCAGAAAGATATTGATCAATGCTTTAATTTTCCAACATTTCCTTCTGATGATGCCAGCACAACATATGTTACCACAATTTCTGCTAAATTTTCACATATAAAATCTTTATATAGAAGTGAGCAGAAACAGACTATGAAATTGGCACCCTCATTGACAAACAAAGCATTGTTCCCTTCAACTTTTGACAGACAGAATGTAGCTCTGGCATTGGCAATATTCAGTGACTACAATACTGCAGCTCTTAAACTTTACAGAGATGACCGCATGAACAAAACTGCTGATTTTATTACCATAATATTGCAATGGTGGACCATTGTCAATGTGAAACACAAATTCTGTGGCGTTAGATCACGCAATGTTTTTGGTAATCCAATCACATCCACTGATCGCAGCAATCTTATATTTATTAAACGCTTTGTACTGTGGCTGGAGACTTGGCAGAAATTGACAGGAAAAGCAGGTAAACTAACAGATGAGACATTCTATGCCCTCAAACACACTATGAATGCTGTCGCTGAGTTTGCAACTTATGCCCTGGACACTCTAAAAGTAGAATATATTTTGCTAGGCAAGCTACAAACTGATAATCTAGAGGCCAGATTTGGTGAATACAGGCAACTTTCAGGATGCAATTACCTGATCTCTGTACAACAGATTCTAGAAGCAGAGCGCAAACTGAAAATTTATTCTATTTTGAGAATGTCATCTCAAAGTTGTGGTGAAGTACCAATTAGTGACCTTTCTGTGGTCTGTAATGTTGACACTGAGCATAGTACATCTAATTCCCACATTATTGATGCTAGTTTTACACAAGAATGGTTCATTATAAATATACATGATTGTAACATCTTTTCTTCAGAAGGCGCTGATCATGTTCTGGTCTATATCAGTGGCTATGTAGCTCACAAAATGTGTAAAAGACTTAAATGTACATCATGTGCTATATTTTTTCATCAATTAAATGACATGCATGCAGAAATTGAATTAGATGTTGCTTGCTGTGACTATACTAAATTTTTGGATCGAGGTGATCTAAAGTACCCAACAAAGTCTCTGACCACGTTAACATTCATTTCCTATGCGGTGATGCAAAAACTTCTCTCATCAGATTTGAACCAAAATTTTTGGCCAGTACAAACCACAGAGACATTGTTGTTAAGCTTGTTACTGCAAGCTACCTTCAGTACTGCAAGTCTGAGAATATGGAAAAATGTAAGTGTGGCAAATCAAAGATCAGCACACTTTTAATGTCAGTACCAACACTAGCTAATATATTTCTGAACAACTACAGAAAAGTTAGAAATGATGACATCAATAGTAGAAAAACCAGCACCTCACGGAAAAGAAAATTAGCCAAATTTTCACACTAAATATTTGTTATCTGCAAACATTTTACCTATGTTCTGTGAAAAGCTTGCTAACTGTAATTTGTTAAAATGTATTATAATTTAATTTCTACATTAAAATAATAATGTGTGAATGCATTTATGATTTAGCGTGCAAACACAATTGAGTTAAACATAACCGACTGGTTAAAATGCTAACAAAAGCAATGTCAGGACTCACAATCTTTACCGCCGGACCCCGTGACGTCACAGGGTATTTCCCAACTCTGCCATTTGGCTATATATAGAGTAGGCTGTGGGTCAAGCCACAGCTATATATAGTATTTCAGAAAGCCCCTACAATCGTGACGCCTTCAGCTATGCTAGCTATAAGCGGCTGACGTAATTCTATCCACAACGCCCCCTATTCGTAAAGTCGAAGACGTCACAAAATTTGGGCAATTCCTTTCAGTCCGCTGGTCCTACTAATATAGATGGCTGTGATTAAGCCCTATCTGTCTATCCATCCATCTATTGACCGTATGAACCGTGGCCGGCCCATCTGGCATAGACCCAGATACTCTCTCTCTCTCTCTCTCTCTCTCTCTCTCTCTCTCTCTCTCTCTCTTTTTCTAAATTTTCTTTCTAGCAGTCTCAATCCTTGCAGAAAAACATTTATCAAATCTCGTCATTTGTCTCTGTTCTATGCAAGCTTCTCAATTTTATTGAGGGAGCCGATTCCTGCTGCTTTTGCCTCTCTGATCAAGCCTTACATTTAACATTAATCTTGAGCCGCTACCACTAATCTATTAAGCGGAGCTAGGCACAAATAAAAGTACGTACCTTTCACCCTTACCGTGCTCATCTTCCGTCTGTTGTCCTGCTTTGGACGAATGCATAATGCCGAAACGTTATGCCTATGTCAGGCTTAGCTTATCAGTTTAGCTGATTAATTCAACGTTATGTTTATTTGTTCACCAAAAATCCATTAAAACTTACTCTTGGTCGTCATGCGACAGTGGTACTATTCCATCCTTAACAGCTTTACAGGCCCTGTTGTTTTTTGACGCCGCTTGAGAACAGTCGCACCAGCATCTAGTACTGTCACGTATGAGCCGAAATTTTTGTGGACACCTCCGTGTACATCTGAGACAACAGAAGATAGGGCGAGTGAAAGCTTATCTTGTTCCCTACGACACTTGATAATAGTTATAGCATCTTTAACGAAAAATATCAATATTTTTGTGACACTAAACTCACATAAAAAAACTCAAGAGTCCAGTATAAATCATAAAAAAAAACCATAGGGAGGGTAGGTGGGCTAATATGTTGTACAGTGCCCGGGTTTATGGCAGTCAGTGATTTACAGCTAAAGGAAAGCGTGGTCGAATCGATAACGTGCCGAGCTCCAAACCACGAGAACCCCAGGTTTGAATACCGATAGGGTTCACAGTGTTTTTTTTTTTTTCCAAATGAATTTTTTTCTACCGAGGGTGAAATAAAAACTCATACCCGGCGACTGTACTGGACATGCGACTATTATTATCCAGTCTTTTAAGCGCCCGATTTTGTATCCAAATCCGAACATATGAAACACAGTTAGTCGTCGGATTATCCCCGTCGCACATCAAACCACAGACCGTAAGATCTCCCTGCAATGTGAATTTGTGAAATGATAAACCAGTTCACATGTCCACCCCCGATCTCACAGTAGTCATCTTGAATCTAGACAACATCCCTCCTGACTAACATGAAACTCCAGGAGTTACCCAGGTACTGCAAAGTCAAAATAAGTAGAACAGTAGAAAGAAAAAGTAGACGGAGAAAACAGAAGACAAGTATGAAGTAATTCACTTATGTGTTCTTAACATCTGTGTCAATGTAGACATACACTAATCTTGACATTGTTAGCTGGGAACATTTCACATCACTTGCTGCCGGAGCTACTGAGTTTAGTGCTCTGTGCACACCGTGAGCTGTGGTTTCATTCCTGATCGTGTTTCGATATTTCGATTGTTTACGATAAATGATGATATTATATGACCAAGGACAGTTCAGCAGTCTTTACTTTCGGTGCTGCTTGGCCTTACCCCATCCCTATCCGGGAGATACTTGCCTTAATAGGAAAATACAGATATGCAATTTATTCCCGAGTTGTGTTCATAACCCTATTCTATAGTCATGATAAGTGTATGTTAAAGACACCGGCAATGGTAGCTGCTTTGTTAGGTTCCTTAGTTGTCCATTTATTCTAGCGCAGGTTTTTCGTGACATGGCACTATGTCAGGGAGTACTGGTTAAATCCTGCTTCGGGCTGTCTATTATTCTATTTATTTCTGTTGTTTATTATTTTTTTTTCTGAGTGTTGTAAACATACATCTTCCCCTGAAATTATCAGCCTCTTCTCATCTTCAAATGCGATCACTTGTATGTGAATACGTCATTCCCCTACGATAGTATGCGTTATCATTAGGAAACATCCTTCATATTTAGTTTAGGAACATTTACTTGAGGACTCAACAATACATCATGTCTTGCAAAAACTTGCAATTAATGTGATTTATAATGTATATCCTACATTTGCTAAACAGACCACATTTCACCTTTTTGGTTGTATTAGTTTACTTTGTTTTTTTCCCCCGATGAATCCGATATACTTTGATCGTAACATCTCATTCCATATTTTCAGCGCGCGCATTTACTGGGGATGGTAATATAAACACGTAATTGTAATAGCTTCTGATTTAAAAAAAAATAATACAAAAATTATGGTTTATTTCAGCACTTGAAATGATAATTAAAGAAGAAACGAATCTATAAAACATAAATCAGTTTGTTCAGAGAGTGTTACATTAATGGTGACATACATAGCTCTCTCTATATATATACTGTCCTGATCTAGTCTCTCTCTGCGATCAGGACTCAATCAGAGTAGGACTCCATACTCTCACACGAAGACAGCTGTCTGTTTAAACCTGTTAGATCCACTCCGCTTGAGTACCTGTTAAAACGTTGCACTGTGTTCTGCGCCAGTGGCCCAGTGCATCCGATTTCAGCCAGCATTTTGTTTGGGTTTGCTTTCTTTAGCCTTTGATTGTCCTCAATCTTCCTGCAAGGCAGCAGATGATCTTTTCTGTAGGGGGATTCTGCCCTTAGATGGTCGGCCCTCCCAGGTTTACGAGCACCATCTGCCCGAGTCACTAAAGGTGACTAACACAGACATGCGACTTGTAATATGAGGAAACTGCAACAAGGAACACTTTTCATGCACAGCCTCCAACTGTTCCCGCCGCCTATCCCCATATACCGGTAAGTCACGTCCTCTTGAAAATGATGATCGTCGTAGCACTTGATGATGTTAGGCCATCGTTGATGAATCCAATTCCGAACATAGAGACATTCAGTCAGTCGTCAAATTATCCCCATCGCACATCATACAGCAGACGGTAAGATTTGCGCACGGCCGGTTTAGGGAACCATTACGATGACGTAGCACACAACAATGTCGCCGAACACAACAATCTCGCTCCTTTAAGATTTCTGATTACTCTAGTGTAAGCTGCCTACAACGGGCAAAACACGAAGGAAATTCATCAAAGAGACAAAACTGCGGCTGACGAAGTAGTTTACATTAATGTGTAACATGGAAATAACTTGCGTCAAAGAATTCCAACAATGGTCATGAATAGCACCAATGTGACGTAAAGCGCAGATCAAGTCTAGACGGTGGAAGGTCTCATTCACAACACTTGATTTGTCAAAAACGGACTTTGTCGGCCAACGACCTCGCTTTAGCGACACAGATGTATTAAGTATATCATCATTTTGGCTTTAACGCAGAAAAGTGCAAAGGAGATCCGAAATTAATCAGACCCTGAGTGCACTTTCTGCAGCGATCGAGAGGACGTGGACTAGATCCGCCATCTTGGAGACGGAAATCCTTATCTAGGCTGAGAACGCCATTTGTGAGAGCGCTCATTTTCGAATAGAATTATTTGTGTTTATTTCAACCAAACAGAGCTGGGTATTATTTGTCTCCAGTCTAAACCACTGGAAACTACTATTCGTGCTGTTTCGTTCGTCTAAATGTTTGTCTGCAACGCAAGTATTCAGCCCTACCCTATCCGGGAGATAGTTGTTTTAATAGGAAAATACAGATACACAATTTATTCCCGAGTTGTGATCGTAACCCTATGCTACCTCTTCCTCTGAATTGAATCGCTGATTATCGCCTCGGAAGTTTCCCTCTATAATAATATTCATTTATTGTTATTTGTCTCCAGTCTAAACCACTGGAAACTACTATTCGTGCTGTTTCGTCCTAAATGTTTGTCAGCAACGCAAGTATTCAGCCCTACCCTATTCGGGAGATACTTGTCTTAATAGGAAAAATACAGACACACAATGCATTTCCGAGCAGTGATCGCAGCTTAACGCAATAGTTATGAGAACACCTGCGTGAAAGACATTGTCCACGATAGTTCATTTTTTAGTTAGCTGACTGGCAGTGTTCCCTAGCGTTTGGCTTTTCGTGGCAAGGCGCTGTGCCACTGAGTACGGGTTTGATGCTGCTTCGGTCCACATATTTTTAATTTTGTTTTTTTTCTCTGTTGTTGATTATTTCTAATTTTTTTTTCCGATTGCTGTAAACATACCTCTTCCTCTGAATTGATTCGCTGATTATCGCCTCGGAAGTTTCCCTCTAGAATAATATTCATTTATTATTATTTGTATCCCGTGGTCTAGAGGTAAGACGTCGGCCTCTGAACAGGAACCCCTCACCTCCCCCACTTTGGAATTCCGCCACAGACGGTTGGATTTTTCATTTTGAATGTGTTGTTTTTTCGTGATGTTATCTCCGCTGGACTGTGGGCGGTGTTATCCTGTGCTGTGTCGGTTACCTCCGCTGGACTGTGGGCGGTGTTATCCTGTGCTGTGTCGGTTACCTCCGCTGGACTGTGGGCGTGTTATCCTGTGCTGTGTCGGTTACCTCCGCTGGACTGTGGGCGGTGTTATCCTGTGCTGTGTCGGTTACCTCCGCTGGACTGTGGGCGGTGTTATCCTGTGCTGTGTCGGTTACCTCCGCTGGACTGTGGGCGGTGTTATCCTGTGCTGTGTCGGTTACCTCCGCTGGACTGTGGGCGGTGTTATCCTGTGCTGTGTCGGTTACCTCCGCTGGACTGTGGGCGGTGTTATCCTGTGCTGTGTCGGTTACCTCCGCTGGACTGTGGGCGGTGTTATCCTGTGCTGTGTCGGTTACCTCCGCTGGACTGTGGGCGGTGTTATCCTGTGCTGTGTCGGTTACCTCCGCTGGACTGTGGGCGGTGTTATCCTGTGCTGTGTCGGTTACCTCCGCTGGACTGTGGGCGGTGTTATCCTGTGCTGTGTCGGTTACCTCCGCTGGACTGTGGGCGGTGTTATCCTGTGCTGTGTCGGTTAACGGCCAAAAATAGAGGGATCCGTGTGAACTCAAAGAACTTTTGGCAGTTAAAAGTCAAAAAGAGTAGACCAAAATTTATCTTTGCCGGGAACAAATAAATAAATCTGCCCATCTCGAAGAGAAATGAGTCGGGTCAAAAGACAGTTGTCGTAAACAAGCGACATGGCGTATCCGTGGTCGTTAATGGGTGGTCGTTAAGAATAAGACTTCCTGCCAGGCGACCACAGTGGAATAAACAGTTGGAGTACCTGGCTCGTTGAGTTAGAGAACGTAGGAAGGTTTTACAAGAATGAAAAAAGCACTGGCCACCTCACGTTCATATAATGTGACCTAACATGATAAAATGTAACATTTGATTTATGCCCTACGATGTTTTATGTTATTACATATCTCCCCCCCTCTCAACCACCCCCCCCAAAAAAAAAAAAAAAAGTAATAATAAATAAATAAATAAATGAAATTAAAAAAAAATCTCGCTTTTTAGGATATTCCTTTTTTGCTTTTCAAACTAAATTATTTGTATATGGTTGCCGTTTCAAGATGGGTGCGTTATCTTCTCCCTTGCAATGGGCGGTTGCTTAGCGGCCTAACAAGCCACCAATCGTAAAAAAGTCGATTGTTACCGAAATGAAAAGTCTAGTCGTTCCCCTTCAGGCACTCACGTGGAAACCGTCTGGTAACAGAAAACAAGGAAGATCATGGTAATCGTTACACGGAACAATTACTACTGAAGGTTCAATCATTGGAATAAGAAAGAACCAAGACCTACAAGAACTAGCAGCAAATCGTCAGTAGTGCATAGCTATAACTTCCGCACTATGTGCCGTCTTCGGCCGAGAAATAAATGAAGGAACATACTGTTTCTATGATACATAGTTGAGTAAGAGGACTTTACAATCTTCTCTTCGTTATTTTTTGCTTCAATTTCTTTCTTTTTTAAAAAAAATATAAATTATCAACCGCTGGATGTTTCGCTTTATCATTAAGTTATTATTGAATTATTGAGTAAATTGCGGGTCATCATCATTGCACTCCGAACATGTCCATAGGTGCTCAGATCCCCTCCTCAGCAAGTCTCGCAGTGATCAGGGACTGACGGCTCCAGTTCTTCTATCATTTAGTGTTTCCATCAAATGCACAAGTGAAGGGAAACAAAGAGAAACTAACAAAGACCTTACCTTATCGGCCTTGGCTTCTCTCTACATTCACATTCCGTGTGGTTGACGAAGGTTAGGACAGTGGCCATGTGGGGCTCAAGAGACATATAGTCACCATGTGGAGAGTGTCGGTTAAGTGCCTGTTAACATCACAATTATTTATGATTAAAAATAAACATCAAAACAAATAACACCAGGGTTAAAACTAAGAATAGCAAAATGTTACATCTTCTCAATATTTCTGTACGGTGCAGAAACATGGACATTAGACCAGAAAACAGAACAGAAAATTGAAGCCTTTGAAATGTGGATTTATAGAAGAATAGGTAGAATTGGATGGAAAAAAAAGAAAACAAACGATGAAGTTTTAAAACAACTAAAAATGAAAAGAGAACTATTAAACACTATTAGAACAAGACAAATGCAATTTTTTGAGGCATGTTAAAAGACACAACAGCCTACTAAAAGTAATATTGGAAGGGAAAATACAAGGTAAAAGAGACAGAGGCAGACCAAGACTAACATGGACGAGTAACATCAAAAGATGGACAGGTCAACCTATGACAATCTGCAACATCAAAGCAAGAGACAGAGTAGAATGGCGCTCCATGGTAACCAACCTTCGATGTGGAGATGGCACCACCCAATGAATGAATGGCGCTCCATGGTAGCCAACCTTCGATGTGGAGATGGCACCACCCAATGAATGAATGGCGCTCCATGGTAGCCAACCTTCGATGTGGAGATGGCACCACCCAATGAATGAATGGCGCTCCATGGTAGCCAACCTTCGATGTGGAGATGGCACCACCCAATGAATGAATGGCGCTCCATGGTAGCCAACCTTCGATGTGGAGATGGCACCACCCAATGAATGAATGGCGCTCCATGGTAACCAACCTTCGATGCGGGATGGGGACGGTAATCAGTGATGATGATGGTAAAATATAAAACAGTTAGTTTTAACATTATTTATAAAAAAAGTATACAAAATTATCGTTAACAGTGTATATAACAAATCTAGATACAATTGCTAACATAAACTGGACGTTAATAAAAAAATTTTATTCGTTTTTTTTAAAAAATTAAATAACAAATTCAATACCTATACATATTTTGTGTTATTTACTACAATATCACGTGACATAATTAGGAAGAGATGTTGTAAGAGCCTGTAAAGATGTGCATAACCAGTAAGCTGCTGAAACCAACACATGTACCACTCTTCAATGTACGAGTGTATGTATATATATATATTATATATATATATATATATATATATATATATATATATATATATATATATATATATATATTTATATATGTGTGTGTGTGTGTGTTGTATATATATATATATATATATATATATATGTGTGTGTGTGTGTGTGTGTATATATATATGTATACGTATACGTATGTATACGTCCGGGCACCTGAGTCTGACAAAGGCGTATCATTAGATATCGCTCCGGGTAGACGGGACTCGTAAACCTTGGCTGGCAACCCGTCTAGAAGAAGGGAAACTTCGACCACAAAACCCTCCACTACCTTGTGGACTAGTTTCTAGTTAGAATCGAAGGTTATGGGAGTACACCCAGAGTAAAAATCCGGAGGGAGGGACACTAATGCAGTAGACGGCGTTAACCGTCTTTCTGGCATCCCCTGCACCTTCTTTCAATTCCGAACGTATGGACTTTGTCCCTCCTTCGGAAATCCTTGAAACGAAGTCGAGAGGGGGATAGTGCGACTGGGTAAAGCACTATCTCCATATTCCGTGCCCGCGCAGAGTAGGCAAAGTGAAATGAGGAAGAAAACACCAATGTTTAAACTTAGCACATGGAAAGTAAGGACCATGTGCACTGGACTTGCTAAAGCAAACACACCGACAGAAGGGCAAATTAGAACAACAGCACTCATAGATAAAGAACTAAATAGGCTGCATGTCGATATTGCTGCCCTACAAGAAACAAAACTCTCAGACTGTGGCTCTGTAAAGGAATAAAATTATACTTTTTTTTCTGGCGCTGTCTAAGTGTCGAAAAGCCACGTCTACATGGAGTAGGCTTCGCTATACATAACAAACATATAAACTCCATAACCACGCCAAAAGGAGTGTCCGAACGCTCAATGATACTTCAGTTGCATACAAAGAGTGGATTAATAAATATCATTAGTGCCTATGCACCAACGTTGGCTGCATCAGACGAAGAGAAAGACAACTTTTACCAACAACTTCAAATGACCATTGACTCACTTCCAAAAGATGAGCTGTTAAATATACTCGGTGATTTCAACGCACGCACAGGATCTGATCAACAATCTTGGCCAACATGCTTAGGTCATCACGGCATTGGAAAAATCAACGAAAATGGCCAGAGACTCCTAGAATTCTGTTCAAATAACCATCTATGCGTAACAAATACCTACTTTAATGTGAAACACAAACATAAAGTAACATGGCGTCATGCTAGAAGCGGTCTCTGGCACCAACTAGACCTAGTTCTTACACGTAGGCAGTCTTTAAACAACATCAGAATAACACGAACATATCACAGTGCAGACTGCAATACAGACCACGCTCTCGTCATCAGTAAGATCAAAGCTAGAAGTAGTCGTATTTACAAATCAAGAGAGCTTCCAGCTGTCAAGATCAACATCACAGCGACTAAAATCTCATCAAACAAAGACATTTTTAAATCTAAGTTTGAAGAACTTGTAGAAGAAGCAGAAGATTCATCAAGTGTGGATGACAACTGGTACTCTCTAAAAACACACATCTATAATTGCGCTCTATCTACCTACGGCCAAAAACGGTTCTCAAAGAACGACTGGGTCGAAGAAAATGTAACAAGACTAGACCCACTAATAGCTAATAAGAAAAAGGCACTACTGAACTTCAAAATAACCCCAATGAAATCACCAAGGATCAGCTTAAACATGCACAAGCCACTCTACAACGCGAAGCAAGAAGATGCGCAAATGAATACTGGAACAATCTATGCTCTGAAATACAAATGCCTCAGACAGGGGCGACTCAAAATCCATGCATGACAATATAAAAAAAGGCTCTTGGACCAAAAATAACCAAATTAGCCCCCCTAAAATCCAAGTTTGGAGAACCTATTACTGACAAGGGACAACAAATGGAAAGATGGGTTGAACACTACTCCAACCTATACAATGATGACAGACCAGCAAGCACAGCTCTAGCACAATCAATACCCAAATATCCTACAATGTTCGAGCTGGATGTTGAGCCTACTATGAACGAACTTGCTGACGCTAGAAATGCCCTCTCAAGAGGAAAAGCTGCAGGAAATGACAACATTCCCACCGATGTATTAAAGGAAAACGTAAACGTACTACTTCCACATCGATACAAACTGTCAATAAAATGCTGGAGACAAGGAGAAATACCTCATGATATGAGAAATGTCAAGATCATAATGTTGTACAAAAACAAAGGAGATAGGGGCGACTGCAATAATTACAGAGGCATTTCTCTCCTTAGCCGGCAATGCTTTTGCTAGAGTTATGCTTAAACGCCTGCATAGACTTGCAGAACGTATTCTTCCCGAGTCTCAATGCGGCTTCAGAGCCGGTAGATCAACCATAGACATGATTTTCACACTTAGACAACTGGAAGAAAAATGTCGAGAACAAAATATGCCGCTCTATATTGCCTTTGTGGATCTAACAAAGGCCTTTGACTCAGTAAACAGAGATGGACTCTACAGGGAACTGTCAATAAGGGCATAGACTGCCCTCCTAAATTACTTAGGCTGATTATGTCCTTCCATGAAGACATCAATGGTAAAATCTACTTCGATGGGAGTTCATCAGAGAGTTTCAAAGTCAACAACGGAGTTAAACAGGGATGTGTCCTCGCCCCTACCCTTTTTGGTATATTTTTTGCTACCCTCCTAAATTACGCCTTAGAAAACAGCTCAGGAGATATTTACATTCGCACAAGATCAGATGGCTCACTGTTCAACCTAGCACGACTAAGAGCAAAACCAAAACAAATGTTGCCCTACTTAAAGAATTTTTATTTGCTGACGATGCTGCCCTAGTCGCTCATAGTGAAGCCACCCTACAATCCCTGATCAACAACCTGGACAAAGCATGCGACCTTTTTTCACTGTCAATTAATGTTCTGAAGACAGTAATACTAAGTCAAGGTGACATCAAACCTCTATCAATTACTCTAAAAGATTGTCCACTAGATTCAGTACAGAAATTTACATATCTTGGATCCACAATTACGCAAGCCATCTCTCTTTAATGTACATACAGCTATAAAATCCTGAAATCCGAAGTAGAAAAAGCCATAAAAACAATGAAAAAGGGAAAAGCAGCAGGGCCTGACAGTATACAGATAGAGACGATACAGGCTCTAGAAGAGTTTGGCGTCGAAGTGATCACAGACATATGCAATGACATATACCATACAGGATACATACCAAACGATCTAAAAACATCAACTTTCATGGCATTGCCTAAAAAGAATGGTGCAGTTGAATGCAGTGACTTCAGAACAATAAGCCTAATGAGCCAGGTAACAACAATTTTACTAAAAGTTATACAGGGAAGGATTCAGAGTAAAATCAATACTGAATTAGAGGAGCAACAATTTGGATTCAAGAAAAACAGTGCCATATTCAGCATGAGAACGTTGATTGAAAAGTACACAGTAGTAAACAAACCAATATATGCCTGCTTTATAGACTACACCAAAGCTTTCGATAGAATACACCTTAACCAACTTATAGACTGCCTAAAGGATATAAATCTAGACGACGCAGACATACGACTAATATGTAATTTGTACTGGGAGCAAACAGCAATAATAAGATATAACAAGGTGAACTCTAAACCCATGGACATAAAAAGAGGAGTAAGACAAGGATGCATCCTATCACCAAGCTTGTTCAATCTATACACTGAGCAAATCTTTAAAAACATCTCAGAGATACCAGGTCTAAACATTAATGGAAAGATAATCAATAACCTGAGATATGCTGATGATACTGTTCTACTAGCAGAAAATCCTAAAGAATTACAACAATTGCTTAATGTGATAAACACAACAAGCAAAAAATATGGACTAGAAATGAATATCAAAAAGACTAAAACTATGATCATAAACAAAGAAAATTCTCAAGACCTACAATTAAATATCACAGTTGAGGGAACACATCTGGAGACAGTCCAGAGTTACAACTACCTAGGACACACTATAACCAATGATGGAAAATACAAAACTGAAATAAACAAAAGAATAGGTATGGCAAAAAGTAATTTTAATGCCATGAAAAATATACTAACAACAAAACAAATATCAGCAGGGCTGAAACTAAGAATGGCAAAATGTTACATCTTCTCAATATTCCTGTATGGTGCAGAAACATGGACATTAGACAAGAAAACATAACAGAAAATTTAAGCCTTTGACATACTTCCATTTGCGGAAACATACAGGAAACGACATTGCTGATATAAACAATACTTCGAGCGAACGAAAGATAGATAGATAGAAGCCTTTGAAATGTGGATTTATAGAAGAATAGGTAGAATTGGATGGAAATAAAAGATAACAAACGATGAAGTTTTAAAACAACTGAAAATAAAAAGAGAACTGCTGAACACAATTAAGACAAGACAAATTGAATTTTTGGGGCATGTTAAAAGACACAACAGCCTACTAAAAGTAATATTGGAAGGAAAAATACAAGGCAAAAGCGGCAGAGGCAGACCAAGATTAACATGGACGAGTAACATCAAAAGATGGACAAGTCAATCTATGTCAGCCTGCACCATCAAAGCAAGAAACAGAGTAGAATGGCGATCCATGTTAGCCAACCTTGGTTGCGGAGAGGGCACGCGATGATGATGATGATGATCTCTCTTGATGAAGAAATAAGCAGTCGAATTGGTAAGGCAGCTACGACCTTCGGCAAACTCACAGAAAAGGCCTGGAACAACACGAAACTAACACTAAAAACTAAACTCGTAATATATCAAACTTGTGTGCTTAGCACACTATTATATGGATCAACTAGGAGAACATACTCAAACCAGGAAAAAAGACTAAATGTCTTCCACATGCGATGTCTCCGCAAAATAATGCACATCAAATGGCAGGACAAAATAACCAACTTAACTGTTCTGCAACGTGCTAAGACACTAACTATCGTGTCGATGCTCAGATGTCGAAGACTAACATGGCTGGGGCATGTCCAACGAATGGAAGAAAAACGCATCCCCAGGCAAATACTATATGGTGAACCAATACACGAAAAAAGACAAATCGGCAGACATAAATTACGATATAGAGATATCTATAAATTATCTCTGAAAGACTTCTCCTTATGTGAAAATGACTTGGAACATCTGGCAAGTAATCGCACATCATGGAGAGCATGTATAAGGAACGTTATAACATCATTTGAGACTGTGCTAAGGCAAAACTTAGAAGAGAAAAGACTCATGAAAAAGGATGGAAAACCCTGTGGATCAACGAGCCTAACTTGTTCATTATGTGACCGCGTGTGTTTGCCAAACATTTGTAGAATTAGCCACGAGAGAAGCAGTTCGACAAAAACAAAACCTCAAAAAATACACAATAGCCTCCACTAGACCGTCTGACAAGACGAAAAGGGTCATATATATATATATATATATATATATATATATATATATATATATATATATATATATATATATATATATATATATACTTTTCAATGATTGAATGAGGTATTATTTTTGAAATATGCAAAGACAACTAAACGCATCCTGCAATGATACAGGTTTGTATACATAACTATAAAACATAACTATAAATATAACTATAAAACAATTAACAATGTTAATGGCACCTACCCCAAACGAACACTCTTAATACTACTACTACTAATAATAATAATAATAATAATAATAATAATAACAATACTTATAGGAAACTCATTATATCTAGAGCTTTGCAACTGAAGGCAACCTGAAAAGAAAAAAAGCAAGAGGCCCAGTAGAGCAAGTGTTTCGGTTCTTTAGCTCCTTGACACTCTAAGGGGGCGGGTCCTCCTGGGTCATAATTCCTAGGTATTAACCTCCTGCTGTATTCTCTGAATATGGAATATGAATCTTTGAATATGAATATCTGATTAATTATAAGTCTTTGAATATGAATCTTTGAATATAAGTCTTTGAATATGAGTCTCTGATTATAAGTTTTTGAATATGAGTCTTTGATTATAAGTTTATGAATATGAATCTTTGAATATGAATATCTTATAAGTTTTTGAATATGAGTCTCTGATTATAAGTTTTTGAATATGAGTTTTTGATTATAAGTTTTTGAATATGAATCTTTGAATATGAGTCTTTGAATATGAGTCTTTGAATATGAATCTTTGAATATGAGTCTCTGATTATAAGTTTTTGGATATGAGTCTTTGATTATAAGTCTTTGAATATGAATCTTTGAATATGAGACTTTGAATATGAGTCTTTGAATATGAATCTTTGAATATGAGACTTTGAATATGAGTCTTTGAATATGAGTCTCTGATTATAAGTCTTTGAATACGAGTCTCTGATTATAAGTCTTTGAATATGAGTCTCTGATTATAAGCCTTTGAATATGAGTCTTTGATTATAAGTCTTTGATTATAAGTCTTTGAATATGAGTCTCTTTTGTCCTAGCTCATGATGTCAGACTAAACTACCGGCATATGCTGGTTAAAACGGCAGCCTACACGAAACTTTCTGACCGATTCCACTGGGCACACCGAGCCACAAGTACCTTTCACAATTCTAAATTACTTGTTTTTCTTTTGTTGAATTCGTGTAGGTGTTTGGAGTCTTAAATGGCTTGATATCCACTGGTGACACTTCAATACTTTGATTACAACGTTGCCTCTGCGCGATAGTCTGCAAACTAACATTAATCTATTACACTTGACAGACCTATCAATGTTTGTCACATTAATAGTGGTAGTATTAGTAATCATGGTAATCGTTACACGAAACAATTACTCCTGAAGGTTCAACCATTGGAATAAGAAAGAACCAAGACCTACAAGAACTAGCAGCAAATTATCAGTAGTGCATAGCTATAACTTCCGCACTATGTGCCGTCTTCGGTCGGTAGTAGTAGTAGTCGTAATAGAAGAAGTCGTCGTCGTCGTCGTAGTAATAGTCATAGTAGTAGTAGTAGTTGTTGTAGTAGTAGTAGTAGTTATAGTAGTAGTAGTCGTAGTAGTAGTAGTTGTTGTTGTTGTAGTAGTAGTAGTAGTAGTAGTTGTTGTAGTAGTAGTAGTAGTAGTAGTAGTAGCAGCAGTAGTAGTAGTAGTAGTAGTTATAGTAGTAGTAGTCGTAGTAGTAGTAGTTGTTGTAGTAGTAGTAGTAGTAGTAGTAGTAGTAGTAGCAGCAGTAGTAGTAGTAGTAGTAGTAGTTGTTGTAGTAGTAGTAGTAGTAGTAGTAGCAGCAGTAGTAGTAGTAGTAGTAGTAGTAGTAGTAGTAGTTGTTGTAGTAGTAGTAGTAGTTATAGTAGTAGTAGTCGTAGTAGTAGTAGTTGTTGTTGTTGTAGTAGTAGTAGTAGCAGTAGTAGTAGTAGTAGTAGTAGTAGTTGTTGTAGTAGTCGTAGTAGTAGTAGTAGTAGTAGTAGTAGTAGTAGTAGCAGTAGTAACAATTATTATAGAATTTACACATTTACAATTTGCGACAGTTAAAACATAAGAAACTATGACTTAATTTACAACGAAAATATTGATGAATATGGACAAAATTACGTAACGTCCTTGTACTGAAAACTATTTCATTTACTTACGAAGAAAGCCTTTCGTACGATTGCCACTTTCTTTGGGGCACATTCGTGATTATCGCCTTTACAGCAACCGGTGTAGTTCATACAGCGGTGTAGGACCACGCACTCTGGTAGAAATCGATCGCGTGGATGTCCTACTTTCTGAACAAATGGTTTTGGATGTTCGCATTTGCAAGCGGGGCAATTATCCATTTCTTCCAAGTTATATAAGGCAGCTTCGAATGCTGAAATGCGATAGTACCAGCCCACTATTATTCTGAAGTAAGCACATCCCACATTATATAGGAACACATTGATCAAATGGGCAGAATAAAATATAGCAGAACGGGGGGGGGGGGGGGGGGGGAACCAGCCAACAAGGAACAAATTAATATGCAAATAAATTTGGTACCCCCAAACATATGTGTGTGTATATATATGTAAGTATGTGTGTACGTATGTATGTGTATGCCTGTATGTATGTGTATGTGTGTGTGCACGTTGTATGTGTGTATGTTAGTGTGTATGTATACACTTAACGTTTTTCACCAACAGACTGCACATTCGATCTAATCTACCTTCAATATTTAGAATCTCTGGAGAAAATCGATCTCTGCTCGTGGAATTCTAATTCCGTACCTTTGAGAATGAAGCAAGCAGCACATCTCGATGTAAAATCAGCATCCTCTTTCAATACTAGTTTCTTTTATCTTTCAAAAATAGACTTTGAGTACACCTATTTTAATAGTTTTTTTTTTTTTTTTTTTAAATAAATTTTTGAAATATACTTTGAACAAAAATGTTGGGGGAGCAGAAGCGCCTGCGACCTGCGGTCGAAATAGCAGGGTCAGTGCACCATAGGAGGAGCGCGTGGCCGTGCGGCTAAAACCACTGTTCCGCTGGCTGAAAAGCCGACGTTCGGTGTTCGAAGCCCGCGGTAGACAGAAAGGATTTTTTTCTATCGGAGGTGAAATAAAAATCCTGAGTCTCACACGTCGTGGCGACTGCTTGACCAAGCGGCCTTTATTCCTTCTTTTCTATCGTTGCCACCCGTCATACACCAGCAATGGTACTATGTGTCGTAAAGATAGAAGATATAATAGCGCACCATCAGCTGACCAAGATCTAGCAAATCTACCTCCTCGTGGTCTCACTTGGTAACAGTTTACGTTAAAACAGACTGGCTAACAGAAGCTAGGGTCACCGTGTTCCATGTAGTGGTGGCTGTTGCTGATATAGAAAACCCAGTATTACAGTACCTCTGGACTAGACTAGTAGTTTCCCAGCATAGCCTGGGATAGAAAAACTCCCAACTTCTCCAGTAAGAGCCGGGAATGTCAATGGAAAGCCATTATGACATCAATGAGTAAAGGGCACCCTGCGCGCATCAACTCGTGGCATTACGTCAACTCAACTCAACAGCAAAAATGTTCTTGCAAGAGCTTTTCTGTAAACTAAGCTTCCACTAAACCCATAATCAAATGCTGCTTTACAAGTTGGAGTTATCAATATTACGTGGTGTGCAACTTAAAACTAACTGAGTTATCAATATTACGTGGTGTGCAACTTAAAACTAACTGAGTTATCAATATTACGTGGTGTGCAACTTAAAACCGGTCAGGGTGCACAAAGTCACTCACACAACAATGATGTGCACACACTCATACACACACTCACTCATACACACATAACACACGCTCACACACAACGTTCACATTGAAACTCGCATACAACTAGTCTGCTGCACACTTTCAACAGGTTTTATTTTATTGCTATGAAGGGTGATCCAGTACTCAATAAGTTTTCATTATTTCTTGTCTGTGTTTTGTGAATGGCTGTATTGCAACGGTCATGTTTTAGACGCTTCGCAGCAATATTTCATAATAACAAAATTCATCACCATAACTAATGGCAGTTACAAAAAAAATAACATATAAATCACAATTAAACGTTTTTCTTAACCAAAATTTCAAAACCAATAAGTCAGACGATCATAATCAGATATATTTATAATTTTATTTTCAGAAACATACACTAAATTATCAAAATAAATCGGCCTTAAAAAACCATAAATCCCGTTTTCATGACACCTGATTATTTTAACCTCGGTGTTTCTTACATGAAAGAGTTTGCAAATATCGTCTGTAGACAATTGTTTCTTTGTCTTTGCTAGTTTGCCTAGACTTTTGTTTAGTCTGCGTCAGTTATAGCTGAGTTGAATGCCATGATCAATAATTTAACATCTGCAGTATTATTTTCAAATATTGTAAGCGGGGGAGAGGAAAAGGGGGAGTGGGAGGAGGGAAAAGGTGGGGGGGGGGAGATCTAAGATGTCGGCCTCTGGACAAGAAGGTGCCAGGTTTAAGTCCCCACCACAGGCGATTGGGTTAGGAAATCGAATGTGTGGTTTCCGCGTGACCTAGTCTCTGGTTATTGAGATCCTATGGCTAGCTCTCTTGGATAAAAGCAAAAACAGGAGGCCCCGTGTGCATTCTGCACACGTTAAAAAGAAAATTTCAGTTGGAAATCGAAATAAGGTGGCCAAAATGGCCGCTACCCGGGTAAAATTAAAAGAAAAAAAACTGACAAAACTCACGGCGATAAAACAACGAGAGTATCCATGAAGTCAGAAAATATCTGCATGTATGGCGGGGGACACTTGAGCATACATCTACCGGTGTGGAAAATAAGCAAAAGTGATATTCACGCAAAATTAAATTCCTCGGGACGTCATCAGAGATACAAAACTTGCGAACGCAAACAAACAAATATTGTAAGAGGTGCAAATGTCTCACATAAATTGCTTAGAATGCGCCTTTAGGGGTCTTGGACTTCTCGGTAACAAAACTCACTATTGGTTTGATGGCGCACTTACATATTATAAAAATGGCTATTAGTTCGGTGGCGGAATTACAGATGATAAAAATGACTATTAGTTCGGTGGCGGAATTAAAGATGATAAAAATGACTATTGGTTCGGCGGCGGAATTAAAGATGATAAAAAGGACTATTGGTTTGATGGCGGAATTACATATTATAAAAATGGCTATTAGTTCGGTGGCGGAATTAAAGATGATAAAAATGACTATTAGTTCGGTGGCGGAATTACAGATGATAAAAATGACTATTAGTTCGGTGGCGGACTTACATGTTATAAAAATGACTATTGGTTTGGTGGCGGATTTACATATTATAAACAAGACTATTGGCTTGGTGGCGGACAAACATATTATAAAAATGACTATTGGTTTGGTGGCGGACAAACATATTATAAAAATGACTATTTGTTTGATGGCGGACTTACATTTTATAAAAATGACTATTTGTTTGATGGCGGACTTACATATTATAAAAATGACTATTGGTTTGGTGGCGTATTTACATATTATAAAAATGACTATTGGTTTGGTGGCGGACTTACATATTATAAAAATGACTATTGGTTTGGTGGCGGATTTACATATTATAAACAAGACTATTGGTTTGGTGGCGGACAAACATATTATATAAATGACTATTGGTTTAGTGGCGGATTTACATATTACAAACAAGACTATTGGTAAAATCTACTTCGATGGGAGTTCATCAGAGAGTTTCAAAGTCAACAACGGAGTTAAACAGGGATGTGTCCTCGCCCCTACCCTTTTTGGTATATTTTTTGCTACCCTCCTAAATTACGCCTTAGAAAACAGCTCAGGAGATATTTACATTCGCACAAGATCAGATGGCTCACTGTTCAACCTAGCACGACTAAGAGCAAAACCCAAAACAAATGTTGCCCTACTTAAAGAATTTTTATTTGCTGACGATGCTGCCCTAGTCGCTCATAGTGAAGCCACCCTACAATCCCTGATCAACAACCTGGACAAAGCATGCGACCTTTTTTCACTGTCAATTAATGTTCTGAAGACAGTAATACTAAGTCAAGGTGACATCAAACCTCTATCAATTACTCTAAAAGATTGTCCACTAGATTCAGTACAGAAATTTACATATCTTGGATCCACAATTACGCAAGCCATCTCTCTTTAATGTACATACAGCTATAAAATCCTGAAATCCGAAGTAGAAAAAGCCATAAAAACAATGAAAAAGGGAAAAGCAGCAGGGCCTGACAGTATACAGATAGAGACGATACAGGCTCTAGAAGAGTTTGGCGTCGAAGTGATCACAGACATATGCAATGACATATACCATACAGGATACATACCAAACGATCTAAAAACATCAACTTTCATGGCATTGCCTAAAAAGAATGGTGCAGTTGAATGCAGTGACTTCAGAACAATAAGCCTAATGAGCCAGGTAACAACAATTTTACTAAAAGTTATACAGGGAAGGATTCAGAGTAAAATCAATACTGAATTAGAGGAGCAACAATTTGGATTCAAGAAAAACAGTGCCATATTCAGCATGAGAACGTTGATTGAAAAGTACACAGTAGTAAACAAACCAATATATGCCTGCTTTATAGACTACACCAAAGCTTTCGATAGAATACACCTTAACCAACTTATAGACTGCCTAAAGGATATAAATCTAGACGACGCAGACATACGACTAATATGTAATTTGTACTGGGAGCAAACAGCAATAATAAGATATAACAAGGTGAACTCTAAACCCATGGACATAAAAAGAGGAGTAAGACAAGGATGCATCCTATCACCAAGCTTGTTCAATCTATACACTGAGCAAATCTTTAAAAACATCTCAGAGATACCAGGTCTAAACATTAATGGAAAGATAATCAATAACCTGAGATATGCTGATGATACTGTTCTACTAGCAGAAAATCCTAAAGAATTACAACAATTGCTTAATGTGATAAACACAACAAGCAAAAAATATGGACTAGAAATGAATATCAAAAAGACTAAAACTATGATCATAAACAAAGAAAATTCTCAAGACCTACAATTAAATATCACAGTTGAGGGAACACATCTGGAGACAGTCCAGAGTTACAACTACCTAGGACACACTATAACCAATGATGGAAAATACAAAACTGAAATAAACAAAAGAATAGGTATGGCAAAAAGTAATTTTAATGCCATGAAAAATATACTAACAACAAAACAAATATCAGCAGGGCTGAAACTAAGAATGGCAAAATGTTACATCTTCTCAATATTCCTGTATGGTGCAGAAACATGGACATTAGACAAGAAAACATAACAGAAAATTTAAGCCTTTGACATACTTCCATTTGCGGAAACATACAGGAAACGACATTGCTGATATAAACAATACTTCGAGCGAACGAAAGATAGATAGATAGAAGCCTTTGAAATGTGGATTTATAGAAGAATAGGTAGAATTGGATGGAAATAAAAGATAACAAACGATGAAGTTTTAAAACAACTGAAAATAAAAAGAGAACTGCTGAACACAATTAAGACAAGACAAATTGAATTTTTGGGGCATGTTAAAAGACACAACAGCCTACTAAAAGTAATATTGGAAGGAAAAATACAAGGCAAAAGCGGCAGAGGCAGACCAAGATTAACATGGACGAGTAACATCAAAAGATGGACAAGTCAATCTATGTCAGCCTGCACCATCAAAGCAAGAAACAGAGTAGAATGGCGATCCATGTTAGCCAACCTTGGTTGCGGAGAGGGCACGCGATGATGATGATGATGATCTCTCTTGATGAAGAAATAAGCAGTCGAATTGGTAAGGCAGCTACGACCTTCGGCAAACTCACAGAAAAGGCCTGGAACAACACGAAACTAACACTAAAAACTAAACTCGTAATATATCAAACTTGTGTGCTTAGCACACTATTATATGGATCAACTAGGAGAACATACTCAAACCAGGAAAAAAGACTAAATGTCTTCCACATGCGATGTCTCCGCAAAATAATGCACATCAAATGGCAGGACAAAATAACCAACTTAACTGTTCTGCAACGTGCTAAGACACTAACTATCGTGTCGATGCTCAGATGTCGAAGACTAACATGGCTGGGGCATGTCCAACGAATGGAAGAAAAACGCATCCCCAGGCAAATACTATATGGTGAACCAATACACGAAAAAAGACAAATCGGCAGACATAAATTACGATATAGAGATATCTATAAATTATCTCTGAAAGACTTCTCCTTATGTGAAAATGACTTGGAACATCTGGCAAGTAATCGCACATCATGGAGAGCATGTATAAGGAACGTTATAACATCATTTGAGACTGTGCTAAGGCAAAACTTAGAAGAGAAAAGACTCATGAAAAAGGATGGAAAACCCTGTGGATCAACGAGCCTAACTTGTTCATTATGTGACCGCGTGTGTTTGCCAAACATTTGTAGAATTAGCCACGAGAGAAGCAGTTCGACAAAAACAAAACCTCAAAAAATACACAATAGCCTCCACTAGACCGTCTGACAAGACGAAAAGGGTCATATATATATATATATATATATATATATATATATATATATATATATATATATATATATATATATATATATATATACTTTTCAATGATTGAATGAGGTATTATTTTTGAAATATGCAAAGACAACTAAACGCATCCTGCAATGATACAGGTTTGTATACATAACTATAAAACATAACTATAAATATAACTATAAAACAATTAACAATGTTAATGGCACCTACCCCAAACGAACACTCTTAATACTACTACTACTAATAATAATAATAATAATAATAATAATAATAACAATACTTATAGGAAACTCATTATATCTAGAGCTTTGCAACTGAAGGCAACCTGAAAAGAAAAAAAGCAAGAGGCCCAGTAGAGCAAGTGTTTCGGTTCTTTAGCTCCTTGACACTCTAAGGGGGCGGGTCCTCCTGGGTCATAATTCCTAGGTATTAACCTCCTGCTGTATTCTCTGAATATGGAATATGAATCTTTGAATATGAATATCTGATTAATTATAAGTCTTTGAATATGAATCTTTGAATATAAGTCTTTGAATATGAGTCTCTGATTATAAGTTTTTGAATATGAGTCTTTGATTATAAGTTTATGAATATGAATCTTTGAATATGAATATCTTATAAGTTTTTGAATATGAGTCTCTGATTATAAGTTTTTGAATATGAGTTTTTGATTATAAGTTTTTGAATATGAATCTTTGAATATGAGTCTTTGAATATGAGTCTTTGAATATGAATCTTTGAATATGAGTCTCTGATTATAAGTTTTTGGATATGAGTCTTTGATTATAAGTCTTTGAATATGAATCTTTGAATATGAGACTTTGAATATGAGTCTTTGAATATGAATCTTTGAATATGAGACTTTGAATATGAGTCTTTGAATATGAGTCTCTGATTATAAGTCTTTGAATACGAGTCTCTGATTATAAGTCTTTGAATATGAGTCTCTGATTATAAGCCTTTGAATATGAGTCTTTGATTATAAGTCTTTGATTATAAGTCTTTGAATATGAGTCTCTTTTGTCCTAGCTCATGATGTCAGACTAAACTACCGGCATATGCTGGTTAAAACGGCAGCCTACACGAAACTTTCTGACCGATTCCACTGGGCACACCGAGCCACAAGTACCTTTCACAATTCTAAATTACTTGTTTTTCTTTTGTTGAATTCGTGTAGGTGTTTGGAGTCTTAAATGGCTTGATATCCACTGGTGACACTTCAATACTTTGATTACAACGTTGCCTCTGCGCGATAGTCTGCAAACTAACATTAATCTATTACACTTGACAGACCTATCAATGTTTGTCACATTAATAGTGGTAGTATTAGTAATCATGGTAATCGTTACACGAAACAATTACTCCTGAAGGTTCAACCATTGGAATAAGAAAGAACCAAGACCTACAAGAACTAGCAGCAAATTATCAGTAGTGCATAGCTATAACTTCCGCACTATGTGCCGTCTTCGGTCGGTAGTAGTAGTAGTCGTAATAGAAGAAGTCGTCGTCGTCGTCGTAGTAATAGTCATAGTAGTAGTAGTAGTTGTTGTAGTAGTAGTAGTAGTTATAGTAGTAGTAGTCGTAGTAGTAGTAGTTGTTGTTGTTGTAGTAGTAGTAGTAGTAGTAGTTGTTGTAGTAGTAGTAGTAGTAGTAGTAGCAGCAGTAGTAGTAGTAGTAGTAGTTATAGTAGTAGTAGTCGTAGTAGTAGTAGTTGTTGTAGTAGTAGTAGTAGTAGTAGTAGTAGTAGTAGCAGCAGTAGTAGTAGTAGTAGTAGTAGTTGTTGTAGTAGTAGTAGTAGTAGTAGTAGCAGCAGTAGTAGTAGTAGTAGTAGTAGTAGTAGTAGTAGTTGTTGTAGTAGTAGTAGTAGTTATAGTAGTAGTAGTCGTAGTAGTAGTAGTTGTTGTTGTTGTAGTAGTAGTAGTAGCAGTAGTAGTAGTAGTAGTAGTAGTAGTTGTTGTAGTAGTCGTAGTAGTAGTAGTAGTAGTAGTAGTAGTAGTAGTAGCAGTAGTAACAATTATTATAGAATTTACACATTTACAATTTGCGACAGTTAAAACATAAGAAACTATGACTTAATTTACAACGAAAATATTGATGAATATGGACAAAATTACGTAACGTCCTTGTACTGAAAACTATTTCATTTACTTACGAAGAAAGCCTTTCGTACGATTGCCACTTTCTTTGGGGCACATTCGTGATTATCGCCTTTACAGCAACCGGTGTAGTTCATACAGCGGTGTAGGACCACGCACTCTGGTAGAAATCGATCGCGTGGATGTCCTACTTTCTGAACAAATGGTTTTGGATGTTCGCATTTGCAAGCGGGGCAATTATCCATTTCTTCCAAGTTATATAAGGCAGCTTCGAATGCTGAAATGCGATAGTACCAGCCCACTATTATTCTGAAGTAAGCACATCCCACATTATATAGGAACACATTGATCAAATGGGCAGAATAAAATATAGCAGAACGGGGGGGGGGGGGGGGGGGGGAACCAGCCAACAAGGAACAAATTAATATGCAAATAAATTTGGTACCCCCAAACATATGTGTGTGTATATATATGTAAGTATGTGTGTACGTATGTATGTGTATGCCTGTATGTATGTGTATGTGTGTGTGCACGTTGTATGTGTGTATGTTAGTGTGTATGTATACACTTAACGTTTTTCACCAACAGACTGCACATTCGATCTAATCTACCTTCAATATTTAGAATCTCTGGAGAAAATCGATCTCTGCTCGTGGAATTCTAATTCCGTACCTTTGAGAATGAAGCAAGCAGCACATCTCGATGTAAAATCAGCATCCTCTTTCAATACTAGTTTCTTTTATCTTTCAAAAATAGACTTTGAGTACACCTATTTTAATAGTTTTTTGTTTTTTTTTTTTAAATAAATTTTTGAAATATACTTTGAACAAAAATGTTGGGGGAGCAGAAGCGCCTGCGACCTGCGGTCGAAATAGCAGGGTCAGTGCACCATAGGAGGAGCGCGTGGCCGTGCGGCTAAAACCACTGTTCCGCTGGCTGAAAAGCCGACGTTCGGTGTTCGAAGCCCGCGGTAGACAGAAAGGATTTTTTTCTATCGGAGGTGAAATAAAAATCCTGAGTCTCACACGTCGTGGCGACTGCTTGACCAAGCGGCCTTTATTCCTTCTTTTCTATCGTTGCCACCCGTCATACACCAGCAATGGTACTATGTGTCGTAAAGATAGAAGATATAATAGCGCACCATCAGCTGACCAAGATCTAGCAAATCTACCTCCTCGTGGTCTCACTTGGTAACAGTTTACGTTAAAACAGACTGGCTAACAGAAGCTAGGGTCACCGTGTTCCATGTAGTGGTGGCTGTTGCTGATATAGAAAACCCAGTATTACAGTACCTCTGGACTAGACTAGTAGTTTCCCAGCATAGCCTGGGATAGAAAAACTCCCAACTTCTCCAGTAAGAGCCGGAATGTCAATGGAAAGCCATTATGACATCAATGAGTAAAGGGCACCCTGCGCGCATCAACTCGTGGCATTACGTCAACTCAACTCAACAGCAAAAATGTTCTTGCAAGAGCTTTTCTGTAAACTAAGCTTCCACTAAACCCATAATCAAATGCTGCTTTACAAGTTGGAGTTATCAATATTACGTGGTGTGCAACTTAAAACTAACTGAGTTATCAATATTACGTGGTGTGCAACTTAAAACTAACTGAGTTATCAATATTACGTGGTGTGCAACTTAAAACCGGTCAGGGTGCACAAAGTCACTCACACAACAATGATGTGCACACACTCATACACACACTCACTCATACACACATAACACACGCTCACACACAACGTTCACATTGAAACTCGCATACAACTAGTCTGCTGCACACTTTCAACAGGTTTTATTTTATTGCTATGAAGGGTGATCCAGTACTCAATAAGTTTTCATTATTTCTTGTCTGTGTTTTGTGAATGGCTGTATTGCAACGGTCATGTTTTAGACGCTTCGCAGCAATATTTCATAATAACAAAATTCATCACCATAACTAATGGCAGTTACAAAAAAAATAACATATAAATCACAATTAAACGTTTTTCTTAACCAAAATTTCAAAACCAATAAGTCAGACGATCATAATCAGATATATTTATAATTTTATTTTCAGAAACATACACTAAATTATCAAAATAAATCGGCCTTAAAAAACCATAAATCCCGTTTTCATGACACCTGATTATTTTAACCTCGGTGTTTCTTACATGAAAGAGTTTGCAAATATCGTCTGTAGACAATTGTTTCTTTGTCTTTGCTAGTTTGCCTAGACTTTTGTTTAGTCTGCGTCAGTTATAGCTGAGTTGAATGCCATGATCAATAATTTAACATCTGCAGTATTATTTTCAAATATTGTAAGCGGGGGAGAGGAAAAGGGGGAGTGGGAGGAGGGAAAAGGTGGGGGGGGGGAGATCTAAGATGTCGGCCTCTGGACAAGAAGGTGCCAGGTTTAAGTCCCCACCACAGGCGATTGGGTTAGGAAATCGAATGTGTGGTTTCCGCGTGACCTAGTCTCTGGTTATTGAGATCCTATGGCTAGCTCTCTTGGATAAAAGCAAAAACAGGAGGCCCCGTGTGCATTCTGCACACGTTAAAAAGAAAATTTCAGTTGGAAATCGAAATAAGGTGGCCAAAAATGGCCGCTACCCGGGTAAAATTAAAAGAAAAAAAACTGACAAAACTCACGGCGATAAAACAACGAGAGTATCCATGAAGTCAGAAAATATCTGCATGTATGGCGGGGGACACTTGAGCATACATCTACCGGTGTGGAAAATAAGCAAAAGTGATATTCACGCAAAATTAAATTCCTCGGGACGTCATCAGAGATACAAAACTTGCGAACGCAAACAAACAAATATTGTAAGAGGTGCAAATGTCTCACATAAATTGCTTAGAATGCGCCTTTAGGGGTCTTGGACTTCTCGGTAACAAAACTCACTATTGGTTTGATGGCGCACTTACATATTATAAAAATGGCTATTAGTTCGGTGGCGGAATTACAGATGATAAAAATGACTATTAGTTCGGTGGCGGAATTAAAGATGATAAAAATGACTATTGGTTCGGCGGCGGAATTAAAGATGATAAAAAGGACTATTGGTTTGATGGCGGAATTACATATTATAAAAATGGCTATTAGTTCGGTGGCGGAATTAAAGATGATAAAAATGACTATTAGTTCGGTGGCGGAATTACAGATGATAAAAATGACTATTAGTTCGGTGGCGGACTTACATGTTATAAAAATGACTATTGGTTTGGTGGCGGATTTACATATTATAAACAAGACTATTGGCTTGGTGGCGGACAAACATATTATAAAAATGACTATTGGTTTGGTGGCGGACAAACATATTATAAAAATGACTATTTGTTTGATGGCGGACTTACATTTTATAAAAATGACTATTTGTTTGATGGCGGACTTACATATTATAAAAATGACTATTGGTTTGGTGGCGTATTTACATATTATAAAAATGACTATTGGTTTGGTGGCGGACTTACATATTATAAAAATGACTATTGGTTTGGTGGCGGATTTACATATTATAAACAAGACTATTGGTTTGGTGGCGGACAAACATATTATATAAATGACTATTGGTTTAGTGGCGGATTTACATATTACAAACAAGACTATTGGTTTGGTGGCGGACAGACATATTATACTACAGGCGATTAACAGACCGTCTCTCAGACAGAGGTGGATGCATCTAAAGTGATCGCGTTAACCTGAGTGTAGTACTGACCAGATCGCGCTCGTGTACACGGCAATGAATAGTCGAGAAGCGCAGTTCTGGCATTGAGTGTGGCTTTAATCGGGACAAAGAGACCATCGCTAAGTCTGTTCTTCATTCCTTAAGAGAAGAGGAGGTGGGTTGGTGGAACAATGTTGTATATATTAAGAGGATGATGATTCCGAAGGTAGAAAAGGGATCTGGTCGATCCGGAGTGGTTTGTTAGAAAAGCAGATGTATCTACTTGCAATCAACACCTTACAGGAACAATCACTCTGTATCATCATCATCATGTGCCATACCGGTTGGTGTAGGTGATCATGTGCTTCCACAATCTTCTATCTACAGTGCATCGTATCAATTCTGTTATTAACTGTTTTCCATGCCATGACGCCAATCTATCCAGTATTTTCTTTCTTTGTCGTCCACGATCTCTCTTTCCTTTTATTTTGCCAGTTGTAACCAAATATTCAAATTTTCCTCTTCTCATGATATGCCCGAAAAATGTTGATTGTTTCTTTGTCATGATTATTCTAGGCAATGTAAGAAGGCAGTTTGCCATTCCTTTCCTTCTTGGCAGTGACTGTACTAGTCGGAGATCGCAGCCATTGTCTCTATACACGAGATCCTCTGCCTGCCACCGCGGTGTGGGGACCATAACCAGCACTACTTGTCGACAGCTCCCACAACACCATCCACCACCTGCTCCAATGGCTTCACATAACCCTGATGTTTTTCTAAACGGGAGCTTCACCTTGCCCAAGGGTGTCCCGAAGACTAGCGGTGGAATGGAGACGTCTTACTCCTCCTTTGGTAAAACTTTCAGCAAATGATCTGACATTATTTAGATTTGCCCCTGTGACATCATGTGATGTAGAACGAAGTTTTTCAAAATATAAAACAATTCTCTGTGACAATCGACGATCGTTCAAATTTGAAACTCTAAAAATGTATGTTGTTGTCGGTTGCAATTGTACAAACAATGAAAACTGAGGAATAAGTGTGGTAAGTGTTTTTATACATGCTTTGTTAAGTATTACTACTATGTAGGTACTATGACTACTATGTAATGCGTAAAACATGCAAACAATAATAATTTGCGTTTTTTTTTTTTTTGGTTCATAAATGAGAAAAACCTTATGGTCATATTTCGGCATATTTAGAATATTTAGGTCATATTTTGCCTTTTTAGGTCATATTTGCATGTCATATTTCAGGATTTTTAGGTCATAAAAATCAGAGCCCTAGTGATAACTCTACTCACTCTGTACACGCTTCGAGAAATGCTGGGGCGGACGGTAATGTGGGTATGGGAGTGTCTCAACTTCTGTGAACCTGATTACAAGTAAGTCAAGTATCCCATCTACACCCAAGTGGCGTATAGGGAATATGGTGTTAGTGAACATAAATTGTACAGACCATCGGCACATGGTTTTTTGGGGTAATGTGGTTGGTATTACACCCGTGCCGCTTTACTTTCCAAGAAAAAATCCGGTACCTATTAATTGCTGGGTGAACCGGGTCCCGTCGGTCCTTTGTAGTCCAGATCACTAACCACTGAGCTATCGGTCTCCCAGTGAAACTGATTACATGTATATAATAGAATAAAATCTTAATCGCTAAGAGTGAAAATGAGTTACAAGAATTGTTAGACATTATAGTGAAGGAAAGCAAAAATAAAGGACTCAGCCTTAATAGCAAAAAAAAAAAAAAAAAAAAAAAAAAAAAAAAACCCAAAAAAAAAACAGAAATAATTGTAGCAACAAAATATATATATATACATTTCCTAATATTTGATTGTTAAAACGTGCTAATTAACTGTACAACTTATTAATGTGTTAAAAAGTTACCTTCAAAATCAGCTACGGGTTCTTCAATCAAGGGGATTATGTCGACATCATCTTTGGTTGTTCCATGAAGTGATTTTTTGTGGATATGATGAACATCCTTTGACCCCTCGGCACTGTTAGGTTCAGTAACACTGTACAGATCTTTTTTGCTTTTTGAATTATCTTTACGAACATCCACCCCCGAAATGTTATCTCTAACTGTACGGTTCTTAGATGTGGTGATGACGTCACCATTTTGTTTTTCTTGTTCATTGTGTTCGGTAAGTGTCTCGTGCTGTCGATGAGTCTGAAGTTGATGACTGGTCGAGTGTGTGACAGAACGGACTTTCCTGGACATCAAGTGATTTCTCTTATGATCTTTTCGGTTCGAGAACAATCGGGCAAGCTCCAGAGGGGAGGTGATTTTCGGCAAGCTATCTCTCAAATGAGACAAAGTTATCGGTTTCATTTTCACCTAATTTGATTAAATAAATAATAATTAAATATAATGTCGATAATTTAAAGGAACAAAATGATATAAACATCAACATATAATAATAATAAAATGTGTTTAATGCGGTTATATAGCACACATTGTCGCAGATGTCGAGGCGTACTATACGAAAAAGGAAAACATGTATGCAAAAGGGGGAAGGAGATATGCAGTAAAAAAAAAAAAATGATTGCACAGGAAAGGGGGAGTGACAAAAAGAAAAGGAAGTGGTAATCAAATGAAAAGGCAAGAGAGGTGGAAATGAAAAAAAAAAGTGAGAAACAGAACATGTGAAACATATTTTATCAGAAAATAATGTGCACCGATTTATCACGAAGATTTATCACTGAGACTTTGAGCATAATAAAAAGTGGATGACGAAAGAAACAGATATCAAATAAAGAAAATATATGCTGTGAAAAGGAGTCGCGATAGCTCAGTGATTAGTGAACTGGACTACAAAGGACAAGGGGTAGGGTACGGCTTCCGGGTTCACCCAGCCTTTAATGGGTACCGGATTTTTTTTTTGGGAAAGTGAAGCGGCACGGGCGTAATACCGACCACATTACCCCAAAAATCATGTGCCGGAGGTCTGTAAAATTTATGGTCACTAACACCATATTCCCTATACGCCACTTGGCTTGACGGGGGCTTTACTTTACTTTTTTTTTTATATGCAGTGAAAGCAGGCGTGCGTCCTTGCATGTGGATACTTTTGTTAAAATATAAATAATCTGACTCTAAGTAGACAAACTAATGCCCTGGTGGATATGGTTAGTCGAAAGCCCCGGTATTACTGCAAACGAATTAAAAACCATAATTGCTCAACCGCCCGTGCCAGTGGAATCATACAAATTAAAATTCATCTCATTGAAGGATCCAAACAAAGAAAGGCAGCTGCAGTCCCCATCATAATCATAACAGATACAGCACACGCCAAAAGACATAAGGCCAAACAGCACCGAAAGTGGACGCAGCTGAACTGTCCTTCGCCATACGATATCATCATTCATCGTAAGCAATCGGAATATCGCAACACGTTCCGGATGAAAAACACAGCTCACAGTGTTTCACAAATGCCCTGGTTGGAATGAACTATAAGCATATACAACATCTGTTTCCAATCCGGAAATAACCAAGTTGCAAAATCTGGCCAGAGCGATCTTTATCAAGGCAAAGTGATTCCGATGTTATCTCACGAACTGCCAGATTAGAAAGCTTCCCCTACTCGGACTGTGTGGGTACAACAGATGGGAATGTTGCGTCACTTGGTGAAAAGGGAGGTAGCGGGGCATCGCGCGTAAAAGCCACTCTCAAAGCTCTATCCACGGAAAGGACACCCTGGAAAACAAGCCACTGTATGTTACCACCAGGAGAAGGGAAGAGTACGGGAACTTCCACACTGAAATCACTGGTAGGGTGGGCTCAACAGCCTTGGTTAACATGCACCAGACGAGAAGGAAAACTCCTAAGTCAAACCAAGATTAACCGTTGAAGACGGAGTGTCCCATCTACAGCGCAATTTTAGTGCAAAAATCAGGGGACACACATTAGTACGAATACCGAAAATACGACTATATAGCTCATCGTCTGTCATGATGTTGTTTCAACCCCTCCACTATAATACAGAACAGAGTCATGTTCGCGTGATCAAAACTCTGACGAAAGTGAAGTAAATTTCAGTAGACAATTTCCAATACAGAATCAATTGTATAAACTTACAGGAAGTTTGACTTTTGATATTGTAGGCCTCCCTTGTTGAGTGGATGTTTGTTCAAACAGCGCTGCTTGTTGTTTGTTATGATGAGACTCTGCTTGTTGTTTGTTATGAGTAGACTCTGCTGGGTTGTTCAGAAGAAGTACCCCTAGCATCCCATACAAGACGATGACCTGCAGCAGATACAGCAAGCACAGAGACCACTGTCGCAGCATCACACCTAGATTCTGTGTAAGAACAAAGAAGGCGAATTACTTTATTTTAAATTTATTTTGTTACTTCGATTTGTTAACATGATTTATCTGGACTAAATATTATTTTGTAACCATTTGATTTAATTGTTAAGTTAATTGCTAATGTATGTGTTAATTTATTGTTAATTTATCTGAATTATATTTGTTTGCTACTTTTTTCACTGATTAATTAGTCTCCTTTCCTTCATCTAATTTTATGCTTTGTTACAGACTGACGAAGCAGACAATGGCAGAGACGACATGTGATCTATTATGTTGATAAAAATCGAACAGTTTGTAACAAACAATGCTTCTTCTTTTTCTTGGCATCGTTGAGACTAAGATAATACAGTAGAGAGAGAGAGAGAGAGAGAGAGAGAGAGAGAGAGAGAGAGAGAAGTGCGAGTGGGTGAGAAATATGTGTTTTTGTTGCTTGAGTCGGTGTCAATATGAAACACAGGAATCCCTGGTTCGTTCCATTCGTACAGCATGGCGTCGTCATTTTCAGTGTATTCTTTTCACTTCTTAATTGAAGTTGTTAATGCCTGATATTCTGGCTACTTCTTTATTTGTAATGTGTTGATCCCAACGGTTCTTTAGAATATTCTAAAGCCACCAACCTTCAAATCCTTTACGTTAGCTTTCTATCTTATGACTCATTCATCACGTTTCTGCTGCATATATGAGTATGGATCGCACATTTAACTTTTAAATTCAAAGCTTGTTGCAGAGATGGGGACTTGTTGAACACCAAATGTTTCTCTATTGAATGCCTTGGCTGAAATACCTATTCCAGCAGAGATCTATTTCTCAATGCCGCTATTCGATAAAATATAGCTTCCATATATTTAAAGTATCCACTTCTTCTAGTCTCATACCTCTGAGTATAATTTTCTTTGCACTTTTAGCATTTATCCTCATATTCTTCGTTTTCTCTGCATTTATTTTCAGTCCTACTGTGTCAGCAAACTGGTCTAATCTGTTTCCCCTTGTTTGTCTTGATGACAGTGGACAAGCAGCCCAACATCATCTCCAAAGTCAGCATCTTCAAGACATCCGGTGAGATACCATGTCATTCCTCTTGGTCTGTCGCCAACAACCACTCGCATGATCCAGTCCATAACCACAAGGAAAAGGAGTGGATACTCTCTCTCTCTCTCTCTCTCTCTCTCTCTCTCTTTCTATCTGCGATCAGGACTCAATCAGAGTAGGATTCCAGACTCTCACATGAAGTCTGCTGTCAGGTTAAGTGTGTTGATCGCCCCCACAGACAGAACATCGCAATTAAAGTCTGCCAGATCCACTCTGATTGAACACCCGTTAAAACGTTGCACTGTGTTCTGCGCCAGTGGTCCAGTGCATCCGATTTCAGCCAGCATTTTATTCAGGTTTGCATTCCTTAGCCTTTGATTGTCCCCAATCTTCCTGAGTGGATACAAAATATATCCTTGTCTAACTCCCGTTATGCCTCTGAACCAAGTTGTCGTTCATGTCTTACACAGCACTGGTTGCCGCCATCATTCTGTTTGGTGATGGAGTTTTCAGGTGGTTAAAAAATAATTAATTGTCCTTTCCTTATTCTTATCACCTTAACGGTCGATTTGCACAGGAGGTTTGTTGGAACACATTTGACAGAACAATAAGTGAGCAGCGAAACAAGACGACATATTGCTACACATTATAAAGTTGAAATAAATTAGCTATCAAAACTTCTTCTTCATCCCACAACTATGGGAGTCGTTGTGGTCACTGACAGACTTCACCAACATTTCTCCACAGATCTCTAGTCTCAGTCAATCTGTGGGACTCAACGAAGTTGAGGTCTGCCCATAACGTAAGTAAAAAGTAAAGTACCCCCGTCACGCCAAGTGGCGTATAGGGAATATGGTATTAGTGATCATACATTTTACAGACCTCCGGCACACGATTTTTGACGTAATGTGGTCGCTATTACGCCCGTGCCACTTTACTTTCCCAGAAAAAAAAATCCGGTACCCATTTAAAGCTGGGTGAACCCGGAAGCCGTCGATCAGGATCGAACCAGATCTCTTGTCCTTTGTAGTCCAGTTCACTAACCACTTAGCTATCGCGGCTCCCGAGGTCTGCCCATGCTTTATGATATGTTTCTATCTCTTTCACTGTATACTTTAATTCTTCATCTTTTCACAGTTTCTTGCAGGCTGGTTTTTGCGAGGCCAGATGATCTCGATACGTGGCCAAACCATTCATTTGTGCGTTTCTTTGAAGTAGTCAAAATATAATAAATATTCATATCAAAACATGCAGGAAAATAAACATTTCACTTCAGTTTAATTGTTTGAAATTGGACTATTGTGTCTCTTTGTATGTAGTTATGTCCACTAAAGTCAGGGATTTGAATAGCCAGATTGGATTGTTATTCTTATATTTACATTCAAAATATCGTAAATCTATCTTGAAGTAATGCCAAATCTGATGTAAGATTTAATTATGTCTACTTTAACTTCATCAGTTTCTTCTCTTAGTCTTCCCTTTACACGTATCTCGCAACACCCAGGACGTAATCTTGTATTTTAAATGTTAAATTGTTTCTACAAATCCTGCTTAGTTGCGTTGTCAATATTGTCATAATCCTTTCATCTTAGCCTGATACTAAAAAAAAAAATAATAATAAATTTAATAATAGATTAATAAAAGAGAGGATTAAGAATAAAATAATAAGGCGCTGTATTCAACGGTACGTTTTTTGTGAGAACAAAAAGATAAAATCAGCTACTGCAACGATAAATTATAAACTGGTTTGGGCATACTAGTCTAATTAGTAACGTGTTATTATAACTTTTACTTGAGATTCATTGATTTGTGTAGGTTGTTGGAACTGCATATCAGGGGAGAGAAAAAAAAACATTAGAAACACTAGGACGCCACATGGACTTGATCTGGACTACCGACGTTCGGACAACCCGTGTTCAATTCCCGCTGGGAGCAGTGTGAATTGTACTCGTGGTTGGAATAAAAAAAAATACCCCCACGGTCGACCCAGCCGTTGGCAGAAATGGGTACCAGGGTATATTATCCTGGGAAGGTGAGGAATGTCGCTTCGCATCTGAGTTTCGATGCTTGAGGCTACACTATACAGAAATATCCGAACATTTCTGGATAGGCGGCCGAGCACATATGGGTATATACTCGCGTGCTAAGACGCCGGTTCAAGTCTCGTACTTTACCTTTACCTTTACCTTTATGGACTTGAGCATAATCTGTAAACAAAGTTCAGATCACCAAAGGCGGTCTCGAAATATTTGTGGTAGAATAAAACAAATCACGTGCACACGTTTTTAAGTTGATTAATTTCTCAGATGCACGATACACGGATAAGGGACAAACAAACCATTGACTAGGCGTGCACTATAGGGGTGTGTATACAGAAATGAAGGAAACTGCTAATTACACTTTACTGATAACATGACCAGTTATGGAAGGCCCATGTATCACTGCAAATGAATTAAAATCCATAATTGCTCAACCGCCCGTGCCAGTGGAATAATCTGAATTTCTATTTCATCTACCAAACAAAGAAAAGTAGATGTAGGCCCTATCATAGCAGTCTCAGCACACGCCAAAAGACATAAGTCGAAACAGCACAGAAAGTGAACACAACCATCTGTTCTCCATCATACGATATCATTATTCATCGTAAACAATCGGAATATCGAAACACGATCAAAACAGATGAAACGCACAGCTCACAGTGTGCACAGAGTACTTAACTCAGTAGCTCCTGCAACAAACCGGACAAGACCAGTCTTCAGGAGGACTAACCTGATATTGATTACGTCAGACTCTCTTCGGCATTCTCATTTCGTCACCCATACATCATTTCTCCAAGCTTTCCATGTAACCAATATTGATTTCTATAACTCTCCAGCACACAATACGTCTAAAGCAGAATGACTAGCTCCACATAACATTCATCGAAAGCTCTCACCGTGTCACCATTAGATGAATTGTCTATGACTGGAACTATCCATATGTGTTTTTTGTGAAACCAATTAATGACGGGGCCAGTGCTTTCCGCATTTGTTTACTAATTGCTCAAGTCAAAGCACTCAAACCAATTTCACGAAACGCCGAAGAATCATTTTTTTTCTTCACTTACGTGAACAAGAATTCGCACACAGTTTACGGTTTTATTTATAAGGAATGACCTAATTCTTTTCTCTTTAATTGTTAAGTCCTTTCTCCCTGTCGATCTCATCAAAGTTCATAGATATCTTTATCTTCTTTTTCTGTATTCAGTTAATAAATCACTCACTACCATTTAGACCCCTGCTTGGGCATTTTCTCTACTTTTCTTCAGTCTATGCCAATGTTTTTGAGGATTCTCATGACTTCTCTTCTTGTGTATTCTTGTACTGTCCTGACTTTCTTTACCCCTCCGGGTTCCAAGACAGTGCATATCTTGCTATGCCGACATAAGGTTTTTTTTTTTTTTTTTAGTGTATGTCCAATCCAACTCCATTTTCTATTCATAACCTGATGCTCAACTGGCCCTTGTTCATTCCCAGATACCTTCATTTCTGATCATGTCATACCATCTGGTGTTCAGAACTTTCTTCTAAGAAATGCTTACACAAATTTGACATTTTTCTCCTGCGTTCACTCAACGAATACTTCTCACTCCCATTCCTCTGGTCTGCACCTGAAAGGGCGTTAAATGAACGTAACAGCGTCATGGTTTACATCAAACTTCGCCACTCTGTCCAAAACAATAAATAAGAAAAACCATAAACTGTTTTTTTTTCCGCCATTTTTTAGATCTGCGTTGTGTTTTCTGGCTTGGATTTAAGTTTTTAATTTGCAGAGTTTTTTTTTTTTTTTTTAAATACCAGATGAAGGCTTTAGCTTGAACGTTGTATGAGCTGCTCCATACCATTTTATGTTTATTTTATCTTCCAAAACGTCTAACGTCAAAAATCTAATTGATAAAATGTGCATTATTTATAATGCTCTTACTTTAATACTAAGTCTGTAAAGTCTTTGTTCAATGAGACAGCAATGGTCTTGGCATTTTTTTTACTGCTGATGTCGAAACCCATCTCTTACCCTTTCCTACCATGTCACTCAAGACACCACCCCACCACCTCCTCATGTTCGCGAAGTTACAAAACACCACACAAATTATTATTTATGAAACAAACACTCATAACTAATTCGAGAATATTCTATTTTCTCTCAACGCTGTAAGGCACACAAGGACTGAGAACAAAACACAGAATAGAAGATTCAACTAATTCTTGTCCACTTTTCGCCCTTTTGAGAGCGTAATCTTTCTATCTCAGGCTGTTATGTTATGTCGTGGTAAAGTAAAAAAAGTAAAGTACCCCCCGTCACGCCAAGTGGCGTATAGGGAAATATGGTGTTAGTGACCCTATATTTTACAGACCTTCAGCACATGATTTTTGGGGTAATGTGGTCGGTATTACGCCCGTGCTGCTTTTACTTTCCCAGAAAAAATCCGGTACCCATTTAAGGCTGGGTGAACCCGGAGCCGTCGGTTGGGATCGAACCCTACCCCTTGTCCGTAGTAGTCCAGTTCACTAACCACTGAGCTATCGCGGCTCCTACTAATTTTTAGGGAATTAGTAAAACCCAGGTGTCCTCGCCAGGATTACGAACCCCGGCTGTTGCCGTGGTAAGCCAACCGCCTATCGATTGCGCTAACCGGACACCCATGTCGTGGTAGCTAAACTATAATTATAGCATTTCTTCCATGGGTTGTAATTTGCTTCAACGAATAGGGGGGGATGAATCTGAACAAAAAATGTCTCAGTTAAATACTTCGTATACCAGGGAATGAATCTAAGACTAGTGCAGAAATAAGAGAAATGACAAAGCGTCCACATATATTTATAATCAAGAGTATAGGGAGGGCATATGTTGGCCTTGTGATGAGATAAGATAATCTAAAAGCAGGACCTCAAATTCGAACCTGAGGGTACAGGAAAAAAAGGCCGGTCTAGAGAAACACTAAAAAAGAGCACTGAAGAGAGAGGCAACAACAGGAGGTCTCAGCTTCCTTCCCGAGATTGAACAACTCACCCAGAACAGAACTGTGTGGCGAGACACAATCCAGACTCTGCAAAGTCTGATGTGTGATAATAAAGATAGTCGGACATTATAGATAATATTACAATTTTAAAAAGTCCCAATGAGAAGGATAAGCGTGTTATTCTTTTTTTTTTTTTTTTAATATTCGGCGCTAGTTTTATCAACAGCAATAATAAATTACCACTTGGTTGGGATTGTTATTTATGATTTCTCTCTGCGGCAACTACCCCTGGTCTCAGCAGCGAGGCCCAGCTTGAAACGTCTATTACTCATCGACGGAAAAAAATATGAGTACCTCCGAAGTCGGAGTTATTTGCCTGTGCGGCGAGGGACCCCTGTGCACACGGCTGCCAGGGAAAAATGGATTAACACACAAAAATCAGTTCCTAGTCTCTAGGGACTTCGTCAAAGGTAAAAGCTGGCGAACGAAAAATAATATAATAATAATTACCACGATATTTGCAATCAGTCTTTAATCTTTTTGTTAACAGATTCATTGACAACACTGAGTCCACGTTCCACTAAATATGATGAAGGAAATGCAACCAACAACTTGTTTGCTTTTGTCCATCATCCTCATCAAGTACCGGGCCTGCTGGCGTAGGTGATCATGTCTCTCCACAACTTTCGATCTCGACAGTTATTTATCACTTCTGTTGTTGACCTTCTGCCAAGCCAATCGTTTAAGCTGTCTGTTATTTTTTCTCTCTATCTATTCGTCCCTCAATTTTCCCAGTTGTTACAATATATTCTAGTTGTTCTCTTCCATTATGTGGCCAAAAAATGATGATTGTTTCTTCCTAACATTGGAAATTAGCATTCTTTTTGCTTTGACCTCTTTCAGAACGTTTTCATTACTCCTCTTAGCTGTCCATGGTATTCTCAACATTCTTCTGTAAAACCACATTTCTACAGACTCCAGTGATTTCCTTGTCTATTGTCCTATTGTCCATGATTCACATCCATATGTTAAGACTGGCTCTACATAACATTTAAGAACTCTTTTTCTTGTTTTTATTGTCAAAAATGGATTGCATAGTATCTTCCTAATTTTTTGGAAAACTGCTTGTGCCTGAGCCATTCTGCATCTCACCTCTGTTGCACACCTTCCATCTGAGGTTAACAAAGTTCCCAAATATTTAAATTCATTTATCTGTTTTAATATCGTTCCACTTGTCTTTATTTTGCACTTCAGGGTGATGTATTTTTCTTTGTTATTACCATTACTTCTGTCTTTTTACTAGTCAGGCTGAGTCCTTTATTTTTGCTTTATTTCACTATAATGTCTAACATTTCTTGTAACTCAGTTTCACTCTTAGCGATTAAGACTGTATCATCAGCATACCTTATATTATTTATATTATGACCTCCGATTGTTACTCCAAGCATGCCCCTTATGGATCTTAAAATAATCTCACTATAAATATTAAACAATTCTGGTGACAGCACACAACCTTGCCTAACCCCTGTTTTATTTGTTGAAACATTCTCAATTGATTTCCAGTTCTTATGGCCGCTATCTGTTGCCAGTACATGTTCTTTATTATTCTTAGATCTTTGCTGTCTACGTTTATGCCTTCTACAATTTTGATTTATTATTTCTTTGTGCTTTACTTTGTCAAATGTTTTGGTATAATCTATGAAACATAGGTATAGATCTGTTTTCACCTCTATGGCTCTTTCTTCTAAAGATCTTATAATGTATTTGCATTGCTCGTTCCTTTAACTCTAACAAAACCACACTGTTCAGCACTAATTTCTGGACTGATTTTGTTTTCCACTCTTTGCATGATGATTCTTAGTACTATCTTAGTCATGTGACTCATAATGCTTATTGTGCGATGATCATCGCATTCAATCGCACTCGATTTATTAGGTAGGGCTATGAATATTGATTTTAGCATGTCGTCTGGTATATATCCGCTGTTGTAGATTTCATTCAATATTTTTGTTACTATTTCTATTCCAAAATCACCCATGGCTTCAATCTCTTCTTTAGTTATATTATCTGGTCCAGGAGCTTTTCCTGCTTTCATATTCCACTTCTTCTTTGAGTATATGGAAAACAGTCTACAACAGAACTGATACGATGCACTGTAGAGTGTAGATAGAAGAATGTGGAAAGACATGATCGCCTACGCCAACCGGTATGGCACATGATGATGATGATTCAGTGCATCTCGTTTCGCAAAGTCCCAATAAATGTAAACCCAATCTTTTCATTTCCTGTTTTTGATGTTTTCCAGCTTCCCCTTCTGCCTGAGTGTTCTCACATTCCAAGTACCTATCTTCAGAGTCTGCTTTATCTTTATTTTGCTTACAGTAGCTTGATGACGATCGAGTATCACTTGTATTACATGATGTCCCCTACCAAACGAGGGTTTTCCATTGAAATCCTCATTAATGTTGTTGTCGTGATTTCTGTTGTTGTGGCGATTCATGATTGTACAAAGAGATTACGATTTTATTGTCCATAATCCATGACAAAGTTTTGGTATCTGCTTTTGTAGCCAGAACTGTTGGACATCATCATCATCATGTGCCATACCGGTTGGCGTAGGCAATCATGTCTTTCCACAATCTTCTATCTACGGTGCATCGAATCAATTCTGTTGTTGGCCGTTTTCTTTGCCATGACACCAAGTTATCCAGTATGTTCCCTCTTTGTCGTCAGCGATCTCTCTTTCCTTTTATTTTGCGAGTTGTAACCAAGTATTCCAACTTTCCTCTTCTCATGATGTGCTCGAAAAATGTTGATTGTTTCTTTCTGATGTTACTTATGAACTCTCGTTTTGTGTTGGCCTCTTCGAGAATTTCTTCATTGGTCTTTTTAGCTGTCCTGAGAACTTCCAACATTCTTCCGAGAAATCCCATCACTGTGGCCTCTAATCGTCTTTTCATTTGTTTGCCTACTGTCCATGATTCGCTTCCGTAGGTCAGAATTGGTTCTATATAGCACCCATGAACTCTCTTTCTCACTTCTATTGACATAGATTTGTTGCATGAGATATTTGAATTGTGGGTAGCAGTCTTTAAATTTAAATTCTTCATTTGCTGTCCTTCAATCAGTTCTTCTGGTAATATTAGCGATTCTTCTGTGTTTGTACCTGAAAAACCTAAACAATGGTGTAAACCCAGTGAGGTATATTCAGTGTCAGAATATCTTCATATCTTTGATTGAAGTCCGAATTAAGAGTCTCCAAGTGCTGATAATAGTTTAGCATATCTTCATAAAGTTTTTCACTGTTAATAAATGTGGATACTGGCTTAATTCTCCCCGTTCTAAATTACGTTTGTACAGAAGATACTTTTCCATGAACATGGAAATGCCAGTTTTTTTTTGCTTAAATTTAGATCATCGCCTTGGAGTTGTAGATTTGTTTAATTAAATTTATGAAACAAGTCTGTTAGATAAGCTGTCAGCTCTGGAACTAATCAAATAGGCTCGTAAAGCAACATCTTCATTTTTTTGGAAGTCTAGCACTGAATGAAAGTTTCTAAAACCGATCCAAGCAGACACCTTTTGATAGCCAACGAACTTCCATATGAAGCAGCAAGCGATTGAATCATTGTCAGACATTTTAAAATAATTAATATGCAATTAAAAATTAGCAAGTAACTGAATTCTACTTTGTTTTATTTAAACAACGTGTTTTCTCAGAATAGTCTTATTTACCATTTAACACGGATGATTTGATAGATAATATAAATAAAATAAGTTTAAATGAAAATGTATGAAATTACTCACGGTCAAACTGCTCTGTTTTTGAAACAACAATAATACAATTCCCTTTGTATATGGTCCGTAAAGATCGAAGGTGTCCAATATGAATTAATAAGTGTAAATAATTATTGCATTCAACTGCTTGTCATACAACTCAGACAAAAATTTTAGTAGGTTTCATATATGTCACACTTTTATACCATGATATTTTTAATCAGGCGGCAACACGTGCTTGTTAATCTAGTAAGGTGTGTGGTAAAAATCTCAGATCGCCAGGTGTTTTGGCTGATAATTTATGAGAAAGTAAGCATTGTCTGGCCTAAGTTTATTACTCATATCAGAGTGGACACAACATGTTCTCTTATCAGAATGGACTCAACACATTGTTACTAGACCTGAAAGTCAACGAAGCAGGTAAGCTATTTAAAAAAAAAAATAGTTCCCGGTGGTCGGTCGGACCACCCTTCTCGATACAATTGGCGATTGTAACACCGTTGTCTATTACTTTAAAAAAAAAAAATTCGATTACTGTGGGATCACATAGACTTACCGAATATTATAAAAGAGTAAAAAAGTGTGGGCCTCGGTAAACTAGTTGGGAAAACCACCCGACTGGACTACCGACGTTCGGACAACCCGTGTTCGATTCCCGCTGGGAGCAGTGTGAGTTGTACTCGTGGTTGGGGAAAAAAAAACACCCCCACGGTCGACCAGCCGCTGGCAGAAATGGGTACCAGGGTATTACCCTGGGAAGGTGAGGAATGTTGTCTCAGTTTAGATGCTTGAGGCGACACTATACAGAAATCTCCGAATATTTCTGGATAGCCCGCCTAGCACATATGGGCGTAAACTCGCGTGCTAAGACGCCGGTTCAAGTCTCGTACCTTACCTTGACCTTTACAAAAAAAGTAAAATGCACACAGTTAATCTCAGCTCACCATTGCAACAACGCACGTTTTAAACGTTTTTCTTTTCTGATCATCTCTTTGTCTCTTTCTTTATTATTCCATCGCTGACTTATTTATATTCTCCCTCCAAAATAAAAAAAACTCGAGGCTGCTACCTTCCACCTGGTCCATTCCACCGCTCCCGGGTGCGTGTGTGTGTGTGTGTGTGGGGGGGGGGGGGGGATAACGCCCTCTTTGGGAAACGCTGAACTAAATTAATACGGTAAAATAATAATCACAGTAAATAATTATCGGCGCAACTAAAGTAATGCGGCACAGTAAATAATTATCGGCGCAACTAAAGTAATGCGGCACAGTAAATAATTATCGGCGCAACTAAAGTAATGCGGCACAGTAAATAATTATCGGCGCAACTAAAGTAATGCGGCACAGTAAATAATTATCGGCGCAACTAAAGTAATGCGGCACAGTAAATAATTATCGGCGCAACTAAAGTAATGCGACACAGTAAATAATTATCGGCGCAACTAAATTAATGCGGCACAGTAAATTAAAGTAATGCGGCACAGTAAATAATTATCGGCGCAACTAAAGTAATGCGGCACAGTAAATAATTATCGGCGCAACTAAAGTAATGCGGCACAGTAAATAATTATCGGCGCAACTAAATAATGCGGCACAGTAAATAATTATCGGCGCAACTAAAGTAATGCGGCACAGTAAATAATTATCGGCGCAACTAAAGTAATGCGGCACAGTAAATAATTATCGGCGCAACTAAAGTAATGCGGCACAGTAAATAATTATCGGCGCAACTAAAGTAATGCGGCACAGTAAATAATTATCGGCGCAACTAAAGTAATGCGGCACAGTAAATAATTATCGGCGCAACTAAATTAATGCGGCACAGTAAATTAAAGTAATGCGGCACAGTAAATAATTATCGGCGCAACTAAAGTAATGCGGCACAGTAAATAATTATCGGCGCAACTAAAGTAATGCGGCACAGTAAATAATTATCAGCGCATCTAAAGTAATGCGGCACAGTAAATAATTATTGGAGTAACTAAAGTAATGCGGCACAGTAAATAAGTATTGGCGCAACTAAATTAATGCGGCACAGTAAATAATTACTGTAGTAACTAATGTAATGCGGTACATTAATGTTTAACCACACCGCAAAATATCATCATCATCATCGAGTCCCATCTCCACAACGAAGGTTGGCTACCATGGAGAGCGTCATTCTGCTCTGTCTTTTGCCATAGGCTTATTTATCCATCTTTTGATGTTACTCGTCCATGTAAAACATCACGAAGCACAAAAAAAATAATCACGGCACAAAAGATAAAACATAATAACCATTTTCGTTTAAAATAAAGAATATTCCCACAGGCCACAGCTCTACCTAGACCAGCTTCTACTTCAATGCACAGCTCACACCTTAGCCAGGTAATTATTATCAACAATATAGATCTTCCTACGCCGATTTTCCGTTTGTAACAATATCAGCTATTGTTCTTAATTTAATGAAAACGTGTGTAGCATTTTTGTTGACACGGTGGCGTTTTTATTTTCAATTAATTTCTTAATGGACTTCCGGTCAATATGGCGGAGATGTGACATGAATCGCTGAGGATCTATTTGAAAAGTGTTTCGATTTCTCCAAGTCCGGCTTGCTGCCGGAGCTACTGAGTTTAGTGCTCTGTGCACACCGTGAGCTGTGTATTTCATATGGCATTCACTTTCTGTGCGGTTACATCTTATGTCCTTTAGCGCATGCTGTAGCTGCTGCTATGATGGGAACTACGACTGCCTTTCTTTGTTTGGATCCGATCCATCATTGCGATGAGATGTTTACTCGGATGATTCCACTGGCACTGGCGGTTGAGCAATTATGGATTTTAATTCGTTGACTAACAAGAACTACAGTTTTCAGTTTGTCGACCTCAAGACGTGTTTTTAAAATTCCATATACACACGAAAAGCGAGCCTTCTATTAATTTACTCATCTATCCCCTGTCTTAGTAGTTGTAATAATGACAATAAAATCTCCTTGCGATCCGACATCAAACAGAACATTGTTTCTCATCCTTTTTCTAGCCTTAATGGCACTTTAAATGAAGCCAAGTAACCTTTGAACCTTTTGATAATTGCAAATTATATTAGTCAAGTAACCTACACACTTTTATAATAATCAAGTAACCTACACACTTTTATAATAGTCAAGTTACCAACACACTCTTATATTAGTCAAGTAACCTACACACTTTTATAATAGTCAAGTAACCTACACACTTTAATATTAGTGAAGTAACCCACACACTTTTATAATAGTCAAGTAACCTTACCTGTGTCTCTTTTTTTATGGCAGCCAAGTAACAAGTCTTTCTTTTCTTTTTTTCTTTATAAAAGTCAAGTCTATGACCCCCTTTCATAAAAGCCAAGCAACTTGCGATCTCCTTTTGTAAAAGCCAGTTAACTTGTGATCCTATTTTGTCATTTCTGTCTTTTTGATGTCTTTGCTCAGTTGAATTTTTAAATTTGTTTTTGCGCTTTCTCTTAAATGTGTTTGTAGGAATATGATCATAATGTGATATCATAGGTGTATTAAAAGTCTTCCAATGGTGAAAACAACGTCCATCATATTTTCTGCATTTACACAAAGAAAACATAAAGAAACAACGGGCAACCAATAGATCGGGCGGACATCATCAATGCCCTCCGAGATCTGGGAAGAGCACGTCACTTCTTTGGATGATGGAAAAGGGAGTTAAGATGGGCACAGCCAGAAATGAGAAACTTAGTGACCGTGTAAGAAGACTTATCAACCAACATAGAACTGGAGTCGTCAGTCGCTGGACACTGAGGGAATTGCTGAGGAGGGGATCTGAGCACCTATGGACATGTTCGGAGTGCAATGATGATGACCCGCAAATAACTCAATAAAGAAACAACAGATATAATGGTTTGGTCATGTGATAACTCTGAAAGAGCAAAACACAACACGAGCCTTCATCAAACGCTATGAGAACCATAGACATAAGGGTTGACCATGAAATAAATGGATTGATGGAATATTAGAAAAACAAGGAAACATTAGAGCAGGAGAGGCCATCAGAAGAGCAAAATACTGCAAATTATATCTTCCCTCAATGGGAAAAGGTAAATGAGGAAGGAAAGAAGTATTAAAATGGTCTAACATATGTTTTTTTTAGTGTCAAAATGGTGGAACATTTGATTTCTTATGGGTCAAAATTGTGAAAACACTTTAAGACTAATCAAACAGAATTGGGTGTTAATAATCAACATGTAATTAGTTTGAAAGTGTTTCACAGAATAAGTGTAGTTATTATAAGCCGAACATAGTGTGAGCCTTCAAGTTCAACACAACTGGAGGTTGATGCCTGGCAGTTATAACCAAGAAGGCCCACCACCCCTAGAGTGTCAAGAAGCTAAATGACAGAACCACTTGCTTGATGGGGCGTTTCTGATGATCAGATTGCCTAAAGCTCTATATAAAGAATTTCCTGCTACAATTGTGGATATGTCAATGCAAGACAATTGAGACATGAACATAATTAAATAAATACACAATATGCTGTAAAGACTGAAAGGTATTAACAGTACTTAACCCTCTGTTTATGATATTTATAAATATATAATGTGATGTCTATTAATTATGACACTGATGGTGTGTTTTAATGGGGCAACTAGTTTTATATATTTCATTTTTACTTGTCAAGAATGGGTTCTATATTATATAGTTCTATAAGTCCCTCCAGCAGATCCCAGTAATAGAAAAATGCCATAGAGAGCTACTTCAATGGGAGAGGAAATGGATAGGAAAATATATTTAACACTCAAGCGGACAGTCCCAATTCCTGGTTGGATCAAGGCTTTTCTTGTTAATTAGGAAAAGAGGGTAGTTGTTTGTAGCAAGAAATAAAAACCCCAAACATTAGGGCTTGAATTAACCTGGGATGAAAGCCATCAACTATCCAGAGCTGGCTGCTTGTGTCAGTTTTGATTATTTTATCCAGACTCTACTCTTTTAGTGTTTTATTGGTTGTTTGTCTCTAACATGACAATTCTTCTTCCTCTTTCACCTTTCAGCGTCAAGGGGAGATATAATTTGCAGTCTTTTGCTCTTCTGTTCGCCTCTGCTGCTGTTATGTTTCCTAGTGCTTCTAATGTTCCATCAATCCATCTTTTTCTTGGTCGGCCCTTGGGTCTAGTGTTCTCGCAACGTTTGTTGAAGGCTCGTTGTGTTTTGATCTTTCTGCTTGTTATGTGGCAAAACCTTTTATCTGTTTTTTATTTTTATATTCTATGGCGGGGGTTATTCCCAGCTTTTTTCTCAGTTCTTCATTTTCTGATCTTATCTCTCAGACTGTTTCCTGTCATTCATCTAACACATTTCATCTCAGCAGAGGTTATTTTTCTTATTGTTCTTGCATCTAGGGTCCAGGTCTGGCATTGGTAGCACAACATTGGGATGAAGATTGTATTATAGAGTGCCCATTTTCCCTCTAAAATTATTTCCTTATTGGACAATACTAGTGATAGCTGTCCAATGGTTTGACAAGCTTTTGCATCTTGAGTCTATTTCTCAATTATTTACATAACAAATGGCATTTGGTTTTTGTAAAGTCCAGAATTGGTTCGTAGATTTGTTATTTTGTGTACATGATTAACGCTAGTGAAAATAACATCACATTTAAGAGTATTATAAAAAAGGCAGCAAAGTACTAACAAAGTTACACACCAAATTTCACCAATATTAAAGCATCCTGCTATCTAAATAGAACAAAAATTCAGATAAGAGAAGGAGTATCTTGGTCTACGCCCTATTCGCCGGCTACGGCTCGAAAGGTCAGTAGATAGATAGATATCTATATGGAAACAAAGGAGAATTTGATAAACTCTATTTTTATTGCAACTCTTTGCTATTATCAATGTCAAACATGGACTCTGACTAAAGATCAAGAAAGAAAACTGACAACATGTGAGATGCCTCAGAAAAGCTGTGAACAAACACGGAGAGATCAGGTAAAGAATGGTGAAATCAGAAGCACCATTGGAATTCTACCAGTAATCAGATACATAGAGAGACAAAGATTAAAGTGGTCTAAATATTTAATGTGCATGAATCCCTCATCACTAGCGTCAAGAGCTTATAACAACAAAATGGAACAACCAAGATATAGAGGTAGACCAAGAAGAAGAGGGAATTTATTATAACAGCGCCTTTCTTAAATATACCAGCACTGAATACTTTACAACAAACTTGACACGCTTATTGGAACGATTTGGCGTTTGACCTCAATGCCTAGTAGGCACGTAGATTGCCTAGACAGCACTGGACAGCTCGTCCTGACCCCGTATCAGCCCTGGACCGAGTTTACTGGAATGGACTCAGGATTCTGTAGCCGCTTATCTGCCGTCTGCTTGCTTTATGTTGGACTCATCCATAGCCCGGACACACACTTGTCCATCTGTTGTGATCGTGTAATAAGGTATTTCACGCTGTTTTGTTGTTGCGACCGCCTCTGCGTCAATGGGCTTGTGCTTTATGGTCCCCTCCCAGTTTTCATTCTTCGCTAGGCACAGACATATACAAATTGCATTCTATGAAGTAGTCCATGTAAAATACACACTCGAGGTTTATTGATGGACAGTCAACCTCGCACAACAATTTACACAATCACCACAACAGCATGTTTTTTTAAGTGGCACATCTCATATTACATGGTAACCATGAGGCGTAACCCATGCCCTTCAAGCCACCCTGCACTTTGGTGACCTCCCGTTGGAGCCGATTCCACTCAGTTGGACTCTCTTGAAGACACTGCGCAGAAATCTTCCCGCCAGCTATCTGCCCCTGATCTATGCTGAGGACTCTCCCAAGCTTGTCTGTGCATGCCAATAATAGCACCCACGTTTTTAAGCATTAGTCGGTGATCACTGTCTCGCTGACTTTCACCTGAATGAGTCGTTGCTTTGAATTCACAACTCTCCTATCATATCATACTCATTGCTGAGCAGTAACTCGGCGAGAGCTGTCTCGCTCACTATCACTTACACTGTTCGTTGTTGCTAAGTTTCATAACTCCTTCTTCTAGCTCAATCCTTGTTGCACCTTAACTGCGATAGCTGTTTCGCTCACTGTCACCCAACTGTTCGTTGCTTCTAAACTTCACAACTACAGTACAATATCAAACTCATCATTGAGCATGACATCTGCAGAAGCTGTCTTGCCCTCTGTCACCTAAATTTGTTTGTTGCTTCTGAATTCCACAACTACATTACAATCTCATGCTCCTCATTGAGCCTGAATCCGCGAAACTGTCGTCTCCCTGTCACCAAAATTGTTCGTTGCTTCTGAATTCCACAACTACATTACAATCTCATGCTCCTCATTGAGCCTGAATCCGCGAAACTGTCGTCTCCCTGTCACCAAAATTGTTTGTTGCTTCTGGGTTTCATACTTCTTATAAGATCACAATCATATTTGCATATGAATCTGCGAGAGCTGTCTAGCTCACTATCACCTACACTGTTCGTTGTTTCTAAGTTTCATAACTCTTTAGAATAGCGCATTCAGTATTGCCCATGTATCTACGAGAGCTGCCTAGCTCACTATCACCTACCTACACTGTTCGTTGTTTCTAAATTTCCTAACTCCTCTGTTTTAATCAATCTACACTGGTACACAAATCTACTTTGATCCAGGAGCACGGTGCGTTTCACTCAACTGCTACACATGAACTGAACTAACTCTATTAGGTACTAAACTAGCTATGCTTACGGTACCGGTTGCCAACAAACCTCCATCCACAATGAGCACTTGTTTCATCTCGACTGACCTTCTAACTTATTGTTTTTCCTCACTTCCCCCCTTTCCAACCAATCATATTCCATCTTACATTTCTGCCTCATTCCTAATTGCGTCTTATTTTCCCCGTGAGACTCAATGTTTCTATTCTCCTTACTGCTTATCACTTTCCCCGCATGGACTCGATGATTCTATTTTAGTTAACCCTTCTCACTTTCCCTCGACTTCTCCTACACACTCCCATTTGTCCTCCACCTTATAATCACTGCTTCATTATAACATAATAAAACAATATCACTATGTACCAAACCATAGAAAGTGCTCTTGGTAGAAAACACATCATTGACTTAAGTCTGTGACACCTACCGGCAAAAAGTAGAACAGGATACAAGAAAGAAGAAAAACAGATAGCAAATGAAAAAGCGCAATTTCTTTATACTCTGCCTTTGCCACATTAACACTAGTTAATTCCTTTAACTAGGGTATAACATTTATCTTTTTTAGGTTGATGGTGATTTAAAACGTCTCACAGGATGCAGTGAATTGATCTAACTTGCTTAGAAACCTTCATCACAAGCAGAATTTAAGAAATCATATAAGTAGACACCGTCTCAGGCCCAAATATTCCTACCACTTATGGTCATACAAAGAGCAGACAACTGTCTTAAGACTTTAAATGAAACAAAAGGCAAAGGCTCCAGAAACTTCACAACAAGAGTTTGTAAAGGGAAAGGATTTATGAACTGCCTGGATAGCAATGCCTGAAAAATATTTGAGGTTCTAAAGCGAACCACAGTTCATGGAAAGTGTTGGTGTTGCTGAATGAAGGTCACAGATGCTTAAATGGTGAAGAAAAAATACTCCATCATTTCCTTTCTGATGTGTGCATTTCAACTGTCAAATGCATGCATACACACACATACACACAAAATAAATAACTGTGCTGCTAGTAGTCTTGCATATCATTTATTGCCTGATAACAAATACACAAATATGAAAAGGAAAACAAGATAAGACAAACAGGTACATTAACATATCCAAATTCAACTCTCATGCATTCTTAAAATTGACATCTCATTTAAACTTTCCAGACTTTTTGTTGTTTTTTTTCTGATTTTTCCTCCAGTGTGTGTTTGTGCCACTCTCATTTTTGTTGTTCATCCCATGATTTATGTCAAAGTGATTTCTTTTAGCTCCTCCAGAATGGATGTTCTTCACCTCAACATCTGCATGGAGTGTTGGACAAAAAAAAACATTCATGCCAGATTAGCCACTCATTAAAATATACCAATATCAGGCTAAAAACATTTGTAAATTATAACTTAACAAATTCAGAGGTGCTCAATAATGCAGTGGTTTCTTATCTTGCACTTACATCTCACACCTTCATCTATTTAAACACAACCAAACAAATCATAAACTTCAATAGCAGAGAAGACTGGCTGAATGAATGGACCAATGGGAAAAAAACAAGGAGAGAACTTTTAAAATGCATGACAAGGCCAAATCCCCATGACAATATTTACAACCTAAAAAGAAGAGACCAAACTGACAACTGAACTGGTCATGTGCCACTGAACAATCACATCTACAGAATACAATGAAACCAAACTCCAGCTTGTCCGCGCTGTGAACACCCACATGAAACTGTAGAACATCACCTTTTTTGACTGCCCAAAGTTCACTGATATCAGAGCAACTCTACTTCCTCAAAGACCTGATAAATAAATGCTTTGTATGGAACTACATGTTGGGTGTCCGGTTAGCGCAATCGATAGGCGGTTGGCTTACCACGGCAACAGCCAGGGTTCGTACCCTGGCGAGGACACCTGGGTTTTACTAATTCCCTAAACATTAGTACCTCTGAAGTCGGAGTAAATCTGCCTGCATGGCGAGGGGCATCCTGTAATGGGATAAAACAGACTTTACACGCAAAAATTCAGTCCCACAAAATTGAGTGGGTGGGACTTCGTCAGAGGTCAAAGCTGACGAAAGCGAACGAACGAACTACATGTGAACCCAGTAATACCTGCAGAAATATCTTTACATGGCATTGGACCAAAGGGCTCACAAGCCTCTTGATCCATAACAACAATCTTGTGCCTACAGGAATCAAGGTGCTGCCGCCTTTTCCTTCTGTGCTCACCCTATGACTATTCGTCTTTATTGCCAGCCCTTAAAAGGACGTTAATAAGACATAGATATGTTGTTCTACTTTAGAAACATCAGCCATGGTGAAAATATCTCCATCTTCTCTATTCTTCTATATTTTCTCTATTTCCATCCAGTCTTGGCCAATATTTTAGACTATTTCAATAACTTCTCTTCTCAAACTATTCCATGATCTTCCTTGTCTTCTCTTTCCATTTTGGTTCCACTGCAGTGTCTGTCTTGCATCAGGTTATCTTAGTAGTGTGTCTGGTTCATCTCCATTTTCTATCATCTGTTTCAATGCCCTATGTTCAGAGAATGAGTTATGAACATCACTCGTGACAAGAAGTTGGTGACTAGTTGTACACACTTATAGTATAGCATTACAAAATCAAAACACTAAGCAGTAATCTGCTGAACCTATTGCCATGTCACTCGTGACTTCACACAGTTTACAATTAAAATAATAACCTTCTGAATTATAAAATGAACAGCTGTTAATTGATGTAAAATTTAAATCTACCACTCAGGAAATTGGCTTAAAAATGTTGTGGTGTCGATTTTGTAAAGTATATTTTATATTTATAATTTAAGAATTTGAAGTGTTAGGACACTTGGCAAAAATTACATTTTAAAATTTAAAAAAGTTTTTAAAAAAAATTGCAAACATTTTTTTCATGACCAGTGTTACAGATTGTGATAAGGATAACAGAGTGATGTAACTTCAAGCTTCTTTTTTTAAATTAATGTACAGAGTGTGCTGATAGTGTCAGACAAGTGTAAGCAAAGTATTTCAGTGCAAGCTTTGAAATAATGAAACTTGATTTTTTTTATAAACTATTCATTATTGTCTTTTTTTTTTGGGGTGGGTGGTATTATCTAATATCTACAACAAAAAATAATAATATATTCTGTGTGGATTTCAGGCATTTAATTAATGAAAATTAAGACCAACTTCACAACAGTATTTGATATAAAAAAATCTGGGAAGATCATAGAGTATACTAATCATGCACTTGTGCAAGTAAAACTCATTGCAGACATGAGTTGACCAGCAGGGATTTTCTGGGGAGGGGAGAAAGATCATTTGAGAAACATAGATTAATGTAATATAACATGTACTCTGATTCCTGCCTATTATTGAAGAATAGATTAACCCTTTCATAACCATTTACCAAAAAAAAAAATTAAAATAAATTCAGGTCTATGGTGCACATTTTTTTTTGGAAAGTAAGAAATACAAAACAGCATAAATAGCACTGATAAGAGAAATAAAGTTGGCAGGTATAAACTCATTTGATTAGATCGACCATCTCACCCAGAACAGAGATGGATGGCAAAAAGCACTATGAGCTCTATGTGATGTCTATTGTCCCTTGAAAGATCAAGATAAATAGCTTAGTGGTATAGCATGCTGGTTTACACATAAAAGTGATCATGGTACAATTCCGTCTAGTCTCTCAGTCAATTCCCCCAAAAATTGGTATCTGCCTCAAAATGTTAGGAGAATATAATGGCAGGAAGAAAGCACATTGGTCTTAACACCTGTTGGGGCATTGAGTTATTGTTATTGAGTTATTTGCGGGTCATCATCATTGCACTCTGAACATGTCCACAGGTGATCAGATCCCCTCCTCAGCAAGTCCCGCAGTGTCCAGTGACTGACAACTCCAGTTGGAGCATTGTATCACAAAGTTTAAAACTACACGCCCCTACACACAGTGTATTACAAATTATTCACTTTTAAAAAATACAAATTAATCATAATGTACATCACTGACATTAAAAGCAAATACATCCTCACCTTTTGGAAGAAATGTGGCTGGGATTCTATTGCAAGCTATGTGGAATGGTAACAGGATGGTTGGATCTATAGGAAGCCAACGGAAATTGTTTTCATCACTCATTTTCCTCTTAGGCACAACATATTCTTCAGGCCTATATTGAGTAGAAATTCAGACAATAAAACAGTTGTAGGTTTCTTGTAATAATTATCATACAGGATATTAATTAAAAACTGTCAGTGACTTTCATGCAATACAGATTTAAAGGATAGCATAATTCAATGAAACATTTAACCTTCATATTTGATAAATTTGGAAAATATCAAGATAGACAAGTCAGTGAAATTAACCCTTCATTACGACACAGTAGTAACAATTACCACGTCAAAACACAAATTCTTACGAATTCGACATTTTGCTGTGTTCAATAATTTTCCACCTCAGTGTACCTTCCTAATTACCACTTCCAGTGTCCCTAGAGTGTTTGTTTTGTTTCTATTGTTGTTGGATCCCCCCAATTTCATGAGATACGATTTTATATTATGCAAAAAAAAATGTGCCAATTTTCAAGAAAGGCGGTTGACCCCCCCTCTTTTTGCTGTAACCAGGGGAATTTCCTTGGTTATCGGCCAACACCAAACAACCCTTTGTAACTCAGGAAATGCAACGAATAATGCTATGAGGTGTAGCTGAACATACTGATGGACTTACAGCGTCCGTACCAATAGACATTGTAACATGTCCAAACCTTGTGGTCAAATTAAAATCATAAATCAACCTGAAACAGGAAATCCAAATTCCCCATGTCTGTCCTAGTGTAAACACACAGCCGCGTGTCAAAAAGTTCAAAGAAGGCACTATTTTTAGGGCTAATGTTACAATTAAGTGGTAGTAATTTTTACTGCAGTATCACAAGCACATCAGCCACAGATAGGTACTGTCATCTAGGGTTAATTAACCCAAGTTAAGACTACAGTTGGTATTACAGCACAAAGGGTACAGCAAAGATACACTACCCCACACCTCCTTAACTATATAAAAAAAGGTACGCACATGCTAATTTTAGTACCTTACTATTTTTACACACCTCTCATCCCCTCCTGCAATCACCTACTCCTACTCATGCCATGCTTGATTTGAAGTTATTGTAATTTCATTACTTGTGCCTCATCCATATACCAACCATAATTACTTCAGTTTTCGCTTCCTTTTCTGTAATCAATTATTTGTCTCTTAAAGTCAATCTGTTAACTCTTTTTTCTTCCTGGACTCCTACTTGTCCTGTAGAGTAGATTCACACGAGTCCCTGGACACTTAGGACCTCTATACACGAGTCCCTGGACACTTAGGACCTCTATATACAACATCCAAATATGTCTTTGCCGCTTATTTTGAAGTTTTCAAAGCATGGATTGAGAATCTAATACAATAACTGTCCTGTATAATGTCAAATAAGAACATAACTGTAGAATTTGCAGTTACATGGATTGTATAACCAGAGGAACTACCATTAATAGCATTAATTAAGTCTGTATCTAAAAAAAAATCTTGGGAGTTTCTGCACTGGCCTTTATTTCCATCTTATATTATTTTTATCTTTAATGGAAGGAAAAGAAAACAAAATTGGATGGAAGGAAAAGAAAACAAACGACGAAGTCTTAAAACAACTAAAAATGAAAAGAGAACTTCTGAACACAATTAGAACAAGACAAATGCGATTCTTAGGCCATGTTAAAAGACACAACAGCCTACTGAAAGTGATCCTGGAGGGGAAAATACAAGGTAAAAGAGGCAGAGGCAGACCAAGATTAACATGGACGAGTAACATCAAAAGATGGACAAATCAACCGATGACAACCTGCACCATCAAAGCAAGAGATAGAGCAAAATGGCGCTCCATGGTAGCCAACCTTCGTTGCGGAGACGGCACTCAATGATGATGATGATGATCTTTAATGACTTGCTATCTTAACCCTAGATTATGATACCGCAGTAAAAATTATCACATCAAAAAACAAATTCTAAAAAATGTAACATTTTACCATGTTCAAGCACCCCCCCCCCCCCCCCCCCCCCAGTACTTTCCTAATTACCACTTCTGGTGACCCCTGAATGTATTATTTGTTTCCACTGGTTTTGGATTCTCAGATTTTGTGAGATACGATCTCATATAAATATTGCAATAAAAATTCTCAAGAAACGGGATGCTCCCCTCCCCCTTTTATTTTTAAAGTGTTTGTGACCAGGGAAACATGAAACAATCCTTTGTTACTAAGAAACCAAGCAAATAACTATGTGCTAGCTGAACATATTGATGGACTTAGGCATACATGCTGATATATATTGTAACACGTCCAATGCCTGAGGTGAAATTCAGGTCATAAATCAACCTGAGACAGGAAATTAGCCATATCTGTCCTAGTATAAACACAGCTGTGTGCCAAAAAGTTAAAAGAAAATACTATTTTTAGAGCACCTAATGTTACAATTAAGTGGTAGTAATTTTTACTGTGGTATAGTAAACGTGTCAGTTACAGATTGACATCGTAATCTAGGGTTAAGGTAATAGGCAAAAATATGCCTAGCAGCAATGAGTTGATAAAAGTGAGTACAGAAGAAAATCTACAGTTACAGTTTTATAATAAAAAAAGAAGACACAAAAATGTTGTATTTAGAACCTAAATGCTAGTATATGTCCCTAAAAAGAACTTGCATATAAACACCATTTTACTGAGGAAATTAAAATACTATAGCAATGTCAAAAGACACAAGGGCTAGAAAGAACAATAATTGAAGGATGGTTCCTTGGCGATGCATCAGGGGCAGACCAAGAAGAAGATGGTTTCAAGGCATCAAGGAGACCTAAGAGAACAGAAGAAGCGGAAGATTTGGCTAGAGACAGAGATTCTTTCAGATGGGCTGTGGTGAATACAACATTCTGCTAAGCACATGCAACCTGATGATGAAGAATCTCCTGCTGCATTTACAGTGATTCTCTCCTAAGAGTTTTATAAAATATAACTGCATTTGTATGTGCACATATTAGTGTTTTACCTTTCATCAGTCAAAGAGCTTCTAATTCCACAGGCACTTTCACCATATTCATGGGCCAATAGGTACTTGCCACAATCCAATCTGGCAACAAATACTATGTAATTAATTTGACATGCATATAATTCCAAATGCAAAAATGTTACTTGTTTAATTTATATCCAAAAGATTATAATTAAATAAGCACTTGGAACTCATTGGTAAAGATTTAAGTAAGAATGTATAGAAAAATTTGGCAAAAAATGGCAGAACAAGTAAGACCGCATGAGCAAAGTTTAAGAATATAAATTATTCAGCAAGGACATGAAAGGATGGAAAATGGAATAATATAAAATAAAATTGATGTATTTAAAGCTAAAATGACCCTTAACTTAAATAAGACCACATCATCCTACCTTAGTAGTTGCTGAAGAACTCTGTCAAGAAACTTAAAACTCTCTTCTGGCCTGGAAAAGGAAATTATAGAAATGAGTGTAGAAGCAATTAAATGTCTTTTACTATCTGATCAGTAAAATTCAATATTTGTGATTGTATCAGCAGTATTGATGAAACACAAAAAACTTATTGATTTACTTAGTAAATTGTTGAACAGCACGTATGTCTAATTGTTCATTATTTATGAACCCTTTAAAGAAATGTTTTAGGTTAGTTTCAGGTTATAGAAAAAAAAACCAGAACTGGATATGTTATCATAAACTTACAACTATGAAACATTTTTATCTCTTTACTGTTATCATAAACTTACAACTATAACATATTATTTTTATCTCTTTACTGTTGTTATAAAGTTACACAACTATAACATATTATTTTTATCTCTTTACTGTTATCATAAACTTACAACTATAACATATTATTTTTATCTCTTTACTGTTATCATAAACTTACAACTATAACATATTATTTTTATCTCTTTACTGTTATCACAAAGTTACACAACTATAACATTATTTTTATCTCTTTACTGTTATCACAAAGTTACAACTATGAAACATTTTTATCTCTTTACTGTTATCACAAAGTTACACAACTACAACATATTATTTTTATCTCTTTACATTTTAATATCTAAAAAATGATGCAGACAATATGATTTTTTACTTGAAGTTGAGAGATGATCGTAAGATCTGGCTCGGCTCCAGCTCCTCAAACATCAACATCTCTGATGTAAATGCATTAATACGAGCTGAAAGAAAAGTACAGCATATTAAACAGTATTTAAAAAAAAATAATAATTAAAAAAAAAAAACCCTCTCTTTTGTGTGTGTGTATAAACAAAAAAGTACTTAACTCAATTCAAATTCATATCAAATTAAAAAAAAAAACCCTCTCTTTTGTGTGTGTGCATAAACAAAAAAGTACTTAACTCAATTCAAATTCATATCAAATTAAAAAAAAAAAAAAAAACTCTCTTTTGTGTGTGTGCATAAACAAAAAAGTACTTAACTCAATTTAAATTCATATCAAATTACTTCCTCTTCTTATTGTTTTCCGATTTTTGCAAGTGCTTGTGGTAAATTTGACTCTTATCTTGAGCTCCCCATCTTGCACCAGACAGCTTTGATTGTAATGCTGTGTCGCACAGTCAATGCATCCTTAGATGGTCAAATGTGGGGCGACCCAGTAGTATATTTCCTGTAGTTTGATCATTGACTTCATATAACCAAAATGTTATCAAAGGGTAAGAGCAACAAACAATTACTTTTCACAGCTTCACAATTATCAACAAATATTAGCTTTTTATTTCTCTGTTCTGTTCATGGATCCAGTATCACTGCAGTTGGGAATTTCCCACATCCGCCCCATTCACGTCGCAGCTCCCACCAAAGTGCAGTGCCAAATTGGGCTGACATGGTAGACTACCTAGCTGCCCTAATCTCGGCACAAAGGTGACGATTCCAAATGATTCCATGGAATAGAGAGTGCACAGTCACTTCCTTACTCAAGTTTCCTCAAAAACACACATTTAAAACAAAGTAACCAATATGGTTTAAGCAACTGCGTTAGCCTCTGCAAAAACAGGGCAAAGAGCAACCATTTTTATTTTGCATTGTTGGCTGTTAGCAAGGTCGAACTGCAGTGTGCGCCAAAGCAGCTGCATGAGCAACATTTTCAAACGACATCACCAAAAAGAGGGTCTTCTTCTTCTTCTGCCTTTTTAGCTCCCTGTGGAGCATAGGTCTTCAACAAACACTTTCCAAGTCGTTCTTCTGTTTCTTGCCATTCTTTTAAGATCATTCCATGACTTCCCCATAATTTTAATCTCTACTTCTATCTGTCTTCTCCAAGAATTCCTTGGTCTTCCTCTTTGTCTTTTCCCCTGGGGATTCCAAAAAAGGGCATGTTGTGTAATACTCTCAGTTGGCTTCCGCAGTGTGTGTGTCCTATACAGCGCCATCATCTTCGGTGTATCTCTTTATCCACTGGTATTTGACTGGTACATTTCCATAATTCTATGTTAGTGATTTTGTCCTGTCATTTCCATCATTTTATTCTGTGTAATCATCCATTAATGAAAGTCTTCATGATTGTCAATTTTGTTGTTCTCCATGTTTCACAGCCATATAATAGGACCGACTTAACATTTGAGTTGAAAATTTCTATTTTTGTATTTAGCCTAATTTCTTTGGATTTCCATATTTTTCCCAGTGCAACGAAAGCTCCTCTTGCTTCTGATATCCTTATTTTGGTATCATTTTCTGTTCCTCCCTCTTTATCTATAGTACTGCCCAGATATATGTAAGATTGTACGTCTAGTAGAGGTATTTCTCCTAATTTTATTTGGTTATTGCCAACTGCATTAATTATCATTATGTTGGTCTTATCTCTATTAATCTTCAGTCCTAGCTGTTGTGATAGGAGAGCTATGTCATCAGCAAAATCTAAATTATCAAGTTGCTTGGTCAGTGACCACTGGATTCCATTTCTGTTGTTTTGAGTTATTTTCATAATTCAATCTATGGCCAGTAGAAAGAGAAATGGAGACAGAAGGCATCCCTGCCTTACTCCTGTTCTTATTTCAAATGCTCCTGTAAGCTGTCCTTCATGCACCACACTACATTTCGTTCCTTCATACATTGTTTTTTATCAGGCTAATAAACTGTATGGGGATTCCGTAATGACTCAGCAACTTCCAAAGCATTCCTCTGTCTAAACTATCAAATGCCTTTTCGTAATCTATTAATCCAATATAAAGTGGGGATTTTAGTTATAAACTTAAAAAGAGGGTGCCCACAGTCATTTGCAACTCCAATTCACTCGAAAAAATATAGCAACCCATCAAAACACCACCACAAAAACTGTTTTAGTGTTGGCACGCTCTAAAGGAGCCTGTGGCAATGGCCTCCACCAAAGTCTATTATTTTAGAGTTTATCGTCACTAACTGTAATGAGTAGTGATTTGAAAAAAAAGTAAGGATTCTGGGAAACTGACACATTGTCTTGCTACTAGATGAGCATGCAAGAGACTTGACTAATGTGGTAATCTAAGGTATGCTGATGATACAGTCTTAATCACTAAGAGTGAAAATGAGTTTAGTGAAAGAAAGCAAAAATAAAGGACTCAGCCTTAACAGCAAAAAGATAGAAGTAATGGTAACAACAAAGAAAAAGACATCCCCTCAGTGCAAAATAAAGACAAGTGGAACAATATTAAAACAGGTAAATGAATTTAAATATTTGGAAACTTTGTTAACCTCAGACGGAAGATGTACAAAAGAGGTGAGATGCAGAATGGCTCTGGCAAAAGCAGCTTTCCAAAAAATAAGGAAGATACTAAGCAATCTATTTTTGACAATAGAAACAAGAAAAAGAGTTCTTAAATGTTATGTAGAGACAGTCTTAACATATGGATGTGAATCATGGACAATGGGACAACAGACAAGAAAATCACTGGAGTCTGTAGAAATGTGGTTTTACAGAAGAATGTTGAGAATACCATGGACCGCGAAGAAGAGTAATGAAATTGTTCTGAAAGAGGCCAAAGCAAAAAGAGAACTAATTTTCAATATTAGGAAGAAACAATCATCATTTTTTGGCCATGTAATGAGAAGAGAATAACTGGAATATATTGTAACAACTGGAAAAATTGAGGGACGAAGAGATAGAGGAAAGCAAAGAGAAAAAATACCAGACAGCTTAAGAGAATGGCTTGGCAGAAGGTCAACAACAGAAATGATAAATAACTGTCGAGATCGAAAATTGTGGAGAGACATGATCACCTACGCCAGCAGGCCCAGTACTTGATGATGATGATGAATGTGGTAGTTACACCTGTAGTCTTCCTGACTTTTCTGTTACTGTGTATTTTTCCTAGTACTTAATAAAAGCAAAAGTTTCTGGTTATTAATGTTTGTTTCACTTAAATTTTGTCCCTTAACTTATTATCTGTATATTTTATATAGCCCACAATTTAAAAAAAAAACAACCTGTATGAGCTGCATGAAATTAGAATTATAATAGTGAAGGTAGCAATGACTTTCAGAAATCCTTCATAAAATATGATAATCAATATTCTATCTATCTATTGTCCTTTCGAGCCGAAGACGGCACATAGGGCAGAACCACAATCTCAAAAACAGAAACCTTGCAAACCAAAATGGCACATATTGCGGAGATCACTGCTTCTAAAATCTATGGCTCTGTTTCCATAACAACACTTTTTACAATGACAGCTTTAATCAATATTACTAAACACAAAAACAAAGTTCAGGATTTTGAAATCAAGACTGTTTAGGCATGAGAAAACTGGAAAACAATTGATGAAATAGAAAATAATTTGGATGTATTTGAAACCAAATGTCTCAGGAAGATACTTCATATACCATGCAATGAATTTATGACTAGTGCAGAAATAAGAGAAATTACAGTGTCCAAAAATATCTATAAAGAAAAGAATAATGTGGACATATATTGGCCATGTGATGAATATAGACAAAAAGAGAACTTCAAGGAAAGCCCTTAAATGGGAACCAGAGGGTAAAAGAAAAAGGATGCTGATTTAGAGAAAAACTACAAATAACACTGAGATGAGATGCAACAACAGCAGGCATCAGCTCCCTTGCCAAGATTGAGTGGCTCACCAAGAGCAGAGATATGTGATGCGTTACAATGCAGGTCTAACACTTGATAACAAAGATCACTGATCACACAGTCCAGCCAAGATTGAGTGGCTCACCAAGAGCAGAGATATGTGATGCGTTACAATGCAGGTTCTATGCAAGGTCTAACACTTGATAACAAAGGTCACTGATCACACAGTCCAGCCAAGATTGAGTGGCTCACCAAGAGCAGAGATATGTGATGCGTTACAATGCAGGTTCTATGCAAGGTCTAACACTTGATAACAAAGATCACTGATCACACAGTCCAGCTAAGATTGAGTGGCTCACCAAGAGCAGAGATATGTGATGCGTTACAATGCAGGTTCTATGCAAGGTCTAACACTTGATAACAAAGATCACTAATCACACAGTCCAGCCAAGATTGAGTGGCTCACCAAGAGCAGAGATATGTGATGCGTTACAATGCAGGTTCTATGCAAGGTCTAACATTTGATAACAAAGATCACTAATCACACAGTCCAGCCAAGATTGAGTGGCTCACCAAGAGCAGAGATATGTGATGCGTTACAATGCAGGTTCTATGCAAGGTCTAACACTTGATAACAAAGATCACTAATCACACAGTCCAGCCAAGATTGAGTGGCTCACCAAGAGCAGAGATATGTGATGCGTTACAATGCAGGTTCTATGCAAGGTCTAACATTTGATAACAAAGATCACTGATCACACAGTCTAGAATTTCTGCCCTTTGTGACATCTTCAATTCCAAAAGACAATAGATAGATTAGACAGATGTGGTTGGGTGGAAGGGTGGGTGGGTAGGTAGGTAGATAGATAGACTGATTAAGTCAACAATTCATGGCTGAAAACCTGTGCCACGGTTGGCAAAATGAACCTGACCAAGAGCCTATTTTATCTTCTCAAGATGGTCCTGAAAACAGGATATTCAGTCGTGCCAATATTGAATAAAAATCTAAGAAGAAAGAAAAACCGTATCGCAGAAATAACTGAAACACATTTGATGTGTTTGGCTGAAAGGCACCAACATGCACAGCATTATAAACTTTCACATAAAAAAAAAATCTTTTCAGGATGAGAGAAGTACTTGAACTTTCCTAAACTAAATTTAGATAGCCTTCTAATGGCACAGAGTACCTCTCAAAAGATTGGTGTTTGGTCTCACATAACAAGACGTCCAGTCTTGAGCCACTTCGCTTGTAGTGACTTGTTCTACTCCATACGATGTCTGGTGCTCCATCTTTGGACTGAAGTAGACCCTCCTTGTCTGAAATTTAGAAAATGAAAGAGATTTTTGTGGTCTGGCTTATTCCTTCTATTTCTCTTATAGGAGAGCACAAGCTACCAGTCAATGACTCAAAGTTTGTCAAGACTTCACTTAACCCTAGATTATGATTCCATCGTAAAAATTACTGCCTCAAAATACAAATTCTTGAAATTAGACAGTTTGCTGTGGGCAAACACTCCATCCACACACCACCTTCCCAACCGCTGTTCAAATTTCATGTCATAAATCTAACATAACCCAGGAAATTATTACAGCTTCTGATTTCCCTGTGTCTGCTTTGGTAAACACATAATTGTGTAGCAAAAGTTAAAAAAAAATACTATTTTTGGAACCCAAATGAAACATTTAAGTTATAGCAATTTTTACGACAATATCATGAAAACGTGACCCACGAATATGTATCGTAATCTAGGGTTAATTTCTTCACGAAGGTGCTTTAGAAACAATTTATGTTACAAAACTAACAGACTAAAATGTTACAGACTAGCCAAATATGTAAAGATCACTGTAGCTCCAGATGTGTTGGGGTCTGCTGACATAGCAATCCATCACATTATCCAAGTTTAAGAACTAATAGCTCAATATTGACCTCATTTTCTTTCAGCTCATTTCCCGTATAAAACCAGTATGATAAAAATTATAACTGGTAATAATTTTTGTCTTGTTTTTCAGACATAGTCATTAAAACTTTCAGACATAGTCATTAAGGCTTAATTGAGTTCTGGTTTGTATTCTTGGCCAGGAGTTCATCATTTGCAATTTTCGTTTGAATAATAGGAGAGCAAGTGACCAAATTAATAATTTGTGCTTCAAACAAGGAGAATGTGAATTTTTTGATTGGATGTGAAATGAAAACTCAGACTCAAAAACCTCATGTGAATTGCTCAGGACAAACAGCCTTTATTTTCCAGTCCTTTATGTCCCAGTGGCAAACCCCAGTAAAAGATAATGTAGTAAAGATAGTTTCTTTTTCTCCAATAATGAATCCAGTCAAAAACACAATAATAGTTTTATTGTTAGATTAGATAAAAAAATGTTTTCCATCTTCAGCTTGTTCTAAGAGTTGTCTTTTCCTAAAAAAAAAATGAGAGTTCCAATATTTTCTCATTCCTTATAAAGAATAAATTTTAATACAAATTAGGGTTAACCCTTGATTACAATACCTATCTGTAATTGTCCCAGTTACGGTACTGTAGTAAAAATTACTACCCCTTAAATTTAACATTAGGTGCTCTAAAAATAGTCTCTTCTCTGAACTTTTGACACACAGCCATGTGTTCACACTAGGCAAAACACGGAAACTCAAAATTTCTGACTTAGTTTGATTTATGACCTGAGTTTCATCTCATGGACCTGACGTGTTAAAATATTTATTGGTATGATTGTCGTAAGTCAGACAATATGTTTGGCTACCTCATAGTGTTATTTGCTGTTTCCCTAGTCACAAAGGGTTGTTTGACATCTGCTGATAACCGAGGAAATTTCACTGGTTAAAAAAAAATACAAAAAAAAACCCAATTTCTTAAAAATTGTCTTAGTCTGGATACAAATACCTTTTTAGGGTCCTTGATGACACCATGGCATCTGGTTCTTATGAGAACGTTAATGGAGTTCAGAGACCATAAGTTGTACACAATACTGGAATGTACTTCTGTTGGTGGTAGATAGTGGGATGGGTTTTCTGTTGAAAAGTTCAATAAATGTTATGTTTCAGAGGTTTGGATTGTTTGTGGTTTGCTTACAGTGGATAATGTCTTGCATTCATCGCTTTGTTGGATACATGAATTCATAACATATGATTTTTTTGCTTCAGTTAAACAACATAGGTGTCCATAAAGTAAGGACATATTCCAAAAAATACATGTTTTCATGAAGTGAAATTTATTAACAAAATTTTATTATTGGAATGTTAGATTACGTCTTCAATATGATTTCCATCATTTGCGACGCAAAAGTTGATGCGCTTTGCAAAATTCACATGAACTCAGTGTAATAAATCCACATTGCCGTCAACTTTAGCACATTCACTCTTTATGTGTTCAATGAAGTGTATTATATCTGTGATTTTCATTGAGTACACCTTCTCCTTCAGCATACCCTAGAAAATTAAGTCATGCGGCTAAAATCAACTGAATGAGGAGTCCACTCAGCCTGACCACATCTTCCAATCCAGTTTGGGAAATTATTATTAAGCCAATCTCTATGAATTTTTGCCTGTGTCCAGACTTTAGGAACACCCTGTATAATGACATTGGGACATGAAAAATTAAACTTTATTACACTAGACCAGTGTTGAGGACAAACTACAAGAAACAGATCAAGTGATGACAGACCAGTGTTGGGCGAGATGTCAGCACTACACTCAATGAAACAGATCGAGTGATGATAGACAAGTGTTGGGCAAGATGTCAGCACTACACTCAATGAAACAGATCAAGTGATGATAGATCAGTGTTGTCTAGGCGAGATGTCAGTACATCACTACATGAAACATGACAGATTACATGGTTGGAGTCAGGCCCCCAGAAAACTGTGGTTTCAAGGATCTGGGGTTACAGCATACACCCTACATCCACATACATGTAAATAAAAAAAAAAGACATTGTTGTAGAAGAGGGAGGAGTGGAGAGAGTAGAGGAGTAAACAAAGATGAGAGAACAAGGTCAAGGAGAAAAAGGAAAAAGACATTAAGACGAAGTCATGAGAAAAATAAAAAGAGGATGAGTCAAAATGCACGTGCAAAACGTGAAGACCATGTTCAGTAGTGAGTGGGCAGACAGATGCATAGGAAGTCAATTTTGATTGGCTGACAAGACCCAGATTTAAGAAGTAAACACAAAAGATTGGGAGAACTTGAATATCGGACACTTGGAGAGACTGAGTTGGCAGGGAGTGACGATCTAGAGTAATTACACCAAGCAAGTGTAATAGAATTTTAGCCCGCAAGAACACGCGATAGTTAGGAGATGCAGAGACTAGTGAAGAACAGTTAGGTGGACAGACTAGTAAGTAACACTATTAAGAGACAGTTAGTAACGGTTGCCAAGAGACAGCCAGGCCGGTAGAAGTTAGATAGTCTAGGGCGGGCCGTCAATGGGGACGGTCCACATATAGTGTAGATGCAAGTATGAATGCGGTTAGAGCCCAGAGACAAGTGTTAGGGCTAAAGACTCAAGAAATTGTAGAGTGCGCTCTAAGTGTGTAACCTGCCATATCCAGTGTGTAACGAGAGTTCGATGTGACAGAATTAAAGTCGGAACAAATTATTATAACTAATGTGTTGTTATGTGTTACACAGTTATATTTATCTGGCCTAGCGTCAACCCTCGGGGACGAATCGTAACAGCAGTAAAGTTGTTGCGGAACCACAACGTGAAACAGTCATCCTAACAACAATCCACAAGTACTAAGGTGACAAGACAAGGTCAGGGCTGAGACAAACGCCAGGGGGCAAGAAGATGTGTTGTCACGAGGAAAGCTAGAGCAGCGCATTCCTGCTGAGGTCAACCTATCAGAAAACTGTCAGGTACGGTGCAGGCCATCTGTAAAGTAACGATTACGTGATATCGCAAGTATAACGCAATAACAATATTAGCACACAGAACGAATAAATAATAACTAAGAAAGAAGTCTATTACATTGTAAAGAACAAATGCAAATAAAATTTTGCCCCTGAATAGACATCTGAAGATTGGTTAACTGACAATGGTGAAATAAACAGACAAAGGATAGGCTACATGATCAACATACTAGATACAAACAAAAGTCATCACCAAGTACCCTGAAGTACCTTGCCTGCTGGTGTAGGTGATCATGTCTCTCTACCTCAATCTCTCTAACTCTCGATCTCAACATTTATTTATCATTTCCATTGTTGATCTAAAGAATAGTGACCTTCCAGGCATGTCGTAAAAGGCGATTAAGGAGGTTGATTGATGGCTTGACAACCTGTCATTGTAAAAAGTATTGTTACGGAAACAGAACCATAGAATTTAGAAGCAGCGATCTCTGCAATATGTGCCATTTTGGCACGCAAGGTTTCTGTTTTTGAGATTGTGGTTCTGTCCTATGTGCCACCTTCGGCTCGAAAGGACAATAGATAGATATATAGATTGTTGATCTAATACCAAGCCATTCTCTTAAGCTGTCTGATATATTTTCTTTTTGCTTCCCTTTATCTCTTTGTCCCTCAATTTTCCCAGTTGTCACAATATATTCCAGCTGTTCTCTTCTCATTACTTGGCCAAAAATGATGGTTGTTTCTTCCTAATATTGGAAATGAGCTAGCTCTCTTTTTTTGCTTTGGCCTCTTTCAGAACTATTTCATTACTCTTCTTAGTTGTCCATGGTATTCTCAACATTCTTCTGTAAAACCACAATTCTACAGCTTTCAGTGATTTTCTTATCTGTTGTCCTATTGTCCATGATTCACATCCACATGTTAAGACTAGTTCCACATAACATTAACAGCTCCTTTTCTTGTTTCCATTGTCAAAAATGGATTGCACAATATCTTCCTAATTTTTTAGAAAGCTGCATTTCCCTGAACTGTTCTATAGTCCGTTCAGATTCGTTTGCCTAGACATTAATTTATTTTTTTCAAAAACTTATTGTTCATTTGCATTGATCTTTTGAAGTTAGGTTTAGAATACTAATGTCGCTATAAAAATATTTTTTTATCAAAGAAATGTGATCCAGTTTCAAAGATGCCTTATTTAACCTATATTAAAAAAAAGTTAATCGATATTATAAACACCGGCGGGATTATGTAGATGCTTACATCTCACAGCTGATTCTTTAACATATAGGCATGACCTTCACGGCTGAATGCGCACCGTCCTAAAATAGTTATGTTTCCACTATAAATTTTTATAAAGAAATGTTACATATGAAATTTCCCGTTTAGCACAAAATGACATTTTAGCCGAAACCGGAAATTATGTGACGTCAAAATCACGGCCGTAGACTCGAGTTCGAGTCATAATTCAGAGGCAAATCTCAATATTTACAGAAAGGAGGCGGCACTATCCATATTATCTTCTGCAAGTCTATGTGAGAATGAATATAAAGGCAAAATATTTTACTGAGCATAACATTGCTATAAAGATTTATCAATACTTCTGCAGAGAGCGTAAAAAGGGACATCTTTATTGTTCTTTATCAAACCCTGAGAAGAGAACAATGCATATTTTAGGTTTGTGTAAACGTTCATTTGATCGAATAGTTAAAGGAAGCGGATATTTATTGCCAACAAATGCAAGAAAGCAAGGAAGGAAAGAAACGTTAGACAGTTTTGATAAGGACCTAGTTAAAAAGAGAAATCTGTAGAATGTTTGATATAAACGAAGAAGTGACACTTAGAAAGTTGAAGCTTTGGCTGAAAACTAACAACGACATTGAAATATCAAAAACTTCATTATGGAAAATATTAAGAAGTGCAGGCTTCACCTTTAGAAAGTATGCTGGTGGAAAAAACATTATTTGTGAGAAGCCACATCTAGTAGCTCTTAGAAGCAAGTATTTACGTGAAGTGAAGGAAATGCGCGAAAATGATTATGATATTGTTTATTTAGATGAAACTTGGATCAACGCTCATCATACAAATGAAAAGGAATGGCAGTTAGCAGATGGAAGTATTAAAAGATCAGTACCAAGCAGTAAAGGGCAACGTTTGATAGTTGCACATGCAGGTAGCAGACATAATGGGTTGTTGCAGAATGCTCATCTCGTTTTCATTTCAAAATCCATAGACAATAGAGACTACCACTCCGAAATGAATGGGCACATATTTAAAGACTGGATCGAGAAAAGTATCCTTCCAATATTAGATCGACCTTCTTGTCTGATAATGGACAATGCTTCATACCATAACGTAGTTAACGTAGAAGATAGAATCCCAACATCATCAAGTACAAAAGATGCAATCAAAACGTGGCTCATAAAAGAACACATACAAGTTAACGACAGCTACTTGAAACCCGAATTGCTTAGCCTTGTAAAACAGACACAACGTACAAAGATATTTAAAATAGACAAGTTAATTCAAGAACATGGCCATAGATGTTTGAGACTACCTCCATATCATGCACACTTAAATCCTATAGAACTAGTTTGGGCAAAAGTTAAAGGACACGTAGCATATACAAATAAAACTTTCAAATTATGCGATGTTGAGAAACTTACAAATCAGGCTCTATCAAATATAAATAAAGACTTAGGGGTAAAATGTGAGAATCATGTGTTACGATAAGAAGAGGAATATTGGAAAAAGGATGGTTTGTTGTTTGTTCAGCCGAAAGCAGTAATCGACCTATTTGACTCGTCTGATTCTGAATGATCATTACTCTGATTAAGTCTACAGATAAATAGTTTGATTTGCAAAATTTCCTAGTTGATTTGTTAAACAGTTTATTGTTCAAGACCACCCAAGCAATCAAAAATATGTTATAAGCAAACCAACAACCATTACTTTGAATGGAAGCCTGCCTGAGTCAGTACAGAAGTTCAGCTATCTTGGATCCACTATTACAGCCACACTTTCCTTAGATGAGGAACTAAATGTACGTATTTGAAAGGCAGCGACAACATTTGGGAAACTCACACCAAGAGCATGGAACTATATCAAATTGACTCTACGAACAAAAGTTCTATATATAATTTAAAATTTGTATACTTGCCACCAAGTAAAATTTTATGGACACGCCTATGGGTCATCGTTGCACTAGATTACTGTAAAACATTTTGATTAGGGTCAAAATAATAGTTACATGGGCAAAGATCAAAGGAATTCGCCGCTTTAAGAAAACCGTTATAGCTAGACATCGAGTAACACATATGTTCTCGTGACATGGACATTTTAACACCGTATGCCAAAAATCATGTGAAATCATCAAGAACTTTTTGAATTATAAATCATAACATCTCGGCAAACGAATCTGAACGGACTATAGTATCAATTTATTAAACAAAAGCAGGTGAACAAAAATATAAAGAATCAATGCAGCAGCCATAGAAACAGTGCTCTACCCTGGAGGAGAAGGCAGGTAGACAACATAGCAAAGGAGTTTCAATTATTTTATTCAGTGAAATAGTGTGAAGATTACTAGAATGGAAACCAGTCAGTAGAAAAATGGGAGGAAGATTCACCATTAAAATACAGTGTTAGGCACCAAGAAATGGCATCAACAGCAAGGAAATGATGAACTCTACTAGTGTCCACTGAAGAAAATGGAAGCCATCTCAAGACATGACTTTAGCCAGCCAATGTAATGGAAGACTTTAAAGCAACAGTCAGATCTGTAATGCACAAAAAGAGGAACCAATGAAAAATTAGTAAACTAGAGTGGGGATAATCTGAGAAACTTTCGGGGTATAACATTAGAGGTCCTCCTATTTTCTATGGAGATGCTCTTATTCCTGATCTTTTTTCAGTCAGAACCATTCTTCAAAGTGAATGATACATTTACTAAAACTTCATTTGCAAGAGACATTACAATGAAGTTAAAGGCAAGGATGAGTTGACAAAAACATGTCAGTTAAATCCAAAGGAAAACTCTTTATATATGCTCAGAGGGAGTTGAAATATGTTTGGGATTAAGAGGAAATACAACCCCAGTCTTTTACATCTCTGGAAACACTACCCATTATAAGGAAGAGGAAAAAAATGAAAAGAATTAAAATGAAAGTAATGTCTCCTAGACTAAAGAAGTTATGTAACAAACAGTATTGCCACATGAAGAAATCAAACATTCCATTATAAATTACTGCGGCTGACATCCATAAAAGAAATCTATATTTCTGAGAGATAAGATTTAAAAAATAAGCATAGCATTATAGCATTAAAGTAGGTCAAAATAGAACTGATGGACAACACTAAAGGTCAGGAGTTGTGAAAATTCATAAATGCCCTGATGTGCTGGTATGGCACAAGATGGTGACGACAGATTATATGCAACAGCTATGGAACAAACATGTCTTGTTTGAAACACACAAATACATATATTAGGTAAGAACAGAAATTATAATAAGCTGTGAGCTCCTACAAGGTATGGCGACAGCTTTACAAAAAAGGAACACAACAAAATACTGACATTTCAGCTGAAACATCAGTATTTTGTTATGTTGCATTTTTTGTAAACTGTTACCTTCCTTATAGGAGTGTATGCTTCTTCCTACCACTTGCTCTTTGCTGCCAGCTTTACTGCACTTATTTGACTGTTTGCTATAATAAGCAGTAACGTATCAGCATCACTAAGTGTAGAATAACAATTACCTTTGGAAGTATTCTGTTCATTTCTTCCTCCTGCCTGGCCAAAGCATGGGCCTAGTATTGAATCCAAAGGAGTGAAAAGCTGGTGCCGTACTCTACCAGAAATGCTGGCTTTCACATTGTCTATTTTAGTTGTTGATGATTCATGAGGTGTAGAATTATTGAATCTTTTGTCTGGAGATCTGTTAGATGGTACAGGTCTTGTAGATGAGTGCCATGGTCCAGCACTAGTTGTTGATGGTTTTGCTGCTTTCACTGGCGATAAGGGAATATTTTTGACTGGTGACAAGGGAATTTCTTTGATGGGAGCTTCCCAGACTGGTGACAAGGGAGATTCCATAAGTGGGGATAATGGACTTTCCCCTGATGGGGACATGGGAGTATCTGTGACTAGAGACAACTGAACATCTGGACTTTGAATTTTACTGCATGAAATGCCTGATTTGGGTAACAGTAAGCCCTCATTTCTCATAGAACATCCTCTCCTGATCTTTTTAGGTTCTTTTTCAGATTCAGATTCTGCATTTGACAGAGTTTCATTTTCAAAAGCTCCAGATAATTGTCCATCATTTGTATTTTTACTATCTTGGCCTCTTTTACGTTTAACGGGCAAACTGAATGAATTACTGCCTGATTTGTCAACATTTTGATTTGATGAGGTGTCATTAGTACGACATTGATCAGCACAAGTGACTTCATCAAAATCTGTGTACATTTTTCTAGCACGCAACTTTCGTCCTTGATGTATTTGAGTTGGAGATTTTGCTGGACTTTCTGGAATGTTATTGACAGGGTCAATGTTGAACTTGCTCTTAGATTTGTCATTTGCTACTTGCGAAGCTTCTTTACACAGATTAGGTGATTTAATATGACCTGTGCCAAATGTTTCAAGGCTTTCAGTGCTAGAAGAAAACATATCAAAGGGGTCATCTAAAGTAGGTGACTTTTCTTTATGTGGGGGTTGATGAAAAGGATTCCTTTGAGGCTGGGCATGTTTTTGTCTAGGATATGACACAAATGTACGCAATGCATACTTGTGAAACAACGTATTGTAATCTCTAATATGGAGGTCATTCTCAAATATGGGCTTGTCCAAGTAAACAACTCTTTTAGGCTTGCCTGACAAAATAGCAATTAAAAAAATGTTTCAAAATGCAAATAATTTAAAACAGATAACTGTAATAAATGCCACGTGTTTAAGAAACAGAAATTTCTATCTCCAAAAGCTAGATTCTAAATTTAACAAAAATGTAAAAAAAAAAGAAAATGGTAAAAAGCAGCTAAACTAAAAGAGAGGCAAGGCAAACTACAAATTTGGCAAATGACTTCATCAGGTAAAAAGCAGCTAAACTAATAGAGAAACAAGACAAACTACGACGTTTTGGCAAATGACTTCATCAAGTAAAAAGCAGCTAAACTAATAGAGACGAGACAAACTACAATGTTTCAGCAAATGAACTCATCAGGTAAAAAAGACAAAATTATCACAGTGACACTGATCTGAAAAATGGCAGATGATTTACCATCTAAGTTAAGCTAATAATTTACCATTTATGTTATGATAACAATTTACCTTCTAAGTTATGATAACAATTCACCATTTAAGTTAAGCTAATAATTTACCATCTAAGTTATGATAACAATTTACCATTTAAGTTAAGCTAACAATAACAATTTACCATCTAAGTTAAGCTAACAATTTACCATCTAAGTTAAGCTAACAATAACAATTTACTATTTAAGTTAAGCTAACAATTTACCATCTAAGTTAAGCTAACAATAACAATTTACCATTTAAGTTAAGCTAACAATAACAATTTACCATCTAAGTTAAGCTAACAATAACAATTTACCATCTAAGTTAAGCTAACAGTTTACCATCTAAGTTAAGCTAACAATAACAATTTACCATCTAAGTTAAGCTAACAATAACCATCTAAGTTAAGCTAACAATAACAATTTACCATCTAAGTTAAGCTAACAATAACAATTTACCATCTAAGTTATGATAACAATAAGCTTACTACTGAATTCAAGTTCCATCACATGTATAGGCAGAGTCCATTTTCTGGCAAAGTTTGGCCCATGGTTGTCAAGAAGACATTTGATTGCACTTGATGACATCACCACTTCAAAGTCATACTTTGCAGCCAGCTGTTTCACATTAAGGTCAAGGCTGACAGGCTATTAAAGAAGCAAGTGAAAAAAGAAAAAAAAAACCACAAAAAATTACAAAAATAAGACAATATTTTTAAACTGTAAAATCAGCTATCTCATGTATTATTGTTGGAACTAAATCTACAACAGGGAGCAGCGATAGCTCAGTGGTTAGTGAACTGGACTACAAAGGACACGAGGTAGAGGTTCAATCCCAACCGATGGCTTCCGGGTTTACCCAGCCTTTAATTGGTACAGGATTTTTTTTCTGGGAAATTAAAGCGGCATGGGCGTAATACCGACCACATTACCCCAAAAATCATGTGCCGAAGGTCTGTAAAATATATGGTCACTAACACCATATTCCCTATTGACCCACTTGGCGCGACGGGGGCACTTTACTACTTTTTTTTTGTTTACTAAATCTACAACAGGAATTTATAAATACGATCATATTCTGAATTATAAATGTACAAGTTACAATACAAATGCACACGTCATTGTTTGTTTAATTAAATCTAGTTGGAAAACAAAACAAAACACGTTTTTGGTTATATTGAAGTACCTACTTTTGAACTTCAGACTTATATTTTCGATTTACGGTGAATTTGTCAGAACATAACTCCATCATTAAGTCATGTATGTCTGTATAGAGCAACAGTTAATGTACAGTTAATATGTCATTTAGAGATAGAAGAAGTTTGGCAGAAACTCTGACTATAGTCAAGCATGCTAGTTAGTTTAATTATGACAGCAACCTCAATGCACATAAAAAAACCCATAAGTACTCAGATGCTTTTTTAGCACATCCCTCGGTGTGTTCTGAAAAATGACACCTACTAAAGCGTGAACAAGGTTAGTTTTGTCTGAGTGTATGTGCGTATGTCCTTAATGGCCTACAGTGTGAAGACACCTCACACAGCTACTAGTAATCTAGAAGTGGCATTTTAGTCAAATCTTGTAAACTACCATTAGCTCCACACAACCTATCTTGCAACATTTTTGAGTGTAGACATCCTAAGTGTACTACATTTCACTTATTTTTAAAATTAATATTTCATGGGAGTGGTTGACACCAAACATAAAACATAACAATTTTAGTTACAGTTAATATTTATGCATGAGTGATGTTTTAGTGCTAATGATTGCTACAAAAAGGGGCAAATTTGCCAAATGAGAGTTTTGGGGCTGCATTGTTAAATTTTAACCACAAAAGTAGTTAAATTTTAAGATGCAACTTCTTCTAAACAACATGAATGTTTATTAGAAGATGAGTGCACATTTTATATTTCTGAAAAAGACAAAAATGAGCAAATTAACTAAAGTATCAGTGACAAACAGCTGTAACTGCCTGGCATGCAAGACAAAAATGCATGATTGTACAGCACAAGTAAACACCTACACCATCAGTGTAAATTTGGAAACAAAAAACAAGACATGAGCAAAAGATGGCTTGATTGTTGAAGGAAAGAATGTTATCAATGTTTATTCAGTGGAGTCTGACTCTCATAACAGCGATTATAATATTAGAGCCTGAAGCATCCCTGGAATTATGTCACAAAGCCTAAATGTAAAATATATTTTTTGAATTAAAACATCATTTGTTTAGAACAAACACTGATATGTACCAGCCAGGCTACCTAACTAAACATACTGTACCAGGTCTATTGCTTTAGAGGGTTAAGAGGGGTATGGGCGAGATGTTAAGTTACTCAGCCACGCTGAGTACTGGTCAGTTTGAAGAACATCTTGTGATTGTATGATTAGGTTTGTCACGTGACAAACTTTGATGGACCAGTCATGGGGGTCCTGAATTAATCAGTTCTCGTTGACAGATATCACGATATTACCTGAGGAGAATAGCTGATTGCCAGAAGTAGTGAAGAATAGATAGCTAGAAATGAAGTAGAAAGATCGACCAAACAGTTAGAAACATGAAGTTAGCAGACAGAATGACATAGAAGTTTGGGTCCATCTTGGATGGATTCTTCTTCTGTGATCATGGCTCATTCAGACTAGGATTCCAGACTTTCTTATCAAGGCTCTGCTTCAATGAATCGGGTGCCTCATAGAGTTTCTCTTTAAAGAACTTGGAAGTTCTGTTAGAGATAGCCAGTTAGATGTAACCGAGTAGCAGTTGTAGACTTATATATATAACTCTTGAGTGTGTGATCATGCTGTGAATTGTGATTGAAGGACTTTGTAATTGTGGGTTATGATGTTTTATATTGTTAAACTTGTTTGCGTCCTGGCTAGTTGTACCAGACTAGAAATCTCTAAACCCTAGATTAAGATACTGTCATAATTACTGCATCAAAGTAAAAACTCTTCAAAATTTAACATTTTGCCGTATTCAAACCCCCCCCCCCAATCACTACTTCAAGTGACTCCCGAGTGTTAGATTTGTTTTTGTTTCAACTGATGTAGGATTCCGTTCAAAAAAATTTTGAGATATATCTTGTACAATGTGAAAAAATTTCAAAAAATTTGTCTTTTTTTTTTTTTAAAGCTGTGACCAGTGAAATTTCTTCAGTTGTCATTGACATCAGAACAAGCCTTTGTAACTCAGGAAGCACAGCAAATAATGCTATGAGGTAGCTGAACATACTGACAGACTTACGGTGACTACACTGATAGACATTGTTACACATCCGGCCCATGAGGTCAAACCCAAATCATAAATCAACCGGAGGTAGAAATTCATGAGCCCCCATGTCTCACCTAGTGTGTAACACATGGCTGTGTGTCAAAAGTTCAGAGAAAATACTATTTTTAGGGCACCTAATGTTACATTTAAGCGGCAGTAATTCTTACAATGGTATTTTAAACACATCTGTCACAGACAGGTATCATAATTAAGGGTTAATAGAGTTGTCCTTGATTACTGATTTCAACAACTGTTGTCCAGCTCTATAACTTCTATAGTAGAAGTCAAGGAGAGGAATTCGGTCTGGTTAGATCTGGTCTTACATCACAGCAGACAGAATGATCATCATACTACATAATATGTAACCTGCCAGAGAGAGAGAGAGAGAGAGAGAGAGAGAGAGAGAGAGAGAGAGGAAAGGGGGGGGGGAGGAAAGTGTGTGTGTGTGTGTGTATATGTATATATTCCAAACTTCCCTGGTTTAATACATACATGTACATACCATTACCTCCACACAATAATACATATATTTTTGGCCAGACTAAAGTTCGTTCGCTTTCGTCAGCTTTGACCTCTGACGAAGTCCCACCCACTCAATTTTGTGGGACTGAATTTTGCGTGTAAAGTCTGTTTTATCCCATTACAGGATGCCCCTCGCCATGCAGGCAGATTTACTCCGACTTCAGAGGTACTAATTTTTAGGGAATTAGTAAAACCCAGGTGTTCTCGCCAGGGTACGAACCCCAGCTGTTGCCGTGGTAAGCCAACCGCCTATCGATTGCGCTAACCGGACACCCTCCAGACTAAAGTAAACAGTACCAACCAAAAAAAAAAAAAAATTACTGAAAGGCCAATTCATTAATAGATTACCTCATGATGAGTAAAACCTGGCAGAGTCCTCTTGGAGTACCTTGGAAAACATGTTTCAATTTTCTGGATGTCATATTGTAATGGTACTGGCTTATTACCAATCTGTACATCTGGCAATCTGATCCTGGGAGGTATTCCCTTCATTAATAATTGAAAATGAACAGTAAGTAAAGTAGACTATTAGTATTCTCATATAGACCTGCAACAATTTGTTAACAAAATAAACAAAGTGAGCAAGAATATGGTTTGGATATAAATATTACAAAGATCAAAATTACGGTTATAAGCTGAGAAAACACACAATTTACAAGTGGATACTGAAGTAGATGGCAAGAACCTAGAATTCTATATTAGTTCAAGAATATAGATATTATAACAAGAGATGGAAAATATATGACAGAAATAAACAAAAGAATAGGAATAACAAAAAACAATTGTAAAAACATGAAAAATATAATACATCAAAGCAGTTATCCCCTCAACTAACACAATATATAGTAAAATGTAATTTTTACTCAACATTCCTGGATATTTCAGAAACATGGACATTAAATAAGAAATTAGAGTAGAAAACTGAAGCCTTTGAAAACCTTAGAGAAAAATAGAGAGAATTGGATGGAGGGAAAAGAAGACATCCAGGAAAGTTCTGAATCAGCTGAAAAAGAAAAGAAATGCATAACATAATTCAAATAAGACAACTGAAATTTTTGAGACATGTGAAGAGACAATATCCTGCTAAAAGTCATCTTGGAAGGGAATGGTAGAAGGTAGATGAGGCAGTGAATCGGCTGCATTCATGTACGGAGCATGAGATCATGCCAATAACACAAATGTTGTTAGTGCCAGAAAGATCAAGGAAACTGAAATGGACTTTCACAGGTGTACCAGAACTAAATGAGATGTCATAAGAATGCTCACAAAAATAATCCCCCAAACATCTACCTATTTTACCACACAGCTGTTTTGTTTAATCTTAGTGTGGCATTTTAATCCCAAACATGTTGGTATATTTATGAATGAAGGTGCCTGAGGAATTATTATTTCACACCCAATAGGGTAACATTTATCAAAATTTTGAAATAATTCTTCTCATAAACATTATTCAACTAAAGCATCAATGGTATAGAAATTATTCTAGAATCTAGAAATCGTCACATCTTAGTACAGTGTCACAAATTAGAACCACTCCAACAAAATATCAATCTCAAGAAAAAGTGAAGTGTAGTTCCTTCAGGACATCTTAATTCATTAATATAGCAACATTGTTGGGATTAAAACCAAAATGTCACTTTAAGATTAAAATAAACAGCTGTGTATGGGTTCTTTATCTCTTGTTGAATGTTATGTAGTTCTTAGTTTTTATTGGTTTTGTTTAGCTGCTGCATGGATTTCATATTTAACTCTTTCAGTACGTTTTAATGCACTAAGAGCCATGCAGATTTTAGTCATATATGTTTAGCCGCACAGTGTGTCACTCTCAATTTGATTAGTGTAAACTGTCATCAAACCATATTCTTTTTATATGTCTTGTATCATGTTGGTATTGGTGAAATCTAATTCCTTGTTCAATTATTTAAAAATTCATATATAATATGTTAAGTGTTGGATAAATATAAACATGTAGATTAATATTTAAAAACATGACAAATTTTGTTTTGATTGGTTTTGTTTAGCTGCTGTATGGATTTCATTTTTAACTCTTTCTGTATGTTTCGACGCACTATGCTGATTTCGGTCTTGTACATTTAGCTGCACAGTGTGTCACTCTCAATTTGCTTAGTGTAAACTGTCATCAAACCATATTCTTTTTATATGTCTTGTATCATGTTGGTATTGGTGAAATCTAATTCCTTGTCAAATTATCTAAAAATTCATATATACTATGTTAAGTGTTGGACAAATATAAACATGTAGATTAATATTTAAAAAGATGAAAAATTTTGTCTCTGAAATCTCTACCGCTAAATTGATAAAAACCTTCCGTACTGAAAGAGTTAATCAATTTCTGAGAAAGATAAAACTGTAACTATAAAACTAAGCAGCAGCCTCAATGCTACTCCAACATATTGTGATCAATGCAGCAATCTATCTATCTATTGTCCTTTCGAGCCGAAGACGGCACATAGGGCAGAACCACAATCTTAAAAACAGAAACCTTGTATGCCAAAATGTCACATATTGCAGAGATCACTGCTTCCAAAATCTATGGCTCTGTTTCCATAACAATACTTTTTACAATGACAGCTTGTCAAGCCATCGATCAACCTCCTTAGTCGCCTCTTACGACATGCCTGGAAGGTCACAGTGTCACTATTCTTTACTCCCTCATAATGAGGCCCCAGTAACACATGGGAAAATGTAGCAATACACATAAATTATAAAGAGATGCAAAAGAAATTTAGAAGCAATATAAAAAAAAAACACAACAGAAGAGACAGAAAATAACAGACAATCTGGATCAGAAATAAAACTTCTGCCAATCAACACAAACAAATGCTTAAGACTCTTTGTATCTATTTATAATGTTATATCTGTCTAGTGTATCATTTCTCATATTTATATTTATTATTTTTACAATTCCAGTCTTTATGCTTTTTCTCATATGAAATTCTTACTGGTTATGTTGATGACATATGCATATGAACAAAAGATCAAGACAGAGTTTATGACATATTTTGAAGCTATTGCTATAAGGTGGGTTTCAGTCAGGAGAAAGTGTATAGTTCTGGCTACTTTCAAACCACTGAAAGGCACAGCCTAATTTGAAGGATATTTTAGGCAATGAAACTCTTAAAGAGGCAATACACTTTTTTCCCAAGCTATAAAAAAAAAATAAGTATGGTTTTTTTTATAAGAAATAAAGAATCCTATTAATCAACTCTTGTAAAATGACTAACATAGAATTATGGAAACGTACCAGTCAAATACCTGTGGATAAAGTGATATAGCGAAGATGATGGCGCTGGATAGGATACATACTGCGGAAGCCAACTGAGAGTATTACACAACAGGCCATTTTTTTGGAATCCCCAAGGAAAAAGACAAAGAGGAAGACAAAAATATTCTTGGAGAAGACAGATGGAAGCAGCGATGAAGATGATGAGGAAGACATAGGATGATGATGAGGAAGACATAGGATGATCTTAAAATAATGGCAAGAAACAGAACGGCTTAGAAAGTGTTTGCTGAAGACCTCTGCTCCACAGGGAGCTGAAAGGTAGTAGATAAATTAATCAACTCACAACTTCTAGCAATGCTTGTTGAAACCTTAGATCAACACTGCTCCCATCTTGACTGAAAGGAATCTGAGACTGTAGAGTTTGGCTAAATCCTGCTGTGTAGATTGTTTTCGATCGGTACGACCGTGCTTTACACTGGAAAAGAGAGTTGTTAATTTAATGAGGCATCATACTATGGCACTATGTTCATTTATACATGCTTTGAGACATTATTTATTGGTTTACATATGTTGAAAATATATATCTCTAAAAGATTACATAGAGATTAACTGCATCGAATATTAACTCTAGATTATGATAGTAAAGTAAAAGTAAAGTACCCTCGTCACGCCAAGTGGCGCATAGGGAAATATGGTGTTAGTGACCCTATATTTTACAGACCTTCGGCACATGATTTTTGGGGTAATGTGGTCGGTATTACACCCGTTCTCTTTACTTTCCCAGAAAAAAATCCGGTACCCATTTTAAGGCTGGGCGAACCCGGAAGCCGTCGGTTGGGATCGAACCCTACCCCTTGCCCTTTGTAGTCCAGTTCACTAACCACTGAGCTTCTAGATTATGATACTGTAGTAAAAATTACCACCTAAAATACATTTTTTTTACAAATTTGATAGTTTACCCAGGCAAACATCACACCCGTCCTTATACCTACCTAATTATAACTAACGGTGATCCCCGAGTGTTTTTTTTTTGCTTGATTTTTTTTTAAATATTTGTTTTTTTTTTAAAAGTTCAGTATAGTATAAATTACTACGTTTTTATAAAAGCGCAGTTTTATTCCAAATTCAGCCAAATTTTCTTCTTCTTATTTTTCCTTTTTTTTCTTATGACAAAGGAAATCTCCTAGGCCATTGTGGCATGACACACAGAAACCTTTGCAACATGGGAAAGTCATTGAACAACGCCAAGAGGGCGCCCAATATACGTGCTGTTATGATGGTTTACAGCCGTATAAATAGATAGCGGAAACTTGGGGACCCATGTGGTTGCATTTCTGGCTAAAAATCGACTGTAAAGCGGGAAGTGATTACTGCATCAGATTCCTATGTCTCTTCTTGGATAAACACTCTGCTGTGTAGCAAAAGTTCACAGAAAATCAAAATGTTACATTTCTTCTTCTTCTACCTATCAGCTCCCTGTGGAGCATAGGTCTTTAACAAACACTTTCCAAGCAATTCTGTTTCTTGCCATTTTTTTAAGATCATTCCATGTTTTCCCCATCATCTTCATCTCTGCTTCCATCTGTCTTCTCCAAGAATATCTTAGTCTTTCTCTCTGTCTTTTTGCCTTGAGGATTCCCCCCCAAAAAAAGCCTGCTGTCTGTGTAATACTCTCAGTTGGCTTCCACAGTATGTGTCCTATCCAACGCCATCGTCTTCGCTGCATTTCCTTATCCACAGGTATTTGACTAGGACATTTTCATAATTCTATGCTTGTGATGCATTTAGTAAAATGTTACATTTAAGTGGTAGTAATTTTCTCTACGGTATCGTAAATAAGTGAGTCATAGATTGGTATCGTTATTCAGGATTAAGGAATGTTTACACAGCAAGTAATTGAAAAAATGAGTTTTAACTATAAATTACGATAGGGTAGTAAAAATTAGCACAACAAAATACAAATTCTTCAAAATTTGACAGTTTGCCATGGTCAAACATTTCCCCCTCCATGCATGCTCCTAATCACTACTTTTGGTGACCCCTGAGTGTTGGATTTGTTTCTATTGATGTTGGATCTATTTCAGCACAATGTTCACAGAAGATGGAAAACTAGATAGAGAAATTGACATGAGAATACAAAAAGCAAATGCTGTCACTTACCAGCTTTCACCATTGTTAAGACATCCAAACATTTCTATAGCGGCTAAACAACAAATGATAAATAGCATTTTCATACCAGCTTTGTGCTATGATAGTCAAACATGGACCCTTTCTAAATCACATTTAAGAAAGATCAATACACATGAGATGTGACAACACAAGAAGAGATAGAATACCAAATGAAACCATAAGAAAAATGGTAGGAATAAAAACCCTGCCAAGAATATATAGAACAACAACAACTTAAATGGTTGGGCCACCTGGTCAGAATGAATCCTCACCAATCACCATCAAGGGCATTCTTCTCAAGAATGCATGGGAAAAGACCAAGAGGAAGACCTAGAAGAAGATGGATAGATGCAGTGACAGAGACATGTAACAACAAAGGAAAATCACTAATTCAGACAGTTCGAGCAGCTCAAGAACGACAAATGATATAACCACGACACCTTTTAGGTATCAGTGACAGAGACATGTAACAACAAAGGAAAATCACTAATTCAGACAGTTCGAGCAGCTCAAGAATGACAAATGATATAACCACGACACCTTTTAGGTATCAGTGACAGAGACATGTAACAACAAAGGAAAATCACTAATTCAGACAGTTCGAGCAGCTCAAGAATGACAAATGATATAACCACGACACCTTTTAGGTATCAGTGACAGAGACATGTAACAACAAAGGAAAATCACTAATTCAGACAGTTCGAGCAGCTCAAGAATGACAAATGATATAACCACGACACCTTTTAGGTATCAGTGACAGAGACATGTAACAACAAAGGAAAATCACTAATTCAGACAGTTCGAGCAGCTCAAGAATGACAAATGATATAACCACGACACCTTTTAGGTATCAGTGACAGAGACATGTAACAACAAAGGAAAATCACTAATTCAGACAGTTCGAGCAGCTCAAGAATGACAAATGATATAACCACGACACCTTTTAGGTATCAGTGAGATAGAGAAAAGAAGAAGATGTTGGAGGATCTCTATATAATATGAAAAAAAAGTTCTCCAATTTTCAAGAAATTGGTAATTTTTCCTTTTTCTGCAACCAGGGAAAAATCCTCTGCCATCGGCTGACATCAAACAACCCTTTGTCAACTTTTTATAATTTCATGTCATAAATCAACCTGAGCCTGAAATCCAAGTCTCTCCTAAACACACAGCTGCGTGTCAAAAGTTCAAAGAGAATACTATTTTTTGAGCTCCTAATGTTACAATTAGGTGAATTGTTGCTATGGTATCATATAAGGGAGAGTCCACATCTATGTATCCTAATCTAGGGTTAACATGATGAATATGTAATTTTTATGAGAAAAAGAATTAGCTATCACATACAAGCAAATTTAAATAACAAAATGCAGTTTCCTATGGAGAACTGCTCCAACACAATATACTGTGTCATCATAAATGCTTATTGAGCGATATCTTAATTTGATTTTATGGGCCTGCTTGCTTACTTGCGTTCATTACAAAAGATGTTTAAGTGGGCGTGTATGAATTGTGTTGTGATTTGGCAGCAGAACTGTGATATTTGCGCCTTTCAGCCCAACACATCCAACTTCAGCATGGCATTTTTTAGTACTGGATTGCTTTTCCACTCGATCGCTACTCACTTGGCCAGACTAGACTGGTTAGTGGCCAGACTAGACTGGTTAGTCTATTACAAGATGCAACACAAAGAGGTGGAGTAGGGTCTGGATGGTTCTGGTTCGCTGATCCTGGCGCAGGTTATCAGCTATGATTCACTGGCAACTTTAGCTCAGATGCTGGGTTGTGCCTTGGCCTCCATTTTATGGGTCTGTTTGAAGTGATATCATGTTAATAAATCAAGTATATCATTTAAACCATATCATGTCTCTGGCACCTAAGAAAATTAAATAATGATTATAGTTATAGCCTCTCCCTCTATTTCTAAATAAAAAACTCACAGTAGCATAATTTTTAGCCGCTTTCTTCATAAATACAAATGAACTGGGATTCCTCAGGGCATTCTCCTTTAAATAGTCTTGGAATTCCTCCTGCTCTTTCAGCACACGCCTATGGAGTTTCTGTGAAAAAAGTAAAACTGGTACTATTGGCAGTGACATGAAGCATAACTTAAAATGCACTAAAAATGAATATGTTAACCCTGTAATGCTAGATTACGACACCTATCCGTGAGTACCGTTTTTACAACACATTCATCAAAATGACGAACAATAATTGTTACATTTGAAGTTTAGAAAATAGTATTTTCTTTCAACTTTGCTACAAAGCTTTGTGTTTACCCACAAAGAGAGAATCGGGTGTAGTAATCATTTCCTCGCTTAAACTTGATTTATGGCCTGAAATTCAACCATATGGTACATTGGCTACAGTCTTATGTTGTCTACTGACACGTTGGCTGTCAGTCTGTCATTCCAGTCATATGTTTGGCTTCCACTTAGCTTTGTTCACTGTCTATCCCAAGTTACAAAGGTTTGTTTTATGTATCGCTGACAGCTGAAGATATTACCCCCGTCATAAGAAGAAGGAAAAAAACAGCCAGATTTTTACAATAGCTTCATACTTTTTACGGAGCACATGCTGATTAAAAGTCCAACATTAAAGGAAACAAATAAAACACTCAGGGGTTACTGGAAGCAATAATTTGGAAGGTGTAGGGAGGGTAGAAATGTCTGCCCGTGGCAAACTGTTGAATTCCATGAATTTGTAATTTTTATGAAGGCGTCATAATCTCGGGTTAATTTGAGTTCTTAGCTTGGGTTACTGCGATATGCCAATAATTTTAGGGAGGAACTTATTTTGAAAAGAATTAAATAATTATTTCCCTACTGATAACAACATTTCCTTTATTTATAAATGTAGATAATAGAACTGCCTTGCAAGTCCCGAGTAAGTTGCACCAAATAGAAGTAACAAATACTTAAAAGTTATATAAAAATTGAATATATATTATATGAAAATTATTAATATAAAAAATATGAACTCAACAAGGTTTTTCTGAGATATGTGAACCTGATGACATTTTAAAACTTTTGGATGTGAATACTTCAAGGCTGGTGAAGAAGTAAAGAGAAATGGCCATGCAACCAATAATCTCATAAGTCAGCCATCTAAAGAGAATAAACAAGAGAAACACAAAGCCTTTAAATGTCAAACAACAGTAAGAAAAGAAGTGGACATGTCACCAATGTGAAAAGAAGAAATACCAAGGGAAGCACAAAGCAAACCCTCAAATGTTAAACAGGAATAAGAAAGAATGAGAGGCTGACCTAAAGAAATAAGAAGAAGAATTCTGATAAGAGAGTCAAGAACAGGAGATTGAGATGCTTGCCAAGAACAGGAGATTGAGACGCTTGCCAAGAACAGGAGATTGAGACGCTTGCCAAGAACATGAGATTGAGACGCTTGTCAAGAACAGGAGATTGAGACGCTTGCCAAGAACAGGAGATTGAGAAGCTTGCCAAGAACAGGAGATTGAGAAGCTTGCCAAGAACAGGAGATTGAGAAGCTTGCCAAGAACAGGAGATTGAGAAGCTTGCCAAGAACAGGAGATTGAGAAGATTGCCAAGAACAGGAGATTGAAAAGCTGGCCATGAACAGAAGATTGAGAAGCTGGCCAAGAACAGGAGATTGAGAAGCTGGCCAAGAACAGGAGATTGAGAAGCTGGCCAAGAACAGGAGATTGAGAAGCTGGCCAAGAACAGGAGATTGAGAAGCTGGCCAAGAACAGAAGATTGAGAAGCTGGCCAAGAACAGGAGATTGGGACACTTGCCAGGAACAAGAGATCGAGACACTTACCAAGAACAGGAGATTGAGAAGCTGGCCAAGAGCAAGAACTTATGACGATGTATAATACAGTGAGCCCCCAGTTATGTTTGACATTACAAGAAGTGTGATGGTGATGCTGTAAACACCAATTGATGGCTCAAAACAGTCACTCTTTGGATATGGTAATGTTGAACTTTAGTTCTTCTGGTGGACATAGTGATACCAAAATGTGTACACCCCAAAAATGAAACTACCTATGCACATCTGATGTAAAAGAGGACCAAGCAACTAAAGTATGTGGTTTGTGAATAAAATTATAAACAGTTAAGTAACACTTTCAAAGAAAACTATGCAACTTTGCACTCTAAATAAACTGTCTATTAACTCTCTCCGTATGTTTCACAGTACTGTGCGTCATGTCAATTTCGACCACGTATGTTTGGCCGCATAATGCGACACCCTCAATTTGATTAGTGTGAACTGTCATCAAACCATATTCTTTTTATATGCCTTGTATCCTTTTGGTACTGGTGAAATCTAATATCTTGTTCAATTATCTAAAAATTCATATAAAATAAGTTATATGTTAGATAAAAATGTAGATTAATTCTTAAAACCAGTGAAAAATATTGTCTCTGAAATCTCTTCTGTTGCATCGATAAAAAGCTACCATACGGAAAGAGTTAAGAAAGACACAACAAATATACTTCCCTTTACACATTCCTTACCAATAGGTTTAACACACTGTGGCACAACCGTTGCAAATTTTTTAATTTTGAATAACGGCAAGAAAATAATTATCTATATCACATGGTTTGTCTGGACATTTTGCTCAGGAAATCGGTAAAGAGGTTAAACAGGAGAATTAAAAGGTTTTAGTGGAAATAAATGTAGAAACATCAATAAATTAGAAGCTGCAAACATTGGCTCTTTGGTTGAAAGTGTTGGTTATTTTGAGGAAGTTTTTGCGGCTCGATGTACAGGTTGTGATAATGAAATAAACAAAAAAAATGAAGGAGCCAATAAGGGTTTCTATTTTGTATTAACATCCTAAAGAATATCTGTGTAAGCTGTTACAAATGGAAATTATTTCCTATTTTAACCGATAAAAGAGTGAAGGCTTGTCTACAAATATGGCATTCAAAGAGAGTTGTTACTGTTAATCCTGCAAACCCTACCTCAAATAAGGAGATCTCTTTATGCTGCACTTCTGTCATTAAAGGGATTCTTCCCGCTTGTGTGAAAAACTGTTTGTATTTGTTGTACAGCTTCAAGTACATTGCATGCTCTTTCTTTGTCAAGTCTGACTTCTTGAAATTGAGAGTTCTGAAAAATTGGAAACGTTTTTTTGGCTTTGACTCTTTTAAACAACAATAACATTTTAAAATAATAAATCATTTTAACTGTTTTACAAAATTAAAACATAAAACAAACCCAAAACATTAATCTCTAAATTAAGAAGAAATAAATCATTTTAAAATGCACCAACTTCATTAAAATAATCCAATTATTCAAACTTTCCCTCCTTGCAGACATGCAAATGTCCCGAATTTGGTGCATTACTCTCACTCCTTAATAAGTGATATTTACTGAGAGTTATCGAAGCAGATTGTGAAGATGTAAGTAAAATTTGTTTGTTTGGCAAAGCTTTTTATCACCTACAAAGTAACGAGGGACTGAATTTTGATGAATATCATTTTTTTTCCTATTTGTCACACACTGACAGTCATGTGCTCGGGTGTCCCTCGACATACAGTCACATATTCTCTGACTTCAGAGGTACTCTTATTTTTATCGACAAAATTTTTAACATTTTAGGTAGGTTTTTTTCCTATTAATTTTGCCTGACAGTGGCCATTTTTGGTCTACTTTTTTCGATTTCCAAGTGCCAGGGGTTCGTTAACGTGTAAATCGCACAAGGGACCTCCTATTTTTTTTTCATTTTTCGAGAGGGCTAGACATTAAATCTCACTACCCACTCAGAGACCAGGGGAGGGTAAAACCATGAAGAAATTATGAATTCAAATTGTTCATTTTTTAAAATTTCCACCGCCTGTGGAATTGAACCAGGGACCTTCTTGTTCAGAGGCTGATTTCTACCTCTGGACTACCCAGCGGGCCCCCCCCTCCCCCAAGCAATTAAAAATTTAATTTAATAACAAATATTCTTCTTCTTAATCCTCTGAACTCCAGTCGGAGCATTGGGCGCAAGAGATCTCCACCAAATCTGGTCTGGAGCAAGCATGGACAACTCTTGCCAGCCTCTGTCATTTCATCATGTATGGTTTGTCACCATGTCCCTAATGGTCTGTCTCTTCTTCGTTTGCCAGGTGGTGCCCTTGTTAATGCTAGGTGCGTTTAATAACAAATATAAGTGTACTCAAACTGAAACTATATATCTTCTATTCATAAGTGCAGAGATCCAGCACATTTTCTTCTTCATTTTTTAACTGCAATTTCTTTTCTCCTTCCTCCAAAAACTTTTCCTCAAAATGGTTTCATTATCTTGTGCCATTTCCATATTGAAGGTTAGCCATTTCATTTTTCATTCCCTTGATGATAGATAAACAGTGTCTTGGGTTCTATAGTCCACCTGTTGATGTTTTCATTCTACCTTAGTCTTTGTTTGCTGCTGCTACATTTGTCCTGTATTTTCCTTTCCAGGATGACTTTCAGTAAGTTATTGTGGTTCTATGGGTTTAATGAAAATGAAATATCATTGGTGAAAGATATTATTTGATAAAGGTGATAATCATTATACAATTGCTTTTGCTTTGTTTAAGGACAACTGTCACTCTATCTGGGTAATATCCATGAATATTCAGATCTCTTAATCAAGAATATCAGAGAATATTCAGATCTCTTTCCTGATAACACAAGAAGATCTCAGCACAGTGCAAAAACTCCACAACACCAAAGAGTACTCAAAGTTTTGTAATTTCCAGAAAGTCGGTTATTGAGTTATTTGCGGGTCATCATCATTGCACTCCGAACTTGTCCATAGGTGCTCAGATCCCCTCCTCAGCAATTCCCTCAGTGTTCAGCGACTGACGACTCCAGTTCTATGTTGGTTGATAAGTCTTCTTACACGCCCACTAAGTTTCTCATTTCTGGCTGTGCCCACCTTAACTCCCATTTCTATCATCCGAAGAAGTGACGTGGATCTGTGTTTGTCGAAAGTCGGTTAGTTATTGTCAAGAAGGTAAACATTTTAATTCGACAAACATTCGAGGAAACGATGTAAAATTCAGAATACAAATGGCTCAGGAGAAAGGTGATGAGGTAGGGCACTGCATGTACATCTTGTTCAATCTGTGATTGGATCTGTCTATCCAAAATAGGCAGATTCAGCCACAAGAGAAGCTGTTCAGTAAAACAACATCCAGCATAAAACATTAATATTTTCCCAAATTACTGACAAACCACGATTGCTTGCTACCAACCATCTGCCAAGACATCAAAGGTCATATAAACATTTTAATTTACTCTCTTTTCTTGTTATAATTTGGTCCAGAAAACAACATACATCCTACTCTTGTTAATTTTTTACAACAAAAGTTGCTTTAAATAACTTCAACTTGGGACTATCTTTCTATTATATGGCTCTGATAGGACTAGGTATTCAATATTATCTATCATGTGATCAGGGATCAATGAAAATAGTTTAATCTCTTTAAACACAATTACCTGTTCTCAGCCAATGTATAATTTTTCTGGTGCCATTTGTGACTGTTAGGGAAGACTGTGATGTTCTTTCGAGCTATATTATTACAATAAGTGATTTCCCATTCTTTAACGATGGCTAGTCCTGTCATTAAAATGGAAATCAACATTCACATGCACTCAGGATGATTTAATCAACATATGTTTAAATTAGGTTGCAAAGAAGCTTAACAAATTGTTTACCTACTTGTTCAAAGAAAATTTGAAATTTTTCACTTACTTCCAAAGAAAACTGTTCACTTACTTTCAAAGAAAACTGGAAATTGTTCACTTACTTCCAAAGAAAACAGGAAATTGTACCATTACCATTACTAAAGCCAGGAAAAGATGGTTCAATGACATCCAGCTATAGACCAATCAGCCTTACAAGTTGTTTGTGTAAAACAATGGAACGTATAATCAATCTCAGACTGCAGTGGTACCTGGAAAGTGAAAATCTTGTCCCACAACAAGCAGGCTTTAGACAGTGTTACTCAACCGAAGATCAGGCAACTTATCTTTCCCAGGAAATTGAGGATGCGTTTCAAGAAAAGAAACTGGTACTAGCAGCATGGATAGACCTAAAGAAAGCATTTGATAAGGTATGGAAGGAAGGGCTTTTGAAGAAACTGAGAAATTATGGAGTAAATGGCAGGATGTACAAATGGGGCAAAGCATACCTGCATAACAGGAGAGCCAGAGTGCAACTGGATGGTCTTAAGAGTAAGAAGGTCTTACTGCGCCAGGGCGTTCCACAGGGAGGGGTACTATCTCCAACACTTTTTCTGATCTACATCAATGACCTAGTTACTGAACTACCACATGGTATCAAAGTGGCAATGTATGCAGATGACTTGGTAATGTGGTGCACAGAGGAGTATGCAACAGTGGCCTCCCAATTGTTACAAAGAGCTATGAATGCACTGAATTCATGGACAAATAGATGGTGTATCAACATCAATACAGACAAATGCAGTACTACACTTTTCACTCTTTCCCCAAAACAAAAAGCAGGAGCCATCTACATAAACAATGAGCCTGTGAAAGAAGACATACAAGCTACGTATCTCGGAGTTACATTTGATAACAAACTATCTTGGAAACAGCAGATAAATAAGGCAACCCAAAAAGCAAGGAGAAAATTGGCTATTCTAAGAAAGCTGTGTGGAACTACGTGGCGTGCGAGTTGGGAAATACTCAGTAAAGTTTACCAACATAGTATACGCCCACATTTAGAATATGGATCATCTGCATAGTGCTCAGCATCAAACACCACACTGCAAGAACTGGATAAAGTACAAAACCAGGCACTTAGGGTCATCACAGGAGCAATGAAATCAACACCAATATTGGAGATGGAGAAATTGTGGAGGATACCAGCACTGAGAGAACGGAGGGACACAAAGGTGCTGATACAGGCAGAAAAATTTGCTTGCATGCCGAGACATCCAATGAAGGAACGATTCCAAAATCTTGCATTGGGACGACTTAAGAGAAGCAGTTTTATCCACCAAGCCAAGCGTATTAGTAGACAAACACCAGACATGCCAAGAGCTGTTAACCCCCTACTGCCCATACCAGAACAGACTCCCTGGATAGAGGAATCAGGATTATCAGTTCAAATACGGACAGAAGTGAAAGGAATAGTTGATAAAGAGGAACAAAATAGTCTACAGCGAAAAACAATAACTCTCAGTTTCCTGGATGAAGAATACCCACAAGACCTATGGATCCGTGTGTATACAGATGGATCAGCACAGAATGCAGTAAAAAATGGGGGAGCAGGTGCATATATAAATAACAACTTTATCCCAAATAACATTAGGGATATGAATAAAAAAGCAACAGGGAAATATTGTCACAATTATGATGCAGAAATACAAGCAATAAAGTTAGCAATAGAAAAACTGCTGAACATTAATCTTAGCCCGCAGCCTGTAGTGTTTTTGACAGATGCAAGATCAGTACTCCAGGCACTACAATCCAGAAAATTACCACATCTGCAGACCTTATTGACTGAACTCTGCAAGCACCACAGGGTTGCCCTGCAGTGGATCCCATCTCACTGTGGAATACCAGGAAATGAGAAAGCAGATCAGTTGGCAAAGGAAGGTTCAACAGGCACACAACTAGATACACCGGTTACATACCATCATAAGAAACAGATAATCAAATCAATCAGAGGACCACAAGCCCCAAATCAGGATGCCTTTCATAATATGAATAGATATGAACAAGTTATCATTATACGCCTCAGAACAGGACACAATCGACTCCATAGTCACATGTATACAAAATTCAAGATCGGCACCTCAACTACTTGTACATGTGGACAGGTACCCCAGACTACTGAACACATACTTCAATACTGCACTGAATATAGTAGACTGAGGAAAATCCATTGGCCCATAGATACAACACTACAGACAAAACTATATGGGCCACTGCAAGAATTACAAAAGACAGTAAAATTTATACAGGAAACGACATTGCAGATATAGACAATACTTCAGGCGAACGAAAGATAGATAGATAGACATCCACTCAGGATGATTTAATCAACATATGTTTAAATTAGGTTGCAAAGAAGCTTAACAAATTGTTTACCTACTTGTTCAAAGAAAATTGGAAATTTTTCACTTACTTCCAAAGAAAACTGTTCACTTACTTTCAAAGAAAACTGGAAATTGTTCACTTACTTCCAAAGAAAACTGGAAATTGTTCACTTACTTCCAAAGAAAACTGGAAATTGTTCACTTACTTTCAAAGAAAACTGGAAATTGTTCACTTACTTCCAAAGAAAACTGGAAATTGTTCACTTACTTCCAAAGAAAACGGGAAATTGTTCACTTACTTCCAAAGAAAACTGGAAATTGTTCACTTACTTCCAAAAAAAACTGGAAATTGTTCACTTACTTCCAAAGAAAACTGGAAATTGTTCACTTACTTCCAAAGAAAATTGGAAATTGTTCACTTACTTCCAAAGAAAATTGGAAATTGTTCACTTACTTTCAAAGAAAATTGGAAATTGTTCACTTACTTCCAAAGAAAACTGGAAATTGTTCACTTACTTCCAAAGAAAACGGGAAATTGTTCACTTACTTCCAAAGAAAACTGGAAATTGTTCACTTACTTCCAAAAAAAACTGGAAATTGTTCACTTACTTCCAAAGAAAACTGGAAATTGTTCACTTACTTCCAAAGAAAATTGGAAATTGTTCACTTACTTCCAAAGAAAATTGGAAATTGTTCACTTACTTTCAAAGAAAAATGGAAATTGTTCACTTACTTTCAAAGAAAATTGGAAATTGTTCACTTACTTTCAAAGAAAATTGGAAATTGTTCACTTACTTTCAAAGAAAACTGGAAATTGTTCACTTACTTCCAAAGAAAATTGGAAATTGTTCACTTACTTCCAAAGAAAATTGGAAATTGTTCACATACTTTCAAAGAAAGCTGGAAATTGTTCACTTACTTCCAAAGAAAATTGGAAATTGTTCACTTACTTTCAAAGAAAATTTGAAATTGTTCACTTACTTTCAAAGAAAATTTGAAATTGTTCACTTACTTCCAAAGAAAATTGGAAATTGTTCACTTACTTTCAAAGAAAACTGGAAATTGTTCACTTACTTCCAAAGAAAATTGGAAATTGTTCACTTACTTCCAAAGAAAATTGGAAATTGTTCACATACTTTCAAAGAAAGCTGGAAATTGTTCACTTACTTCCAAAGAAAATTGGAAATTGTTCACTTACTTTCAAAGAAAATTGGAAATTGTTCACTTACTTTCAAAGAAAATCGGAAATTGTTCACTTACTTCCAAAGAAAATCGGAAATTGTTCACTTACTTTCAAAGAAAACTGGAAATTGTTCACTTACTTTCAAAGAAAACTGTTCACTTACTCCCAAAGAAAATTGGAAATTGTTCACTTACTCCCAAAGAAAATTGGAAATTGTTCACTTACTTCCAAAGAAAACTGTTCACTTACTCCCAAAGAAAATTGGAAATTGTTCACTTACTTTCAAAGGAAACTGTTCACTTACTCCCAAAGAAAATTGGAAATTGTTCACTTACTCCCAAAGAAAATTGGAAATTGTTCACTTACTTCCAAAGAAAACTGTTCACTTACTCCCAAAGAAAATTGGAAATTGTTCACTTACTTTCAAAGAGAAATGGAAATTGTTCACTTACTTTCAAAGAAAATTGGAAATTGTTCACTTACTTGTTTGCAGCCTCAATAGCTACTCCAACCTCTGAAGTTCTCTCAGAAGATGGCTCACTTTCAACTTTGTGACAGAGATTGACTGTTTTTTCTTTCTTGTGATCAATGGACATAGATTTAAAGGATTTAGAATGCTCTGGTGAGGTCTCTTTAACTGAGAAGATGGGGATATCCTTATCTGGCAAGGGTGGAGGTGGTGTATGTGCAATGAAAGAATGAAGACTGCCAAGAGAATTTTCTTGACTTGATTGTTGATGCAAAAGGTGGTACTGCAGCTCCATTGTTTCAGCAGTTTGCATAAAAGATGGATTTGCTGTCTCTGTGACTGTCTGTAACTGGGCAACACTATAATTATTGTGCACCAAATAAGCTGATGTATCAAGATTAGAGCTTCCATTTTGCTGAAGGAAGGCTGCTAACTGTGAACTTGAAATGTTGGCATTTGCAGTCATGTTTCCTGGTAATCCTGGCACAGGCTGATTTTCTGTGGATGCTGTTGTGACAAAATCTTCTTCAAGTGTATGTTTATGTCCACTACTGCTGTCAGGACAATGAGTAACATTAAAATCATTGTCATCATCATCATCGTCTGAAGACAAGGATCGCATAATGAGACATAATTCATTATTAACTTGAGATGGTGATGTAGAATATTTAGTGCTACAATCCTCTCCAGTTGAACATCCATCCACCAATGGTGACTTCTATAAAACAGGGAAACAAGGAATGATTGTTTAAAAAAAAAAAACAATATTCTCTCTATTCACAGTAATCCGTGAGTGGCATTTAACTTATATTTGTAAAACGCATAAATCATCTTTAAATTAGCACTACTTTAACCCTAGATTACTACAACATCATAAAAATGACGACTTCAAAATACATTTTTTGCTGTGCACACATTTCTTTCACACCGTGTATCTTCCTAATTGTTCCTGCTTGTAGCTCCTGGTTAGCTATCATGATCTGATTTTTTAATATCTTCAAATACACAGCGAAGTTGTGGTAAAAGTCTTATTATTCTAGTAATAATTTATGGCAAGAGTAAAAAAGAAAAATGTTTTTTTCCTTTTTTTTTACTTTCTAACTCTAGTGTGTTGTGGGTTAAGACAACAATCGAGCCTTTGAAGACACAGGATAGCAACAAACGACAGAAAAATACAAGTGCAGGACCAATAATGTTACACAGAGGAACGTGGAGAAAAATAGCATTATGCAGTTGCGGGTAGGGATAATAGCCCTAGTGCTTTTAAGAAATGTTAATCACATTCCTGATGCCACACAAAGGTTAATGCAATGATTTGTAGCAACAGGAATTTTAATATTTTCCACATTACAAGTGTTTTTTTTAAAACTGCAATGTTGCACATTTTGATGAAATATTAGCAATAATGTAATTTAAAATTGATAGTCATCATCCAGGGTTAAATAAAAGACAGCAAACATAAAAATAATGTGATCATTCAAAAAAAGATGCAACTGGAATTATAACACTGTTCAACGCTTTAAAATTCGCACTTAACATAATTTGTAAAAATATGGTTTTTGAAAACAAGTTAAGCAACTTAAGTTATGTGACAACTGTCCACATGAAATGGGTAATATGATACTATTGTTTCTGTGTGCCCTTTCATCCAGTATCACAGACTTCAGTTTCTCTTGGTGGGAGAGTTCAGAATTTTCATTCCTATCCCAACTGGTGGGATAAGGTGGTTAAATCTATCTGGATTTTGTCTCCTCTATGTTTTTATCTTGTTAAATTCTGAGCCTCAATCTCATGAGCCTTCTTGATTTAGAGTACTACAAATTAACTGATGGTCCACGAAGACTGAGTGTATTACCAATTGACTGATGTGCAAATGATGGTCCACAAAGACAGAGTGTACTACCAACTGACTGATGTTCAAATGATGGTCCACAAAGACAGAGTGTACTACCAATTGACTGATGTTAAAATGATGGTCCACAAAGACAGAGTGTACTACCAATTGACTGATGTTAAAATGATGATCCACGAAGACTGAGTGTATTACCAATTGACTGATGTTGAAATGATGGTCCACAAAGACTGAGTGCACAACCAACTGACTGATATTCAAATGATGGTCCACAAAGACTGAGTCTAATGCCAATTGACAGCCGGCTCACAAGAAGCTTCCTGCTCAAATTTAGTATAGCAATACACCAGATATAGTGACAACTATTTTAAAAGTCACTTGTGAACAACCCTACCTATGTTAACATCTCTAGTGTATGCAACTTGCCTGCTTCAAGTGCTTTGTTGGAAAAAGCAAAAACTGGAAATAAAACACAAGATGATAAAGAGAGAAGACATTCCTTCAAAGCTGCCAGCGACTCATAGTTGATGGCTCGCACCAGGATTGGTGAACCAGAACTATCTAGATCCTACTCCATCTCTTTGCAGTGCCCCTAGAAACTGACCAACCAATCTAGTCTGGTAAAGTGAGTTAGGATCGAGAGGGAAGGCAACCCAGTACTTAAGAATGGGGGAGAATTGAAAAAAAAAAGAAGAAAAAATGGTATGGTAAAAGCTTTATGTGATTAGTAGATGACACAGATTTGAATACTTAAGAATGCCATGCTGAAGTTGGATGTGTGAGGCTAAAAGCTGCAAATATTACAGTTCCACTGCAAATCACAACATAACACATCCACGTCCACTTAATGTCCTTTTAGGGGTGGATGATGAAGAGGTCAGTCTAATTATACCTTTAGTCATTTGGTGATTCTCAACAAGCCAGTCAATTTAGTACATCAAAATATTGTTATTCATGGGGGCCACGGTAGCCTAGTTGGGAAAACCACCTGACTGGACTACCGACGTTTGGACAACCGGTGTTCGATTCCCGCTGGGAGCAGTGTGAACTGTACTCATGGTTGGAAAAAAAAAAATACCCCCACGGTTGACCCAGCCGTTGGCAGAAATGGGTATCAGGGCATTACCCTGGGAAGGTGAGGAATGTCCCCTCGCATCTGAGTTTTGATGCTAGAGGCGACACTTTACAGAAATCTCAGAACATTTCTGGATAGGCGGCCGAGCACATATGGGTGGAAAATCGCGAGCTAAGATGCCAGTTCAAGTCTCGTACTTTACCTTTACTGTTATTCATTTTTCGTTTACAAAATATGATTGTTTTGATCACCATACATTCCTGTCACTTTCAAAAACACATCACAAAAGTTTATTTTATTGAAAACATGAGCTAGATAGGCTGCATGTAAGTGTGAATGTCACATGGAAGCTTTAAATTTAAAATATTTTTATTCAGAGCATCAGAAGTTCTACTCAATGATTAAGAAAAAATAGAGGAAATGTTGCTGATCACTCAATATTGAGCATGAAGAAATTTGTTACTGGAACAAAAGATAACAGTTACATGTAATTGATGATAATGAACAAATATTACCAATTCTTCCTTTTCAGTCACTTCAATCATCAGTGCAGTGTTATTATCCTCACATCTTGATTCTGAAATGCTCAAGTGTGTTTCACTAACTGATATATGGATTTTAGGACAAGGCGTGGCAGGGGGGACAATTTCAGTCTCACCTAAACTGGGTTCACAATTCATTTTTGCTGTTTCTCTTTTGTTTAAGCTGTTGTTTTCCGTTACAGTTATTATTGAACTAGCTGTTATTGAACTGTCACTTAAATCTTGGTCTTTTGAGACATCTGCTAGTTCAGTGATCATTGATATGTGTTGGTTAATTCCCACATTTTTTAAAGGTTCAACTATTGCATCAGAGCTGACCTGCTCCAACTTTTCTGATTTCTGATCGTTCACATTTGCCAGGTTTTCTAAACATATGGATGTACTTGTATGTATATTGATGTGTGAAGACAATATACTATTTATAGCCTCGGAGGGTGTTTTGTTTTCATGACCATTGTGTAAATCTGTAACTGCTGAAAGATCAAGTGAAACCTGATCCAAGGATTCATTAGATAAAAATGAAGTGTGTTGATTCACTTCTAAATCCATGAAATCAGAGCCATTTTTCACTGATTTTGGTTCATCTAAACTTGCTGGCTGCTTTGAAACATCAGTGGAAGTATCTGAAATTAGTTCAAATTGTACTATGTCTTGGCTATCAATTAAACTACCCGTTTTTTCTTTGACTTCAATATCAAGACCCATGGATACATCTACAGGTAAGAGCATCACTGTATCATTCTTGTTGCCTTCTGTATCTTTGAGATGCTCAATTTGTGATGAGCTAGTTATTTGTTCAAACTTGACTGGTTTTATCTTATTCAAGTCCGTTTGTTTTTGCTCCTGTATTTCTGATTTAATACGAGCAATCTGGGACATTATCTTTTCTTCAAAGGAAGGGCCAGGACCTGTTACAAGGTTGAATGTTGACTCACTGAAGAAACAATCTTTCCCATTGAAAGGATTTTTTCTGTGGATGCAATATGAGTATTAGTTAGTAACGCAAAATCACTTTTAGAAACTTATTGCAATATGTTCTCAGGGTTTTTTTTCTTTTTGAACCCTAGATTACGACACCTATCAGCAAGTCACGTTTTCACAACACCCTAATACAAATTAGGAACACTAAATGTTACATTTGGAGTTTGAAAAATAACATTTTCGTTGAACATGTGCTACAAAGGTGTATGTTTACACTAAGAGAGACATGGGAATCACATGTGGTAATCATTTCCTGGCTTAGATTCCAATTAGGTGTTATATTGTCTATTCACACACCGGCTGTTATTCTAGCTGTATGTTCAGCTTTTCCTTAGCATCATTCGCCACCTATCTAGTGTTACAAAGGTTTGTTTGATGTCTCCCCAACAGCCGAAGAGATAAGTAAAATCATAAGTAAAAAAAAAAAAAGAATTTCTTGATAATTGGCCAAATTTATATTTTAAAAAAAAACATCTGCATTCTAATGACACCTTCATAATATTTATGAAACACATGTGGCTTTTGAAAAAATAATCTAACATCAAAGGAAACAAATCCAACACTCAGGCAGCACCAGAAGCAATAATTAGGAAAGCATAAGGAAGGGGGAAATGTTTGTCCATGACGAACTGTTAGATTCCAAGAATTTGTATTTTGAGTTTGCAAATTTTACGAAGGTGTCATAATATAGATAAAGTAAAGAGCTCCATCATGCCAAGTGCATATAGGAAATATGGTGTTAGTGAAAAAAATTTTTATAGACCATACGCACATGATTTTTAGGGTAATGTGGTCAGTATTACATCTGTGCCACTTTACTTTCTCAGAAAAAAATCAGAGAACCATTTAAGGCTGGGTGAACCTGAAACACGCGGTCACAACATAAATAATTTGTGATATGTAGGTGACACAGTCTTAATAGCAGAGACAGAGAATGAACCACAAGAAATGATAGACATAACAGTAAAAGTAAAAGAAAGCAACAAGAAAGGTCTCAGTCTGAATAGAAAGAAAACAGAAGTAATGGTCATATCAAAGAAACAATCATCACCATCATGCAGCATAAAAATAAACAGGACAAATCTGAAACAAGTGCAACGTTCCAAATACTTGGGCACAATAATAACATCAGATGGAAGATGCACCACAGAAATAAAAGAACCACAGAATAGCTCAGGCCAAAATAGCATTTCAGAAAATGAAAAATATCTTATTCAACAAATGTATGTCAATAGAAGTGAGAAAGAGAGTTCACCAGTGCTATGTTGAGCCAATTCTGACCTATGGAAGCAAATCATGGACAGTAGACAAACTGAAAAGGCAATTAGAGGCCACAGAGATGGGATTTCTCAGAAGACGGTTGAAAGTTCCCTGGACAGCTAAAAAAAATAATGAGGAAATTCTCAAAGAGGCCAACACACAAAGGGAGCTCCTAAAAAACATCAGAAGGAAACAATCAACATTTTTTGGGCATATCATGAGAAGAGGAAAGTTGGAATACTTGGTTACAACAGGCAAAATAAAAGGAAAGAGAGATTGCGGACGACAAAGAGAGAAAATACTGGATAGCTTGGTGGCATGGAAAACAGTCAACAACAGAACTGATACGATGTACTGTGGATAGAAGATTGTGGAAGGACATGATTGCCTACGCCAATCGGTATGGCACATGATGATCATGAACCTGAAAGCCGTTGATCAGGATCGAACCTAACCTCTTTTCTTTAGGTAGTCCAGATCACTAACCACTGATCTATTGCAGCTTGTCGTAATCTAGGATTAAGTACTGTTTCAGTGCTAAATTAAATTATACTTTTTCAATAAAAATTATTATATTAATTTTGAGTTCTACTGAATGAGATTGATGGTCCCTATTCTATTCATGGAATCAGTTTCATTGCAGTCAGGCATCCCCACATCCGCTTCACCGCCTTTCCTGGCATATCTCAAAGCATATGCAGGCTGAGTGTTATAAGGTGTTGACTGTAGATACATCTTTTCCACTAAGCACTCTGAATCAACCAGACACCTTTTCCTTGCCCAGCAGCACCTAGGCTGATGCTAATTGTGACTCATAGTTGACCACTGAGTTCAGGATCAGTGAACCAGATCAAGATCCTACTCTACCTTTTAACTGTAGACCTAGAAACAGACTAACTAGTTTGGTAAAATGGTCAGATGAATTAAGGAGTGAATACAACTCAATAACTAAAAATGCCATGTTAAAGTCAGATCTGCTTGACCAAATGAGGCAGATATTGTTGTATGATTCAAATCACAAAACAGCACATCTATGCCAATCTGATAACCTTTATTGGATTTGTGATGAAATGAAGAAGATTAGTCTTGGGGATCAACACAGAAAAAGAAATGAATTGGTATAAATTATGCTTGAGGTGTTAAAACACATATTACTCATTTGTCTATTTATAGATAATAATGTTGCTGAACTATGTCATTCTTTTCCTTGTGCACAGGCCAACAATGCAGTGAATGGTCTGCATGCTTTGTAACATCTTACAGAACATCAACAAAGTTTTTCCACTTTGCCAGTTGTTTTACTTTGTTATGATGACTTATGGGCCAGGACTGGTAAAATTACTTTGTTGAATCTTACAATACAACCCTCTGGTAAAAACAAAGATATTAAAAAAAAATATCTTATAGCCAAACTTTCTAGTACAACTTGTAAAGTGTTATATTATTATTTATTACCATGAAATCATGAAAGTTAAAGTGCAGCTATCAGGAGCTGATAGGTTAGTTTAATTAGTAACTTACTTTCTCAACTCAAGTTCTGAATTTTACTGACTGAGTAAATGGACCTGACATTGCAGGGTAGTAAAAGTTTTAGTTTTTATCTAATAAATAATTTAAACAGTTTAACTAAAAACAACATCAATATTGACTTCCGTTTCCAAGATGGTGGAACTAGTTCATGTTCTCTCAATCACTGCAGAAAGCGCATTTGAGGTCTGATTAATTTCGGCTCTCCATTGCACTTTTCTGCGTTAAAGCCAAAATGATGTTCTACTTAACACATCTGCGCAGATGGAGTGGAGTCGTGCGCACAGTAATATTCCTTTTTGACAAATCAAGTGTTGTGAATGCAACCTTCCACCGTCTAGAGTTGATCTGCGTTTTACGTCACAATGAGTGCTGTTCATGACCATTGTTGGAATTGCTTGACGCAAGTTATTTACATGTTACAACTCATTAATGTGAACAGCTTCATCAAGTCAGCCGCAGTTTTATCTCTTTAGGGAATTTGCACCCTGTTTCGTTCATTGTAGGCTGCATTCACTAGAGCAATCAGGAATCTTTGGGCGCTGACATTGTTGTGTGTGTAACGTCATCATAATGGCTCATCATATATCCCAAGACCAGCCATATGCTAATCTTACGACTAACTGTGTTTTATATATGTTCGAAATTGGAGTCAAAAACGATGTCTTAACATCATCAAGCATTATAAATTTTAAAAAAATATGATGATCATCATTTTCAGGACGTGAACTTCCGGTCAATATGGTGGATAGGGGCAGGAACAATTGAAGGCTATGTAGTATGAAAGTGTTCCTTGTTGCAGTTTCCTCATATTTGAGAGTCCGGCTTGTTGCAAGAGCTATTGAGTTAGGTGCTCTGTGCACACTGTGAGCCGTGTGTTTCATCTGTTTTTATCGTTTCGATATTCCAATTGTTCACGATGAATGATGACATCGTATGACAGGGAACAGGGAAAGACTACAAAAACGTATTTTTGTTTTTGCTTTGTCACACGCTGTCACGTGACTGTTTGTGTAAATTTTAAAGCTGCTAACCATAGAATAGATTACAATTGATAATAATAATAAATAAAAATAATATAATATCAATTATCATCATCATGGTACCCTTTTTTTAAATATTATTTTCATTCATTGCAAACATTTGGCTCTGAGTGTATATTCCACATTGATACATGATATTAAATAATCAATTGCCTATATTACTATATTATATTATATTTCTCACCGATTTCTAAAGATATAATCACAGTTATCCCATATAGAACTGTCGGAGCCACTGCCAACTTTGAAGATGCCACGATCGTTGTTGTTGTTCACCATGTTATTGTTTGAACGGTCCCGGTCAGCATTGCTTCGTCGTCTACCCTCCATTTTTTCAGGTGCGTGCGCAAATTTTTAAGCACAAAAGTCAATAGCAGCTTTCTTCATTATATTTTAAACATTGATATGTTTCTATATCATAATTTACAATTCTTATCTCTTTTGTAACAAACAAGTCGTGGTCTGTTGAGAAAATTAAGAAACTGCCAAACGTTTCCAGTGCATTGAAAACATGCCAGGTAGATGGGGTAGTCAGTGCTAAACAGTTCTTCTTCTTATTAATTTTTTTGTTGTTGCTTGAATTATAAAAAAAAAAATATTCAGGTTTGCAATATTCAGTAATTAAATATATATATATATATATATATAAATAATATTAATATATACGCATCATTTATATCAATATCATTTACTGATTAATTTGGTAAATAGAAATTCAATAAATTAATATACAAGAACCATGCCTGTTTGGCGTTTTATCAGCGAGTAGCTTCCCTTATCAAAATGTAATAGATTGGCATAGGCGAATACGTATCAATACATCTGTTTGCACATAACAATTCTGTTATACGCTACACCTTATAGTAACAAATAGACATGGCTCAATACTGCAGTCTTCGCCTATGACGTCTTCGAAGGCTTCCACAGACGAGAGGAGACATGTGTTGCTGTTATAGATCTAGAGGATGCATACAAAGGAGTACCATTAAAATACCTCATGCATGGTTGTGGAAGGCCTCGATATCACTGCAAACGAATTAAAATCCATAATTGCTCAACCGCCCGTGCCAGTGGAATCATCCGAATTAATATCTTATCTACCAAAACAAAGAAAGGCAGCTGCAGTTCCCATCATAGCAGCTACAGCACACGCCAAAAGACATAAGGCACAGTGTACAGAAAGTGAACACAGCCATCTGTTCCCTGTCATGCGATATCATTATTCACCGTAAGCAATCTGGATATCGAAACAAGATCAAAACGGATGAAACACACAGCTCACGGTGTGCACAGAACACTTAACTCAGTAGCTCCAGCAGCAAGCCAGACTTGGAATATGAGGAAACTGCAACAATGAACACTTTTCAGACATAGCCTTTAACGGTTCCTGCAGCCTATCCACCATAATGACCGGAAGTTCACGTCCATCTAAAAATGTTGATCGTCATATTGTTTTTAATGTCTGGCGTTTAATGATGTTAGGACATAGTTTTTGACTCCAAATCCGAGCATATGAAACACAGTTAGTCGTCGGATTATCCTCATCGAACAACAGTCCGTAAGCACTCAGATCTACCCTACAATGTGAATTTGTGAAATGATAAACCAGTTCACAAGTCTACCCTCGATCTCACAGTAGCCCTCTTGAAACTAGACAACATCCCTCTCGATTAACATCCCTCTTGACTAAACTCCGGGAGTCACACCGGGGCTGCAGAGTCATGAACAAAACTCCGTCATTTCGCTCTTCATTATAAGCGTACTTCCGGTTCAGGGATATACGATCAGCCATAACGATTACATAGCACACACAACAATGGATGCCCTCACAAACTCCCGTTTACCTCATGCATATGCTCCTAAAATTGGCGGTGTACCCCTTCCTCATTAAATGGATCGCTGCAGCACTGTTTCAGAGTAAGGTGATACTCAGATGTGGAAGTTAGTCATCCGAGCCAACATCCATTTGTCCAGAGCTGCCACAAGGCTCACCATTGTCACCAGTTCTATCTAACGTGTACACAATAACGATCACGGAACAACAACTGGATGGGAGGGGAAGAATTATGACTTTTGCTGATGATATTCTGGTATTTTCCACCTTCCTCTTCTCATGATGTGCCCGGAAAATGTTTGTTCTTTCTGATGCTTCTTAAGAGCTCCCTTTTTGTGTTGGCCACTGAGAATTTCTTCGTTGGTCTTGTTAGCTGTCCAGTGAACTCTCAACATTCATCTGAGAAATCCCATCTCAGAATCTTCTGATCGTCTTTTCATTGTTTGTCTACCTCCTTGAGTTATTTCCATAAGTCAGAATTGGCAGTATACTTTGGTTCGTTTGGTTATGGAAGGCCCCGGTATCGCTGCAAACGAAATAAAATCTATAATTGCTCAACCCCCCCGTGCTAGCGTAATCATCCGAATTAATATCTCATCTCCCAAACAAAGAAAGGTAACTGTAGTCCCCATCGTAGCAGTCTCAGCACACGCCAAAAGACATAAGGCGAAACCGCGCAGAAAGTGAACACAGCCAACTGTTCCCTGTCATACGATATCATCATTCATCGTAACTGCAACAAGGAACACTTTTCATACATAGCCTTCAATGATTCCTGTCGCCTATCCACCATATACCGGAAGTTCACGTCTTACTGAAAATGATGAAAGTCATAATTTTTTTTTTTTTTATGTATAGCAAGTGATGATGTTAGGCCATCGTTTTTGACTCTAATTCCGAACATATACTACACCACTGAACTCTCTTTCTCACTTCTATTGATATAGACTTGTTGCATAAGACGTTTTCCATTTTCTGAAATGTCATTTCATATTAATAGCGTTTTTAATCAAAATGAAACCAACTTTTTCTTAGGCTCTCATTGAATCATTGTGAAGGGAAAGGAAGTGGCCGAGTGGGTGGACCAGTGATCTTCAAGTAAGGTGGGCATATGGGTATTATTGACAAAAAGTATCAGCACTTGTAGGCAGGCAGGTAGGCAGGTATGCAGAGACAGACAGGTAGGGTAAGTGTGTAATAAAATAAGTAGGCAGTTCCTTGGTCTCTATGTAATAGTAAACTCTTTATACAGAGCTTCGCAGTAGGCGGTTCCTTGGTCTCTATGTAATAGTAAACTCTTTATACAGAGCTTCGCAGTAGGCAGTTCCTTGGTCTCTATGTAATAGTAAACTCTTTATACAGAGCTTCGCAGTAGGCGGTTCCTTGGTCTCTATGTAATAGTAAACTCTTTATACAGAGCTTCGCAGTAGGCAGTTCCTTGGTCTCTATGTAATAGTAAACTCTTTATACAGAGCTTCGCAGTAGGCAGTTCCTTGGTCTCTATGTAATAGTAAACTCTTTATACAGAGCTTCGCAGTAGGCAGTTCCTTGGTCTCTATGTAATAGTAAACTCTTTATACAGAGCTTCGCAGTAGGCAGTTCCTTGGTCTCTATTTAAGAGTAAACTCTTTATACAGAGCTTCGCAGTAGGCAGTTCCTTGGTCTCGATGTAATAGTAAACTCTTTATACAGAGCTTCGCAGTAGGCGGTTCCTTGGTCTCTATGTAATAGTAAACTCTTTATTAAGAGCCTCGCAGTAGGCGGCAATCTGATTATCAGATTAAGATCCCGTTGAGCAAGTGTTTTGGCCCTTTAGCTTCTTACAGGTTCTTCAATTTGTTTGCTCAGTGATGATTTTGCCTCTAATTCAAGTTGAAAACTACAATCGTGGTCTCCACTTTTTTACTCCAGTGCTGTCAATAATTGCATCTACGAAACCACAGCGCGAACAGCAAATAGTTGGTCGCTTTCAGTTTCTGTTCTTCTGTAACAACATCATCTACACATTCTCACAATTTAAAATAACCTGCTAATAATTCGTTACTCCAACCATCTAATTATCAGAATTAAAAATAAAGTTGATTTATACAATTAAAAGCTAGTACATGTAAAATTAAACAAAAATAAATACACATGCACAGTATACACATTGGTGCCAAAGCATATCTAATGTAGTCCTTGATGACAACACGAAGGGTCAATTGTTCATAGTGTTACCAGGATAGCTTAAAAAAAATAATAATAATAACAGCTGTCAAACTTAAGTTATTTTACCTGGAAGATTTGCCGAGGTGAACTATGCCAGATACATTTCTGTGTGAACTATGCCAGATACATTTCTGTGTGAACTATGCCAGATACATTTCTGTGTGAACTATGCCAGATACATTTCTGTGTGAACTATGCCAGATACATTTCTGTGTGAACTATGCCAGATACATTTGTGTGTGAACTATGCCAGATACATTTCTGTGTGAACTATGCCATATACATTTGTGTGTGAACTATGCCAGATACTTTTCTGTGTGAACTATGCCAGATACTTTTCTGTGTGAACTATGCCAGTACATTTCTGTGTGAACTATGCCAGATACATTTCTGTGTGAACTATGCCAGATACATTTGTGTGTGAACTATGCCAGATACATTTCTGTGTGAGCTATGCCATATACATTTCTGTGTGAACTATGCCTGGCATGAGCTATCTCTTTAATCTTGATCTCGAAAAACACTTGGTTTAACGACCGTGTGATGGTCTTCTCGGAAGCTGTATTTTTTTTTTTATTCAGTCACACCTAGAATGGGACGCCTGTCAATTTAAGTTCACATCTCTTCAGGCCAGCATTTATTGTCTTCTCAAACTGGAATTGTCTTTATGAAGCTATTTCCAGTCAGATGTGTTCATGTCAAGCACACTCAGGTCAGTATCTCAGACATCTTTGTGGTATTGGAGGGGCTCAACGCCTTGCAACAAAAAAGACGGGGAATAGACTTCCGGTCAATAGGTGACAGGATAATGTGGCCAGATAGGAGGCAGGAACTGTTGAGGCCCAGTCTTAAAAGTGTTTCTTGTTGGAATCTCCTCATATTTCAAATGTGGCTTGCTGCTGGAGCTACTGAGTTTAGTGCTCTATGCACACTGTGAGTTATGTTTTTTTTATCCGGATCGTGTTTCGATATTCCGATTGCTTACAGTGAATGATGATATCGTATGACGAAGGCCAGTTCAGCTGCGTTCACTTTCGGTGTCGCTTGGCCTTAGCCTTTTGGCGTGTGCTGTAGCTGCTATGATGGGGATTGCAGCTGCCTTTGTTTGGATCCTTCAATGAAATGAGTTTTAATTCGCATGATTCCACTGGCACGGGCGGTTGAGTAATTATAGATTTTAATTCGTTTGCAATGATACCGGCGCCTTCGAATAACCATAACCATAACCATAACCAGACAGGCAATTTAAAAAGTCGGACTAGATTTTGACAATGTAGCGTTTTGAAGTTATTTGGTAGACTGGGTGGTCTAGAGGTAAGACGTCCGCCTCTTATCTCAGGTTCGAATCCCGCCACAGGCATTTTCACTTCTAATCCGTGTGGTTTTCTTCTGTGTGGTTCTACCCTTTCCTGGTCTCTGAATAGTGAGATTTGATGTCTAACCCTCTCAAATTTGATGTCTAACCCTCTCAGATTTGATATCTAACCCTCTCAGATTTGATGTCTAACCCTCCTCAGATTTGATGTCAAACCCTCTCAGATTTGATATCTAACCGTCTCAGATTTGATGTCAAACCCTCTCAGATTTGATATCTAACCCTCTCAGATTTGATGTCTAACTCTCTCAGATTTGATATCTAACCGTCTCAGATTTTATGTCTAACCCTCTCAGATTGATTTGATGTCAAACCCTCTCAGATTTGATGTCAAAACCTCTCAGATTTGATGTATAGCCCTCTCAGATTTGATATCTAACCGTCTCAGATTTGATGTCAAACCCTCTCAGATTTAATGTCAAACCCTCTCAGATTTGATGTCAAACCCTCTCAGATTTGATGTCTAACCCTCTCAGATTTGATGTCAAACTCTCTCAGATTTGATGTCAAAACCTCTCAGATTTGATGTCTAACCCTCTCAGATTTGATGTCAAACCCTCTCAGATTTGATGTCTAACCCTCTCAGATTTGATGTCAAACCCTCTCAGATTTGATGTCAAAACCTCTCAGATTTGATGTCTAACCCTCTCAGATTTGATGTCAAAACCTCTCAGATTTGATGTCTAACCCTCTCATATTTGATATCTAACCCTCTCAGATTTGATGTCTAACCCTCTCAGATTTGATGTCTAGCCCCCTCAGATAGCGATGAAAAACAAGAGGTCATGTGTGCACTCCTGCACGTTAAAGAATTCTTGGAATTAAACACAATGTTTTAAAGTTAAAGTACGAGACTTGTATCGCCGTCTTAGCACGCGAATTTCCACCCATATGTGCTCGGTCGCCTATCCAGAAATGTTCGGAGACTTATGGATAGTGTCGCTTCATGCATCGAAGCTCACGATGCGAAGCGGCATTCCTCACCTTCCCAGAGCACTAACCTGGTACCCATTTCTGCCAGCGGCTGAGTCGACCGTGGGGGTATTTTTTTTCCCAACCACGAGTACAATTCACACTGCTCCCAGCGGGAATCGAACACCGGTTGTCCGAACGTCGGTAGCCCAGTCGGGTGGTTTTCCCAAATAGGCTACCGAGGCCCCTCTTTTTTTTTTTTATTGGTCTTATTTTTATTTTTTAAATTTCTTGTAAACAAGTACGCATTTTTGCAAATTCGCCAGCACAATAAAATAATCAAACATATAAACATTAAATCGCCACAAATACACAAACGAGTTATAAATAAAGGGAACCACTTTAAATAATATAAAAGGAAAACTTTATTGACAACGAGGTCATATTGACATATAAATAAGGTATTATTGGTGGGCTAATACACCGCCCCCCAGATATTTCAGGGGGCGGTGGCTGTTATCGGTGTTGGTGAAAATACATTTCTGCATTTAAGTTATATTTGGGGCTCACATCATCGATCACTGAACAAATTCAAATTGATAATAAGTACATTGTGATCTTCGTCGATGGTGATTGTCATAAACGAAATATTCATACATGTGCATGTGTGTTTGTGTGTGTGTGTGTGCGCGTATGAACGTAGTGGATCGCGACTTAATTACATTTTCTGTGCACTAGCCAGCTCTAAAAGTCATTATCGTGACCTATAAGAACTGATGGTATGCTGTTTGTAATGTATCTGGGCAGATTTTTAAACTGTGACATGGGGTTTTGCTTTATAAAATGTGACCAGTAAGGCATTTGTACAGATGTGTCCTATTAGTTAATGTGCAGATGGGAAGTCCCTAAAACTGTGCTGCACAGAACTGAAGTAATGAAGTAAGGGAGACAAATTGTACTGTTTTCTTGTGTCTAAAACTCAACACAGAGCTACATTAACTTAGATTCTTAGATCGTGGTGATTCCTTAGCATAAAAAATAATGGTGTTATTCCTTGAAGGATTGTGGAAGTTTGGCACAGCGAGCAGATTGTTGGTTCAGGGGAATGAATACAATATATGGTAGAGCAGATCGTAGCCATGTGTGTACCACATTGATGTCGTTTGATGGACTAAAAAAAAACAAACCCACATACACCTCATACCAACATAGAAAGTTCCATGTCAGTGAGCCACGTAATACAAGTTGATAAGTTGCTTGCTCAAAAACCAGTCAACAATTGTGTGGACCTTGGTAGCTTATGGTCCATACTGGGGAAACACACATTTTGTTTTTGTGCGTGCGTGCGTGTCTTTTTATTTTGGGGGGGGGGGGCGGGGTTTATACTCAAAACTTGTTAAAGATTCAAACAGATAAATTATCTTGGGCATAAGCCTAACTCTTGTTTTAACTTCCAGCCTTTGATCCTTCTAGGCGTGTTTCTATTATACTTTCTGTTTCTGAGCATCAACGATGTTTTGAAATTTATGGTTCTTGACTTCTCACAAAGGTCAACTAGGTTCTCAAACGAAAGAAAAAGACAATTATATAGTAAGGTCTATTTTTCTAGATGTTTACATACCCCAACATGATGGTACTAACGTGCAGTAAAGGATATCCCAGGACATGTTTAGACTGAGTACATGTTAGAACGTTGCACTATGTTCTGCGCCAATGTCACAGACCTGAGAAGGACTATGTGGTCCACACCCACCTCCCTGGAAGAGAAACTATGCGGGGCAACCGAATCACTTAAACAGACAGCTGCCTTCATAAGACAGTCCGGAGTCCTAGTCTGAATGAGCCATGATAGCTGAAGAAGAAGAAGAAGAAGAAGAAGGAGGAGGAGGAAGGAGGAGGAAGGAGGAGGAAGGAAGAAGAAAAAGGAAGAAGAAGGAAGAAGGAAGAAGGAAGGAAGAAGAAGGCAAGAAGGAAGGAAGAAGGAAGGAAGAAGGAAGAAGGAAGGAGGAAGGAAAGAACAAGGAAAGAAGAAGGAAAGAAGAAGGAAAGAAGAAGAAGAAGGAAGGAAGAAGAAGAAGGAAGGAAGAAGAAGAAGGAAGGAAGAAGAAGAAGGAAGGAAGAAGAAGAAGGAAGGAAGAAGAAGAAGGAAGGAAGAAGAAGAAGGAAGGAAGAAGAAGAAGAAGTAGAAGTGTTTTAATTCTTCACTCTAATTCTATAGCGTTAACATCGGAATTAGGGTCAGATACAGTAAACTCCCTTTGTTAACGTATTCAAACATTAATTTGTGTCCTGCGCCTTCTAGATATAGGTTGTCCGTTGAAATGAATTAATAAAGTCAGCATAACTTATGTATCTGTGGGGATTTGTTATAAACCGTTCCCCACTCCCTACTCCCACTCCGTTCTATATAATGGATGCCAGAAGCCACAATGCTAAAGTTACTTTATGTGATGATGTGGTTCTTGCTTATAACTTGTCCACTTCTTGTGCTACAATTTATATCGCCTCTGTATTAATTATAAAACCAAGAAAATCGTTTAAACAGCTGTTACGGGGTTTTGTTCTAAGTAAGGGATCATAACAATACAAATAGTTGTACATATTCAGCACATACGTAGACCATATGTATTTATAGATTTACAAAGTAAATAAAGAGCCCCGTCAAAGTTAAGATACCAGTAAAAAGAATTGGTTCCACTTCTCAATTGTGTGTGTGTGCAGTCATTGTCATAAAGATTGGTCTTTGTTTTGCCATTAACTGCGGCCTCTGGTCCACACCCGTCCACTGTATTAACAAGCATTAAATGTGTCGGTCTGGTTTGCGTTACGTTTGAGAGCCACATTCCGACCCCCGCCAATGTAGATGGAGCAGATATTTGCAACTATCGCCCCTTCAATCCGTAACATGTTGATTAGACCATGAAACTGTCCGGATCTGTAAGTCCAGATCCCTAGGCGTATTTGCAAACTAGATCAAAGTACTGACACTGGGGTCCGAAACGCTCTCGACGACAACTGTCACCGTTTGTGCATGTCCCTGTAGCCCTGTCACAAACTGAGTGATTTTAGCAGTGACACTGCAACGCACAATTTGCCCCGAACCAACCATCTACACAAGTTAGGCAGTTAGGTCATTAGCTTCCAATGTCGCAAACAAAGCCAGCAGAATAAAGACTTGATCTACAGCGGTGGTTAACGAAATGTGCACAAACAATTATTTCAAACCCGTGGTTACAATTCTAACAATCCGCCAACTCGCTGTGACAACAGACAGCGCGATGTTCAAGATCAGCATTGTATACACTACGGCTAGAACTCGGACGAACTTCCATCTTGGTGCGTCCCATGACGTCCCAGAAGACTCACACCATTCGAATTTATCATCGAGCTAGCACTATGATTCGGGTAAAGAATGACACTCCAAAGGCTTTCTCTGACAGTGGCGGTGTAATGTTCCAGTATAATGATATATCATACCCAAATATTTATGTGAACACTATTGTAGTCACCATACAAGCGACAATGGCACACAGTAAGCTTGAGTTCTCACCGACCTTTTCGCAGGACGAGAGTGCACTGACGGTGTGTGAGGTGCAAACATTTACAGACACCTATTGTCTGGACGGGCATTCTTGGTCGTTTTGTACAGTGTGTGGTGGGAGTAGCAAAGGCTGCACCATCATCATCGGTACGTGTCACGGCAACTTTTCACATGGGATCTATGGACACGACTGCTCCGGGTCTTGTCTTAGTGTCAGTTCTTTATGTGAGGAAAATCCAGAAAATGCCAACATTGCAAACATCCTGGCTATACCTGTGATGACACTTGTCCTGATGGTAATTTTGGGCTACAGTGCGAACAGACGTGTTCTGATGGCTGTGACATCATATGTGACACAGAAAGAGCAGACTGTACGCGCAAGGAAGCGTACTACGGGCCAGACTGCACTCTCAAATGTCCTGACCACTGTTTCAACGACACCTGTGGACAGTCAACCGGGATCTGTTCATGCAAGGGAACGTTCTACGTGTCAGACTGCACTCTCAAATCTCCGTACAACTGTTTGGACGATATCTGTTAACAGTTCGTGGGGGCCGGCGTCTCGTATGTCGATGATTCCCACGTTAAGAAGAGTCTGCCGACTACAACAAACCCAAGCATATGGATACCTTAATGTGTACTGGATATTTTCTTTCTGTGCTGGACATGGTTCATTTCTTGGTGTGTTTCATTGCTAGCCAAGGCTCATATCTTGGCTTGTGTGTGTGTGTGTGTGTGTGTGCTGGCCATGGCTCATATCTTGGTGTGTGTCATGTTAGTCATATCTCATATCTTGGAGTGTCCGTGTTAATCATGTCTCATATCTTTAAGTGTGTATGTGTTTAGTCATATCTCATATCTTAGTGTGTATCTGTGTTAGTCATATGTCATATCTTTGTGTTTGGGCTAGTGATATCTCATATCTCTGTGTGTATGTTTATGTTAGTCATATCTCATATCTTTGTGTGTGCATGTCTGTGTATGTCACATCTCATATCCTTGTGTTTGCACGGCTATGCTAGTCACATCTCATATCATTGTGTGTGCCTATCTATGTTGGTCATATCTCATATCTTTGTGTGCATGTCCATGTTAGACATGTGTAATTTCTTTGTGGGTGCATGTCTATGTCAGTCATATCTCATATCTTTATGTGTATGTTTATGTTAGTCATGTGTCATATATCTTGATGCATATCAGTGTTAGTCATGCCTCGTATCGCTATGTGCATGTATGTGTTTGTCACATCTCATATCTTTGTGTGTGCATGTCTGTGTTAGTCATCTCTAGTGACTCGGGCAGATGGTGCTCGTAAACCTGGGAGGGCCGACCATCTAAGGGCAGAATCCCTCTACAGAAAAGATCACCTGCTGCCTTGCAGGAAGATTGGGGACAATCAAAGGCTAGGGAAAGCAAACCTGAAAAAAATGCTGGCTGAAATCGGATGCACTGGGCCACTGGCGCAGAACACAGTGCAACGTTTTTAACGGGTGTTCAATCAGAGTGGATCTGGCAGACTCTAATTGTGATGTTCTGTTTGTAACACACCTAACCTGACAGCTGAGTTCATGTGAGGAGCTGGAATTCTACTCTGATTGGGTCCTGATCGCAGAGAGAGAGAGAGAGAGAAAGAGCCCCGTCACGCCAAGTGGCGTATAGGGAATATGTTTTACAGACCTTCAGCACTAGATTTGTGGGGTAATGTGGTCAGTATTACGCCCGTGCCGCTTTACTTACCAACCCCCTCCAAAAAAAAAACAAACGGTATCCATCAAAGGCTGGGTGAACCCGAAAGCCATCGATTGGGATCAAACCCTACCTCTTGTCCTTTGTAGTCAAGTTCACTAAGCACTGAGCTATCGCGGCTTCCAGATTTACAAAGGCTGACAGGAAATTCCCGGAAAACCTCCAACAATTGTGAGGCTTTCGGCAATGCAAGCAAAGGTGGGTGTCAATTGAGTGACGTCAGCCGTCGATAGCAACTAAAGCTATGCTTAGATAGACATTATAGACCTAACTACAAGGTATGCGTCAGTAGCAACGTCACGTGTTTTATTTATTACAAATTTACAAATTGCTCTTAGTAATAAAAATGTTGACATGGAAGATAAGTGCAAAGAACACACATTTAATATTTATACAGGGTGTTCGTAAAGTCGCAGTGCAGTGAATATTTCTAATATTCAGTAAATGACGTAATCATCATCTACGTACCACAATTTTGTAAACCACATTTATGAACAAACCGCTGCTTCCTTTAAGGTTTTATTTACGTAAAGGACGGGCACTACGCTACTTTCACTGTCTCATTCTTCTACTTCTTCTTCTTCTATCCTTCCTCTGTTGCCGTTGGCGTCGAGGGTAGAAACAATCTGCGATTCTTTGCTCTTCTGTTGGCATCTTCTGTTGTTATTCCTCCTAGTGACTCTAGTAACTGTCTCATTGCTTGAAGGAAATGGTGTTGACGAGTGAAAACAGGGTATTTCTGGTTGAGCATGTCTTTCGTAATGGCGGTAAATATACGGATGAGGTCATTAGACAATTCGTGAGGAAATTTCCAGACTCACAAGTCCCTCACCGAAATTCTGTTACAAAATTGATCAAAAAGTTTCGTGAAACCGGTAGTGTGGTAGATGCATACCGATCTGGAAGACCTTCAATTTCACAAGACCAAATTATGGAACTCCAAGACAGAATTACAATGAGTCCAAATGCATATTTAAACCACTTGTCTCAACAGGTGCAAATATCTAAGAGTTCTGTTCACAAGGTTTTAAGAAGTGAACTACACTATCGTCCATACAAATTAACTGAAGTGTCTCAACTCCAAGAAAGAGATTATGAATCCCGTTTAAACTACTGCATGTGGTTTCAGAATTTTATTTATGAACATGGCGCTGCCATCCTTGACGTCACTTTTTTCACTGATGAGGCCTGGTTTCATTTATCCGGTTATGTGAACAGTCAGAACAATCGGCTGTGGAGCAGTGAAAACCCCCATGAATTTCATCAAGTGCCGCTTTACGATCAAAAAGTCGGAGTGTGGTGCGCTATAAGTCGTATGCGGATAATAGGACCTATATTTTTTAATGAAACAATAAATACAGAACGTTACCGTACTTTAATTCTGGAACCGTTCATAGCACACCTTACAGAACGGGAAATTATGGAATCCTGGTTTCAGCAGGATGGGGCAACAGCACACACAGCCACAACAACACTCAATTATTTAGAAAGCATATTTGCAAATCGCATTATTTCACGTGGAATCTGGCCTGCTCGTTCACCAGATCTAACACCCCCAGATTATTATCTGTGGGGGGCATTGAAGGGGAAAGTTTATGAAAATAATCCGCAGACAATTAATGACCTAAAGACTAAAATAGTAGACAAGATTAAACAAATATCACCAGACATTATTCTGAAGGTTTTCGCATATATGGAAAGACGAATCACGACATGTCTTGAGGCCCGTGGTGGACATTTTCAACATATGCTTTAGGCACAACTTTATTGTGTTAATACCAACATTACCCATTATAAGCTCGCCGATAGCAGTCAAGTATATTTGAATAATACCATTTATTTTACAATTTATGTGACGCATTAGTTAACCGCATTTCTGGTGACGTTTTTCTTCCGAGAGTAGAAATTCACTGCACTGCGACTTTAAAAACACCCTGTAGTAAAGTACACATACCAATATACTAATAATACAGACAATAATGCTCTAGAATACTCTCACACTATATTATACAAACAAATACACAATCATATACACCAAAGTCTAGATTCTCTTCTTTTTACAACAATGGTTTGATTATGATGATGATAATAATGACGATGATAATAATGACGATGAAAATAAAAACGATGATAATAATGACGATGGTAATAATTGCTATATGATGCTTATATTTGTTTCTTTTTTCTCATGATGGATTACCAATTAAAAAAAGTAATCTGGACATTATACATGAACATAAATAATAAATGTTCACAAAAAGCGGGACAAGATAAATAGGTGATTAGGTGATTATTATATATAGTTATATTAGATACTGACTTTTTTTGGGCCGTGTAATGAGAAGGGAACAACTTGAATATATTGTGACAACTGGGAAAATTGAGGGACGAAGATATAAAACGAAGCAGAGAGAAAAGTTACCAGATAGCATAAGAGAATCGATTGATAGAAGGTCAACAACAGAAATGATAAATAACTGTCAAGATCGAGAGTTGTGGAGAGACATGATCACATACGCCAGCAGGCATGGTGCTTGATGATGATGATGATGAAGATGAAAATATTAGATAATACAGTAAATGTCTAGTCGGACGTGGGTCAAACAAAAAATGACTTATCCGACGAAATCCTAATGTTAGGTAACCATACTCTTAAGTAACTCGACGGCAAACTTTCATTAAAGAAACGTACTCAAGAATTATAACCTTTACCATTTACATTTCTTAGAAAAGTACTGCTTTTTTGTTTCCTTAAAATTTCATGAATCATCATAATCAACATTATCATTTGAAGACAGAATTCTTCTTCGATAAAGTAAAAAAAAAAAAAGTACCCTCGTCACGCCAGGTGGCGTATAGGGAATATGGTGTTAGTGACCATAAATTTTACATACCTTATGCACATGATTTTTGGAATAATGTGGTCGGTATTACGCCCGAGCCGCTTTACTTTCCCAGAAAAAAATCAGGTACCAATTAAAGGCTGGGTCAACCGGAAGCCGTCGGTTGGGATCGAACCCCACCTCTTGTCCTTTGTAGTCCAGTTCCCTAACCACTGAGCTATCGCGGCTCCCTCTTCTTCGATAAGCGATTTGTTAAATGTTCTGTTAAATGCTTCTCACAGCTGATGCCAGTTTGACTTTCAGAGCCATTTTAGCTGCCTGTAGTCCTAGACATTTGGCAGCATTTGTGGATGAAGATGTCATAAGTCTAGTACATTCCTCTCATTTTTAAAACGGATAATTTATCATAGTGGTTCCAACTTGTGATGCCACACACAAAAATGTGAAATTTCTAGTTTAATTAGTTCTCTTTATGTTTGTTTAGCAGATCAATACTTATTGATTATGAAAGGAAGATTTCAATATTCGATCCTGGAATCTGTTCGATTTGATAATTGTACAAAGAGAGACTTATTTTTCCTCCAAAAATAATACACTTTGAGTTAACTCTTTACGTACGTTTCGACGTACCATGTGCCATGCCAATTTCAGTCATGCCCGTTTAGCCGCACAGTGCGTCACTCTCAATTTGATTAGTGTAAATTGTCATCAAACCATATTCTTTTGACATGTCTTGTATCATCTTGGTATTTGTGAAATCTAATTCCTTGTTCAATTATACATGTATAAAAATTATTATAAAATATGTAAATTGTTAGAAGATTAATATAAACATGTGATTAATATTTAAAACCATGAAACATTTTATCTCTGAAATCTCTACCTCTAAATTGATAAAAAAAAAAAAACCAAAAAAAAAAAAAAAAAAAAAAAAACCTCCGTACTGAAAGAGTTAATCCGTCACAGACTGCTAATAATTATTTACTTCTATCTCTATCTTCTTTCTTCTTTCTTTTCTCTTTTCACTGATACCTAAAAGGTGTCGTGATTTATATTATTTGTCGTTCTTGAGCTGCTCGAACTGTCTGAATTAGTGATTTTCCTTTGTTGTTACATGTCTCTGTCACTGCATCTATCCATCTTCTTCTGGGTCTTCCTCTTGGTCTTTTTCCATGCATTCTCGAGAAGAACGCCTTTGATGGTGATTGGTAAGGGTTCATTCTGACCAGATGGCCAAACCATTTAAGTTGTTGTTCTATATATTCTTGGCAGGGTTTAGTTCCTTCCATTATTCTTATGGTTTCATTTGGTATTCCATCTCTTCTTGTGTTGTTAGTTACTTTTCTCAAGCATCGCATCTCACACGTATTGATCTTTCTTAAATGGGATTTAGAAAGGGTCCATGTTTGACTTTCATAGCACAAATTTGGTATGAAAATGCTATTTATCATTTATTGTTTAGCTGGCATAGAAATGTTTGGATGTCTTAGCAATGGTGAAAGCTGGTAAGTGACAGCATTTGCTTTTTGTATTCTCATGTCAATTTCTCTGTCTAGTTTTCCATCTTCTGTAAACATTGTGCTCAAATAGATCCAACATCAATGGAAACAAATCCAACACTCAGGGGTCACCGAAAGTAGTAATTAGGAGCATGCATGGAGGGGGGGGGGATGTTTGACCATGGCCTAAATAAACCTCTATAATAATGCACAATTGTGCGTCGTGTCTTGAATTCGGCTCTAGGAGATCGGTGTGAATTGTTAAATTGTCTAAATCAACACTTTCATTAGAAAGAATGGAAAGTAAATTAGTCCATTCCCAGTCCCTAAATGACAATAATTTCGATAAACTGAAACAGGAAGTACATTTAGTTGTTGTAGTCATTCTAGTTAGTCGAAGTTCCGGTATCGCTGCAAACGAATTAAAATCCATAATTGCTCAACCGCCCGTGCCAGTTGAATCATCCGAATTAACATCTCACGCATTGAAGGATCCAAACAAAAAAAATGCACCAGTAGTCCCCATCATAGCTGCTACAGCACACGCCAAAAGACATAAGGTGTAACCGCACCGAAAGTGAACGCAGCCAAACTGTCCTTCGCAATATGATATCATCATTCATCATAAACAATCGGAATATCAAAACACGGTCCAGATGAAATACCCATAATTTAAGGTAAAAAAAAACACACAATTAAATTCCCTGAATAATAAATTAAATGATGAAAAAAAAATATTTAAATGAATACAGATACATAATCGAATGAAAACTGCGCACACTGTAATTTATTAAGGTGTGTCCTGTGCCTGGCGGAGATGAAGAGTTAATATTCGGAGGAGAGTCCCCTTCTATAAATACATCAAATATCCGTATTTTGTGTGTTCTCCCTATCTATACATCCATCCATCCATCCATCCATCCATCCATCCATCCATCCATCCATCCATCCATCCATCCATCCATCCATCCATCCGTCCGTCCTTCCGTCCGTCCGTCCGTCCGTCCGTCCGTCCGTCCGTCCGTCCGTCCGTCCGTCCGTCCATCCGTCCGTCCGTCCGTCCGTCTGTCTGTCTGTCTGCCTGTCTGTCTCTGCATTTTAACACTACTGGTTGCGATTTTGGTTCACTTTCCCTCTCTTCTACGTAGGGAGGTCAAAAAGTAATGCACACCAATTTTTTTCTCGGAAACTATTCGGGCAAAATGTGTGAAATTTTCACAGATTGTAGCTGAACATCCCCTTTACACTACCTATTTTTCAACATAATCTCCGTCCAAGCGTATTGCCTTACGCCAACGCGAAACTAGGTCATGAATGCCTCGTTTGTACCAAGTTTTGTCCTGCTCGCGTAGCCATTTTTTAACTGCACGGATCACATCCTCATCATTGTCAAAGTGTGTCCCACGCAGGAATTTTTTGAGTGGTCCAAACAGATGGAAATCTGAGGGAGCCAGATCAGGGCTGTAAGGAGGATGGGGCAGTACAGTCCAACCAAATTTGTTGATTGCTTCCCGTGTTACCAGACTTGTGTGAGGGCGTGCATTGTCATGTTGAAGCAACAAATCTGCAGATGGCTTATTAGGCCGAACTCTGTGGAACCGATTTTTGAGTTTTGTCAGTGTATTGATGTAAGCTGTCGAGTTGATTGTCTCACCTCTTGTCATTACATCAACAAGAATCACACCATCAATGTCCCAGAAGACAGTGATCATCACCTTTCCGGCTGATGGAGATGTTTTGAATTTTTTTCTTTTTGGTGACTGCGGATGATGCCATTCCATTGACTGCATTTTTGTTTCACGCTCATAATAATGTGCCCACGTTTCGTCACCGGTAACAATTTTGACAAAAACATTTCTCCTTCAACACCGAAACGCTCCAACAATTCAGAACAGAATGTTTTCCTTTGAACTCTGTGATCATTTGTTAGGCACCGAGGAACCCATCGAGCGCAAATATTTGAATATCCGAGAGTTTTAAAAATTGCGATTGCACTTCCCTTGTTGACTGTAAGCTGCAATGCCAATTGCTGACTAGTGATACGCCTATCCTTACGAATAATGGCATCAGCCCGGTTTAACATGTCTGTGCTGGTAGCCGAGGCAACACGTCCAGAACGCGGTAAATCATGCAGCTCCACTCGTACACTTTCTGCAGCTTTAATTCTCTGAACCCAGCGACTAACTGTGCTCCTATCGACTGCAGAACATTTGTACACTGCACACAGTCGTTTATGAATGTTTGCCACAGTTTCTTTTTCCGCAACCAGAAATTCTATGACAATTCGCTGTTTGTAACGGACATTGTTGACAAGCTCCATTTTAACGGTTCATAGATTGCGTAATATTTATCATAATGCTGTGCAATTTGGTGCACATAATTGGAACATGTCATATTCCAAGTGTGCAAAATTTCATATTCCTATCTTTATTATTAGCCGAGAAAAAAATTGGTGTGCATTACTTTTTGACCTCCCTTCAGTAGTTTCGCCACAGGTGTACCCTTAACACAAAGTAAGTCCCTTTTCACTTTAATTGTTGATATTGCAACCTTTCCCTTTCGTTTCGTTGCTTTTACTCTCCTTCACGCTTATGTTAAAAGACAGTTGTTATGTATAACCAAACACGCACAATAAAAGACGAAAAAAAAACACTGAACACACAAGAGTGTAACACAACAGAGGACTTGGGCATAAAAAAGTTCATTTACTGACCTTTGTTCCCCACTGCGCCTGCGGAGCGGAAGTTCGAACGTAGAAGTATAGTTTCAACTTTAGATGTAAATTTTATCGAAATAACCTTTGAACTCTAGAAGGGTGAAGGTCGTTGGAAGTACGTACACATACACACACATACAGATACATATATACATATACACATATACATACACATACACACACACACATATATATGGCCCTTTGCGATTTGTCAGACTGTTTAGTGGAGGCTATTGTGTATTTTTTTAAAGCTTTGTTTTGGTCGAACAGCTTCGTTCGTGGCTAATTCTACCAATGTTTGACAAACACAAGCCATGCCCACTGATCCACAGGGTTTTCATCCTTTTTTTCATTAGTCTTTCCTCTTATATGTTTTGCCATAACACAGCCGCAAATGATGTTATACCATTCCTTATACAAACTCTTCATGATGTGCGATCACTTGCCGGATGTTCCCAGTTATTTTCAAAGATGGAGAAGTCATTCAAAGATGATTTATAAATGTCTCTATATCGTAGTTTAGGTCTGACGATTTGTCTTTTTCCGTGTGTTAGTTCACCATATAGTATTTGCTTTGGGATGCGTTTTTCTTCCATTCGTTGGACATGCCCCAGCCATCTTAGTCGTCGACATCTGAACATCGACATGATTGTTGGGGTCTTAGCACGTTGCAGGACAGTTAAGTTGGTTATTTTGTCCTGCCATTTGATGTGCATTATTTTGCGGAGACATCGCATGTGGAAAACATTTAGTCTTTTTTCCTGGTTTGATTATGTTGTCCAGGTTTCAGATCCATATAATAGTGTGCTAAGCACACAAGTTTG